>WFKH01007768.1:8526986-8537376 GCA_016163765.1 Magallana hongkongensis | reverse complement strand
TCTTTGACGAAAATTTGTTTGAAAATTTAGGCTAAAAATAAACAAAGCCGTCATTTAACAGGAAGTTGACGTCCGATTGGTACAAAAATATATCCCACGATATGGCATGCCTAAACAAATAGTGTGTTAAAATTTTAAGCATCTGCAATGAATAGTTGCTGAGAAAAATTCGACAGAAATTTTTGTTAAGGACAGACAGACAGACAGACAGACAGACAGACAGACAGACGGACAGACAGACAGACAGACGGACAAGATAAAACAGTATACCCCCTTCTCCTTCGGAGCGGGGGTATAATAAAGGAGTTAAATACAATTTTACAGTAAACATACAGTTGACTACTTATAGGTGAACGATACAGTAGGACAGATGTCGAGGAAGTGTTCAGTAGTTTAGTTGCTATCAGTCTTGGAGATTTAGATAACAGATCAGCAGGCATCTTCACGAAACTTTCCTAAGATATGACCTAAGTGTGTTCCTAAGATATAACTTAGGAAAATAGTTAGGAACATCATAAGATCAGCTTAGGACACATCTTTAAATGTAGCTCGACGGTAAATTAGGAACATCCTAAGTTAGGATATCCTAACCTACTAAAATCATTCATATTTTCCACATTAATTCATACAGATAGAATTTCAGAGTCTTGTAGAGGGATAAATCATTAAACATTTCAACAGGGAAAATTAAACATGCACATCAGCACGATAGGTTTAAAACCAGTAGGCTAATTTTAATTTGTTTACATTTACAAAAATATTCATTTTCTTAAATATATTTTAGTGACCAAAAGAATTTATTTCAAAAAAATCCCAGAAATCCAAATAACCGCTTTCTGTGTAAAGAAAATATGTATCGGGACAGCTTTTGGCTTACAAGCAAATAATTATTTAAGCAACAAGTCTGCTTTTTTTTTTTTAAAAGGGAAATTAACATTTGATACTCTTGTCATTCAAGTAATACATAAGCACGCGCTTTTTCGTAGAATTTAAGGTTACAGACTGCCAATTTCCCTTTAATCTGCAATACATGTATATAGAATACATGTGAAGGTTTAATAAGAAATGAGTTGTAATCTATCTCGAAAATATATAAATACAGTTTATTAACATTGCGAATTTTCTTTAGATTATTTTTCAGAAGGAAGTGACAAAAATTAAGAATGACAATGCATGGCTTATACAAACCGATGTAGATCTACTCTTTAGCCAAGGACATTTGAATAATTTTTGGCCAATGACAAAAGCAATGAATGTAACTTACGTAGTACAGTTACATGTATTAAAAATAAGTGAATACTTTTCATCTGTCGCCAAACAGGGACGAGGTAGGATTTGTAAAGAAAAAATAATTCGTTTATTTCGTCAGCTTCCAGGCACGCACGTAGCAATAGAAAAGGTAGAGATTTCGGAGTCTCTCTCCATATATGTTAACATAAACGTATATGACATTAAAGTTGATAAAGTTGATATTGTAATGGAATTAGGAAATTGAGGTTTGTCGGAAATGCTGGAACTGTAGAAAAGATTGCCTTATTCTACCGGTCTTTAGAAAAAGCATCACAACAGTCCCAAGATCCCATAAAACGTGAATTCACAACCCTAGGATGGTCTTAGGACAAGGTATGTGCTGCCCTAAAGTTAAGACAAAGTTATGACGGTTCCTAAATTTAGGAGAGCTCCGGGAAACAGACTTTAGAGTAAGACGTATCCTAAGACGTACTTAGGACGCACCATAGTCCTAGGATAGGTTCGTGAACATGCCTGCAGGGCTACAAGTGTTACATAGAAAAATATTTTTTAAAAAAATCATGACCATAAATATTTCCTAATAAAATATTTTATCTTTAAATTGAAATAAGGTCATATACATCTGTTTTACTGTGGCCGGTATAGGTACACAAGTTACATTCTGTGACTAACCACTCTACAGTCAGTTTCTGCTTTAATTCGAAATTGTGTGCCGTGGCAGTAAAATGTTATGTATTCTACTGAATTTGAAGATTAAAATTTAAAGTTCGTTGGATAACTTTTTGATGCACTAAAAAACTACAATATTTACTTTATTTTTAGCTTTACATTAAATAAAACGAAATCTTTGTGTTTTAAAATTTAACATGGATTACTGAACAGTCTTTCCTCAAAATTGTGATCTTGACCACTGGGTCAAAGAGCGGAGCTCTATTGACCATAGAGTTAAACGTGATCAACACCAATAGTCTTCACACCAAACAATCTATACTACATGTACTATATAAAAATTATGGACTCGATTTTTGTGCTTTACTATGATACGAATTGTCAATTGCTTGAGATATTATAAATATTGTATCCAACTTAATTAAGAATATGCCAATTGGGACCTTTTTTTCTCTATCAGCGTCAATAATTTAATTATCATCAAAAATAAGTTTTTAAAATCCGGAATTCGAACCGAAATGTATTTGAACTTTGTAATTGCCAAGACCTGAGCATCTACATGTTACGGTTTTATAGAAGTGTACTATTTTAACAAAGGATCTTTATGTCCTTTAATGTATTAAGAATAAAAATATTGCGTGCGCAGGTTAAATCTAGTTATGACAATAAAAGTCGTTAAATGCGTTGAATTTTATTGACTTTCAGTTGTATCTGTAGTCTTAGGTTTCCGGAGATGAGCTATTTGACTCTACATTGGGTTTAGTACGTACTGTATTTAGTGCTTTCACCGAGTTCAGTACCGGATTCGATACTTCCACTAGGTTTGGGACTTTCACTGGATTCAGTACTGTTAGTGATGGTGTTATTGAAGGTGTTGGTGCTTTAGAGATATCACTGATCATAGAGGCTGCAATTTCGAAAACGACACCGATATGTACAAGTATTCTTATCGACAAGATCTGGTCTGGCTAACAAAAATCTACATAGGATCAGATGTTAGACATGGGCTGTTGTTAAATAACAACTTATTAAATTTGAGTCCGGGGTGCATTCATCAGGAGACGTACAAACATACCCAGGTTCACATGGGATACGAAAGATTGCTACAAGACAAAGGGTACTTTAATGCATTTGTGTATTTTCAAATAAAGTTATTAATGAAATGTATTAATTTCTTAAGCGTTTAACAGGGACAACACACCTTTCCAAGCTCGTAAACATCAATCCGTCAGTATAATGTATTCCTTTTCATAATATGGATCACTTGCTCTTCGTTGTTTAGCTTGTTTAGTTTTGACTTCTTTAATTCTGGTCGAGACAATTAATAACAAACCTGTGCAACATCAAATAAATATCTCGCTTTTAAAACAAACGTATTATCTGATTTCAGTTACTGAAAAATCGTTTTATCTCATCGTGTTCTAATTACACGATTAGGTTTAAACTTAAAAACTCAAAGAAACTTTGCAGAAATGACTGAAATTTCCGATAATTAAACTCTGCTCTTTGAAGTAGAATTCACCGAAATATAGATCGCATTATACGTACAATTTGTAATTAATTTTAATACTTTAAACATTAGCTTTCTTCAAGATAAATTAATTTCACACTTCACTTGCATGTATATTCCCAATTTCAGTAAGCAAAAAGAGATATATTCACCAGCACTTTATTATTATTTTTGTTTCGTTTTTGTTTGTTTGTTGGTTTGTTTGAGTTTTTTTTTAGTGGGTTGCACCTACCCTATATTTGAAAATAAACTAGATAAACCCAAGATATACAACGTAAATAAATATTACTGTATTATATATATGTTATGTCAAAAATATATTCAATTAGTGTTAATAGGGTTCTTGACAGCGCGAATAAAATGAACTACAGGGTTCAAGGTGTTCTTGGATTTTAATTGAACTGTACGATTTTTAACAGGATCTATCTATCTTAGTTTGGACAGGTACACCTATCAAATGATGCTGTGGTAGGTGATACAGTGGATTCCAAACTAGCAGTGGTCATGGTTCCTGGAAAAAAAGAAAACACCCTCCCATATTTTTATCTGTTTTTAAAGGTGAATGACACGGTTGTGATATTAGGATTTCGTTGATTTTACTTATGCTACACCCAAGAGGATTTTCACGGGGGTAAATGTTTATCTTATGCATAGATTATGTTCCAAGATGGCGCTTGGTATATATAATTGTCATTTTGTTGGTCCTGCGTTCGAATGATCAACACATAGATATAAATTTAGAATTATTCAAGATTTGCCCAAAAACAGTTGGAAAATTAAAAAGTTTAATAAATAAGCCAAAGTATAAAGGTGAAATATAGCTACATGTAATTACAAAATTTGGTCTGAGTTTCTATGAGTGGTCGGTTGTGTTTTTTTACTCACCAACACTTGAGTCCGGAGTACACACATCAGGAGAAGTACAATTGTACCCAGGTTTACATGGCGTTTGGCAGATTGCTTTAGGACAGAGAGAATTTCAATCAAATGTTTGATTTTACTTCTCTTATTAGAAGTTCTTATTTGTTAAAAATAATGTCGTATTACTTACGCGTTTTGCAATATTTCCCTTTAAAACCAGGACAGCACACAGTACTGATCGTGTAAACTGAGATTCGTCTGTAGGCATCGGTTGTGCTTAAGACATTGGATTGTAACAGAAAAACTGAAGCATCATCAACTTTATTTTTATAAATGAATGTCGATTCAAAATACGAGTTCATAGATGATAAAGAGAAAAAAAAATGAATGATTATTTGTTTTGGTTCTGGAGTAATTAATATATAATAAAATGATTGCGAGATTGGTCAGAAATCAAGCCAAAGAGTACCGGTCTTGTAATCTTTTGTAAATATGAAAAAGATTATAATGCTATAAATATTTCACAATATCTTTACTTTGATTTTTGCGAAATTTACAGTTTTCTCGTAAATTCTTTACAATTACTAGGAAACAGACGAATTTACCGAGATTTTTTAATAACAAGTGGTGGGGATGGGGAGGAATTTATCAATGCAAGTTGACTTTCGAGAAAATTTTTGATTAATTATTAAGTAAGATTTTTAATTATTTTCATCTACCCGTACACATCACCTATTAAGAATACTGTTTACCTTAATGTTGTATACTTATGATTATTATTTCTGTTGATTTTAGACAAATTTGACAATGATCGGTACGTCTTTAAGATTTTTTTACTCAATATATTTTATTATTTTGTTAATCTTTATATAAAAATACATAGAATGTATTTTTTTATGTTTCAAAACTGAAACTGTTACAAAACGTCATAGTCCAGAAATAAAGGTAGGGGTGATTCTTATTGCAGTATCTCCGTAGAATGACAAAAAAGTGGCTATGGAATTCTTATGAATTTGAAATTTTAAAGAAATTTTTTCTGTGCTATCACATTTTCTGCAAATTTAGAATAAATGTCCAAAATTTGAAGTGTTGATTTTATTCATATTTTCATAAAATTATGATATCACAACGTAATTAAAAAGGCCAAAGTTATAATTAATTTGTAAATTTATTTCTATTCATAAAATCATTGAATGTAATTTGCAAATAAATTTTATCAAATTAAGTTAATGATTATTTCCGAAAAAAATTATCAATAAAAATTATAATGCCAGAAAACAGGGTAATTCATATCAAAGTATCTTCCCTGCAAGGCAAGAAAGTTGCCACGAAAATAATATATGCTGTAGAGGATATCTAAATGTTAATGTATTAAAGAGAGCAAACATTCATTTATGAATAATTTTACATTGCATCGTCCCGACCCCCTTAATTTTGTTAAAGTCATAAATGTATGTATCAATTTACAAGATAAAGATGTTATTAACTGTACAATTTTTTAAAACATAAACAGTGTTATCACAACTCACCACCACCACCACCACAGAAAGCTGCTAGGACAGTAGTGTTGAGAGCTTTTTTCATCTGACTTGCATAATACTTCAAATTTTAAGATTTTGAATTTCATTTCCTATAATAATAAAAAATCGATATATTTAAATGTGTGCCATATTTCATTTTTCTATTTATTAACCGATGATGGACCCCAATGGGGCAACAAAACGGTAGTACATTTATGTAAATACACCTGTAAATAATATACACAATATACATAAAATAAGACGTAGAGAGAAAGAGCAGCATGATTGAAAAGGTGATAGATATAAACATTTTAAACACGCACGCACGCACAAAATAATTTATATATCAACATCTTTACATACATATGTATATACAAAAATGTCGGGTAAAATCATTTTTATCTTTTTATAATTTTATTAGATTTATTTCATTTTTTAATGATTTTTTTCACATAGTTGGCATATGTAGCAAATATTTCTTAATAGTCAAGAGAAAATTAAAATAAACTCCAATTTTTATGTAGAACCATTTTAACAAGAGCGTAGACTTTGAGTAGTTGTGTCAAACAGCAATGTGACGTAGGCTGTCTATTCTCAGCCATGGCTCTTTGATATCAACAAGATTTATCTGGCTTTTGAGATAAATCTACGCAATCTGTGCACATATTTTACTCAAAACCAGCGTCATTTGTAACTTGTTTTGATGCAAGAAATTGATAGTTACGTCTTACCGAAGTCCAAGGTCTTGTTAAATTGGTTCTATTTTTGTTGAAATTAGATGTTGTTGCTCAGTTGAGCGATGGACCTCTTGTTTAGCACCCTTAAATAACTTGATATTTTCAAGTTTTTTTTTTAAAGTTTATTAGACAATATTTTACTCAATATAAAATATTAAATGGGACTAGGCAGCAGGTACAGCATATTATAGCCTTCCCCCTACATCAAGGTCAAACTAAACAAATTAAAATATTAAAATTTTTAATGTTAATAATACAACTGAACCTAAGAAAAAAGAAACAAATGAAAAAGAAAAGGAAAAATATAATACCGGTTTGAAAAAAAGATAAGACCAATTTTTTTTTTCCATAGACATTTACAAAAATCGTTTTGTTGCTGCAATAAAAGGCTGTACTGCTTTAAATACCATATGTATTTAAACATGTACATGTAAATACACACAAAACAAACCATATACATGTACAACCATTGTCAAATATTTTTTTAGTTAACTCTTTCCTTTATAAAGTGTAGATATTTTAAAGATAGAGGGAAAATAAAAGAAGGCAAAGAGAAGGGAACGCTATTTAGCAAAAAATCATATGTATATGTAGTTTATTACATATCACAAATAGATTGCCAATTGCTTTTTATACTCAGCAAATTTACAATGGATTATTTACTCCCCTTTTGTTAACTCGTCATGTTTTAAATTCAATGCGCATATGATCATTATTTTTTAAATTATTAATAATATACCTATTAAATCACCACAGAACAATTACTTAGTATAAAAAGGTCAAATTTAAAGCACCATAACTCTAACGGATGAATAATGACCCTCCTTTTTCTTTGCATTGAGTATGCTATGTCTAGAGTTTTCAATAAAATACTTCTCAAGCATTCCTGACGCATCCACATTGAGGAGCGAGAAGCCTTAATTTAAAGTTTCAGAAAGGTTTGCAACATGAAACATTACTACAGAACACTAATTTTACCCCTTTCAAAAATTGTCTTATCCCACTGATAAAGTTTATGAGTGTGAACGTTCAAAAGAAGGGAATGTGCTATTCTTGTAAACGTGTAAACTACTAGTATCAAATCAATCTACATATAATACACATTCAAACTAAAGTGTATGGGTTTTTTAATGCTCTTTCTGTTTGTTTTTAATTTTGATGACTTAATCATACCACAGAAAAGGTGCACAAAGTGTGGAGGGTTTGCGTGTGAAAGTTTGTTTGATTTTGCTTCATCATTCAATATGTTTCATCAAATTACAGAATAATGTTAAAATGAAGGGTTGTTATACCGGATCATTGCCTGTAACATATGTCATTCTCTCTTATGACATTAAAATGAAAAAAGAGAGGTTTCAAAGTCATCTTCTGAAAGAAACATGCATACTCAAATCTTAAAAAAATATGTACAAAATATAGATTTTTGTTTCAAAATTTCTTTAATAAAAATGTATTTCTTCAAAGAATTATTACATAAGATTTGGTAAGGAAAAACGTTAATATTTATGTATATCATTATTCAGTTATTTCAATCACTCGTGAATACGATCTATTAGCTCAGACCTCAATGAATCAATATCGTAACAATCAATGTTACATTCATATATTTGACAGCTTAATCTGCTACAACATTTTCAAAAGTAAATAGAAATAATTCAACCTTTTGGATTCGCAATAGCATCTCAAGAGATTCATGTGATACGCTTGTTTGGTTAGTAGTAAATATTATTGAATGGCAGTCTGACTCGCATAGCAATTATAAAGTTTTCTCGCACTAAAAGAATGACATTTTGCGCAACAGTGATTTTTAAAGACATTTTTATTTCATTCTACTATATAAAAAACTAAAGGAGGTTTTAACCAACTTTATGTAGTTGTGTGAATGACTTGTATAGCTCATTCGTGGTCTGTAATGTTCAATGTATACACAATCAGGTCAGCATGAAACCAGTTTTAATTTAAGTGTATACGCAGGTGATTAACATTTGAAATATTATACATATGAATCATACTGGTCCTATGGTTAAACCTTTCTGCTTTCTTACTTGTTTATTCCAATTTACCATATGTGAAACATGTTCCATTTTTTCTCTTTATAACTTACAAATATGTAGACTATTGAGTTTTATTTATTTTGATTCTAGGTCGATCATAACACTGTCAAGTATTCAACACAGAACCAAAACAATAAATGAGTTAGTTAAACGATATTTTCTAATTCAATTGAAGAAGAAAATGAAATAATTTATAATGTTTTTAAGGCGTAATAAAACATGAATTACTACATTGAAATGATATCAACAAGTGTCATTCATTGTTTTAAATTTACATCCACCAAGGATGATTCCATCTATTTCTTACGGAAATTGATTGTAATTCATACATGTACCTCTGTAGAAACTGATAGAATTGAAATTTACAGGCCCCGTTTATCGATTGGTCGAAACCTTAACAACCTAAATAAAGTCACGGACTGCATGAAATAATCATGATGATGTCAGACTCAAATTCCCATAGAAGACGATTTAGCTGTTTCTTTTATCTAACGTACTGATGTACATTAACAATAATTTAGTTAATGCTACTTACTTTTTACGATTGATTTATTAATTTGTTAAAAGAAAGATGTAAATATAAACAATAAAATGTTTTCTTTGATGATTCACGCGGGTTATGAAGGTAGTAATCATTGTTTAAATAGTTGTACATTGTTTATGATATCCTTCAGCAGCTACAAATGTAATTCTACTTGTTGCTCTGACAGTAATGATAAATAAGAAACTGTTCAAATTTGTTCATTTATAATATATTTTTATTTAGCAAGGAAGATCGTAATTAATAGAAATATAATTTGAAAAAATCTAGGACGCTTAAACAAATCAAAGTTATTATAAGTTATCGCAGTAGCCATCAATAATTAAAGACATAAATTTTTAAAAAAGTCATTTAAAACAATCGATCCCCTTCCCACAAAAGAAAAAATACATGTAGTAGCATTGTACATGTATTATGATATTGTACATGAAATGAATGAATATAAAATGTGAATGTATGCACATACATATGATAAATTCTACCTAATGTAAATAAAACTAAATGAATATTTATATGGTATGAGATAATCACAATTTTTACCTACCCCTTGGAGGGAGAGATCAGCAAAGCAAACAATACCACACATGACCAAACTACCAACACTTTTATATCCATCTTTTGTTGAATCTTCGGACGTTAGATGTAAACGATTATTATTTTTCCAACCCTTAAATACCGATAGTCAAACGGTCATAGGAAATGTATACTGATGTAACACGAATATGGAATCTGTTTCACACTTCATGCAGTTGAAAATGATAACACCGACTGCACGGCTTGCCTGAGCAGCAAAGCTAAAATCAAGTATCAAACTTTATCTTTACAATATAAAGATTCGATATTATGTCATTTTTAAATGCACAATATTTTCACAAAAAAATTTACCCGATTTTTTTTAAAATCAAAAATATAGATATGTTTTCATGATCCTCCCATCGTCGGAAGCTGATGGCCAGTATCGCAAACGCCTACCTACCCTGATTTTTCATTTTAATGAATATTTATCATAATCCACCAGTGAGAAAGCGAGACTCTTTACATTTTTACCTATAAACAAAGAAGATCATGCTATGAAAACATGCAAGTTTTACATGAAAACAATAAGCAAGATTTCCTTTAGATATGTCTTTGAACCAGAACATGAACACCTGTTGAACTAATGAGGAAAATAAGAAAACAATTGATTTGACGTATATTTCTACGTTAATTTGAAATCCTAAATTGTAGGCTTTCTCTGCCCCCCCCCC
>WFKH01007768.1:8458931-8526886 GCA_016163765.1 Magallana hongkongensis | reverse complement strand
CCCCCCCCCCCCCCCCCCCCCCCCGGATTGTGAAAAAGTTCTAATCCTTATGCTTTCTTTAAGACCTTAAAATATAATAACTTTTATTTTCTTTCTATTTTTTAGTTATAGTTATATTCATTCTAAAATTATTTACTCCTTATTGCTGCCTTTCCTGAGTTTATGGTACGACTAATCTTGAAAATTTTGTCTTCATTCTCCTACATGATAAATTCACAAACGGTACACTCGGAAAAAAAAATATTCGTATGTTTTTTGTGTTTTATATTCTCTTGATAAAATGTAACACTTCCTCCTACATCCCCAAAATTGGACCTTTTCATACACTATGAAATTACGCTACGAATAAATTTAATTTTTTTTCCTGTTTTTTTTTTTCTTTTTCTTTATTTTTATGCAGCCAAACTCTCTGTCCCGTCCCGATTATGGTGAATACTCTCTTAATTTGGTTGTATGATAAATCTGAAAATTTATATAAGTTTTTTATATATATATTCTGCAAAAAAAAAATTAACTTGCTTCATAAGATTAGGATTTTGTTTAATTGCTATGTTAAAATTGAAATCGGACCCCAATATCGACAGGGGTTACTACATGTCTAAAGTTTTGAATCTCAGAACTACATTGTAGATTGCTTCCACATTACTTTAACAACCATTAACACAATATCATTTTTCCAGAAAGATTTTTCCTACATGAATATATATCTATGAGACTTTGGACAATAAAATATGGTCCCTTTCTGACCCCAAGGGTTATTGTATGAAAAGTAATCTGAATTATCAGCATATAAGCTTGCTTTTATAGTAATTTCACACAATAAAAGCTTTTATTTTTATCTACGGAGGAAAATAAAAAGTAAACGCAGTGGAAAATAAAAATAACATCGATTACAGAACTGCCGATTACTGACAAGTTAATCAAACGTAACTTTCACTCGAGTCCTCTTCTACTCAGGTGAGCTTAAAACAAAATTTTTGAAAATTAAAAAAAAGAACAAAAATGGAAGAGTTGGTCCTTTTCTTAAAAGGGCTCGATGGTCGTGGCCATTTTTAGACTGTATTGATCTTCTTTAGAAGAAGAGCTCTTTTTTAAAAATATAGGAAAATAGTCAAATTTTAAAGTGAAAATTTACGGATTTTTTCTTTGATTAATAATAGTTTATAGGTAAACACATCATATCCTAAATTTTTAGGTTGATCTGATAGTTAATTTGTTGACCACTGATCCTCCTTAATCGGACACACTGTATTCAGTGCTGTTGACCGATACACTAGGTTCAGAGTTGTTGACCGATACACTAGGTTCAGAGTTGTTGACCGATACACTAGAGTCAGAGTTGTTGACTGATACACTAGAGTCAAAGTTGTTGACCGATAAACTTGATTCAGTGTTGTTAATATCATAAACTTTTTCAGAGTTAGGCAAGTTGGGCGACAAAGTCGATTCAGAACTGTTAGTGGTTTTGTAAATCATTGTGCCTGAAAATAAAGAGATATGATATATATTCATTCAGGATCCGTGGTTGTCCATAGTAGTCGGTCATTAGGTCAAATAATAAAAATAATTATTGATAATATTTAACGTGTTCGCTGAATTCACAAAGCAAATCTTGACAGTATTGGGCGATTTGTTTCATTCTTATAATTAGGTGATTTGTGCTTTCAAGTGGAATACTACACAAAACTTTCAGGTATCGGGTCGTTAGAGTATCATTTCTGAAATATGATTTCATTGTTAAATTAAAGTAGTCCGAGTATCGCACTACGTTATAATACGGATTTTACAATATTGGTTCGACTTTTACATAGCGTTTTAGATATTCGGTATTGATTTTGCTCTACATCGCTGTTGTAAACAATGACAATAATAAGCAGTTAGAACGGTAATGTATATATTGTATGAGAGATAGAAATGGTTAATGTTGAGAAACTCGATTTTGTTAAAGTAAAATGAAAAACGAAATTTCTGATTTACCAGGATCTCGGGTATGCTTATATTTTCTTTATTTTGATCCCCCCCCCCCCGAATTTTTCTTTTTATTTTACTAAAACCGTTTTAAACTATTTCGAATTTAATCAATCGTCAATTAATTAATGTTTAAATGATATCTAACATTGTTGATAGATCTAAGCGGAAAACTGTAGCAAAATGTGATTTTTATGGAATTTTTCTTCAGGGTGCACTTGGTTTAGAGCTTATAGCGTGAAAAGTAATCCGTCAACATATAATTTATTTTACCAAATCTTTTTTTCTAAAATGTTATTCTATAGAATAAACACCATGAATTTAGGTTTGAGTCCATAAAATAGTAAAAAATGGCCAAACACGATACATGCATCGCGTTTTTTGTATTCTATTTTGATACATCGGGCCTATAAAGCGTATAGTACTTACTTACAACAATGTGCGCAAAAATATTGATGACATATGGTTTAAATAAATGTTTATACTCTATTTTGTATATCCAGTTTTAATTTCCTCAAAATTGGTAATTATTTTTGGGAAAAACGGACGTCTGGCAAATTTCATCATTGTCAATAATTTTGGCAAGGGGGTACACCTGTCTGAGAGGTGATAACAAAAAAAACTAGCACGTAAACATAGATATTTTCTTATGTATATGTATTGCTAGAACGTATATCTATCATTTAAAGCTAAGATTTTAATGATTGAGCCCATTTAGTGCCGAGTATAGGACTACCTTAAAAAAAAAGATAAACTCGCATGTTCTTAAATGTTTTAAATGGTTTATCTGTGAGAAATTTTTTTTTAAAGTTTTGGTTGGAATTATGACACTTTATAGTTAATAAATGCATGATCTATAAATATAATCAAACATGTCCAGAAGAATCAAAGACTTTTTAAAATTATTTATGAAAAAAACATATCTTGTTAATATTCCTTATATGCACTTTATTAATAACCATACTTAGACAATGGATTTATGATTCTCTCCCCAGTTGTTGATAGAACATAAATGCTAAAATCTTTTCAGAGTGCCATTCATCCTAAGAATCTTGTTTTGAGCAACTTCTTTTTTCTTTATCATATTCTATTGCTCCATGGTGTGATTCTTTAGCCTACTGAATATTGTTATGAATAATCCAAACAATTTTACGATGAGCACTGTATAAAAGACATGCAACCAATTTTACTCTTAGCACTAATATACTTTTTTTAGATGGTTCATATTATCTAATGATGCTTTCGTCGACTATTTCATACTGATGTATCGATAGCCTTGAAGAGGTTGGTTCCTCTACTTTTATGTAGACTTTTTGGTCACCTTTTTTCTAAAAATTCTGCATCATATTTTAATTCTACTCATATATTTATATCAAACAATGTCAAATAAATTATATTCAATAAAAAGGAAATTAACATATCTAAAGAGTAATGAAAGGAACTATATTTTGTGGCGGAAGGTTTTCAGGAAGAAAATTTACATTTTACTTATCTCAATGTTTTTAAAGTACTGTGACAAAACATCGTATATTGGGCAAATTTCACTCATTTCATGTGCAGGATGGTTGATTGGGCGCTACTGTGATTTAAGAAATGGAACTAACTTACCAACAAAATTTGGGTCCGGGGTACACTCGTCTGGAGACGTACAACTGTACCCAGGTTCACATAGTTTCCGGCAGATTGCTACGAGAAATTTTTTTATCATAAAGCATTCAATCTTGTACAATTATGGACAATTAATTAATGATAATATCTAGCTTATAAGTTTAAACCTTTGTTTTTAAATTCATTATTACGTTAAGCTTAGTCATTTCTCCTGATTTTTTTAATGGAAGGCTTTACTTCCTAGATACTTTTTTATCAGAAACTGAATATTATATGTCTAACAATGTACATGTACAAATACCTGCAATTGCAACTACATGTAATTGTCTTCATATTTCATTGAAAATATTTTTCCTTTGTGTTTTTTATTACGTTTTGAAATACTTTGTTTGACCAGAGTTTTTAAAAAAAATATTCTTCAATTATTACTCACATACATTTATGTACGCTCCTGTTAATCAATAGATCTATACTGCAAGACCATGTAACTCACGTGATGTGCAGTCTTTTCCATTATAACCAGGACAGCACACCCTCCCACGCTCGTAAACTATTATATAAATTTCTTTTAGGTTAAATGTAAAAACATAAGCGTTGTCTGCTGGGTTCGAGCCTGCGATGTTTTGTTTGTTGAGCCATCGTATGTTCCACACGGCCACTCACGCTGTATAATTCTGGGTATTTAAATGTTTCAGTCGTGTGTGTTATATTATAAGTACTATATCATGTATCGTAGCGATTTATGGGTACTTGGGTTCTAGGGTATTTAAATCCATGAATCGGTCATAGTAATCATTCGACATTAGTTAGCCAAACGACTGACAAGTTACAAAGTTTCTCATTTTATTATTATAAATTGAGTTTTATTTTCAGATAAATAAGTATTGGGAATAAATTTCAGTCTTCTACAGTTGCCATGGTTTTTGCTGCATCCAAGATCCAATCGATGTTTATTCTATGGAAGTGGACCTGTCCTCCTGATGACTTATGTGCAATTTGTGGTTTAATAAATGGCTTACTACGTCTATCCTATATTATGTGTTTGTTTTATTTTATTAGAATAGGAAATAATTTATGTTCGGCTGAGCGAAGCGAAAGAGAACATAATCTTCAGTAACCATATGCAAAAGCAAAGCTAAAAAAAAATTAAAATATACATAAATGAATAAGTATAAAAAGAATGATAAAAAACCCAGCTAAGCACCAGGCACATAAAATTAAGCGATCAAATATCTAGATTAAAATAAATTGTCCTAGATACTTTTTCGGAGATGAGTGCATCTGATTTTGTCATCAAGCAAATAATTAGTCTTATTTCGACGTGTCGATGGGCTTAACTGGTAAACAATAAGGATAGTCAAATTCCAGTCATCGACATTTATTGTATAAAATGCACCAGAGTGTATTTGAAAAAATAAATTATTTGGAAAACTTGAAATTTTTTTTTAAAATTATGTTTGACTTTTATCATTGTATACATTATACTTTATTGGTTTTGACTTTTTTTTTGGGGGGGGGGGTGTTCATCTGTTCTTGTTTGATGTTTTGGGGGTGAATATTAATTTATTTTCCACTTTTTAACATTCTAGTACATGTAATAAACCGTAAATAACAGATTGTTTTAAAACTTGATTGATCACTACTCACCACCCCCAGATCCATGGAAAAATACAGTAGCGCTGAGCGGCGTAGTTATGCCACTGTTTGCTGCAAAACTTGCTACAATGAAGAATCAAACATTTTGCACATAAAGGAACACTTGTATATAACATATAGGGCCGGTACTGGTTTCTGTCTTTACAAAAAGCATATCGATTTCCGTTCCACTTCTTGAGTTTAGGTCATACACTGTAAACTCTTAGGTTCTAGTTTTCATAATGTATAGTGACTGAAAACAAAGTTTCACAGTCGCTGTCCGAGCAGTATGAGTTATGGACGCTTTTTTTACTTTATTATCTTTAAACTTTATTTTCAGTTTACTTTCTATAATACGCGTCACGCGAGACTTTCGATAGTTGCTAATATGTCCTTGGTTGTAAATAAACGCATATAAAGAACATGTATCGATTTCAAAGGTCGCAAACCCTTTGACTCTTTGCGACAAATAATGCACGTCGCCTTAGTTTTTCCAACAGAAATAACAGGAAGATGTTTGTAGATGTAGAAGGATTTTTACGAGGCGTTCGAACACTATCATCATTCACTTTTCCGTATTAACAGCTGCATCCTTTGTATAAGGGGATGTACTTGATGCCAGGATGGAAAGGGGACGGAAAACTCAAACTGACCCACCCCCATTTTTTCTAATCTATGAACCTTCTTCCTGCATTTTTGACATAAAATGTCACCAATGTACACGTTCTTTGCAAAGAACGAACTGCATCTACTTTGCAGTACTTCTCCCACAATTGTACCATTTCCTATAGCTGTTCTGGAAAGGCAAACGCAACAGTTTTTGCAAGGCATGATTTTTTTTTACGTGGCACCTGTCTCGAGTAACACAGAGTGAATGATTCTTGTCCTCAAAGAAAGCGTGCTTACACTAAGGTATAGTTCCGGTTGATTGCTTTTACATGTAGGTAAAGAGATAGTGCAGCTGAAAAAACATGTGTGTTTAACTTCAGATTTACCCATTGTGTCGTTAGGAAATAAGAAATAAAGTTGATTGTGACAGTTGAAGTACATAAAAATCCCTTTCACATACCTAATTAATGTAATTATGAGCTTCCGGAAATTTAAGGGTCGTACAAACCGGATTAATCCTATATCGTAATTGACACGTGCTGAAAACTACAAGATCTTTGCCCGACTACGGTCATAATGGAATACGAGGTAAAAGGGACTCTCTAAACGGAACACATCATCACTTTCTCGATAATTTATAAATGGTTTACCAATTTCAGTTCATTTTAGAATGAACAGACATAAATATGTCAATTAACCCCTCAAGGGGCCTCACATACAAAAATGAATTTAGTTTGTAGCAACTCCTGTGTTAAAAACGCAAAATGCATGCTTACAAAATAATAATTCTGGTTATTTTAAAAAACTTTGAACAATTATTACCTGGAAGAAGTAGAAAAGACATATTTCTATCAACAAACCTGTCCAGGAGAATCTTCGCGAGCCCTGCATGTGTTTTGTTTATAGTAAATACGCATGCGTATTAGTATAGAAGGCGGAACCCCGTAACACGTTGCGATGTATATATTTATGGGTTATTAATAATTATTAATTTTAATGAAATAATTAGATTGATTTCATGATAAAATTTGTAATTTTCTGAAAGTTTATACATTTATGAGTTATACAAAAATACCGAACCCGATCGGAAAATTTGTTCAAGTCGGTTTTTTAATAAGATGCGCCGTACTGTCTCTTTAAGTATATACTTTTTCCATCGATATCTTTAATTCAAAGAGCAAATGTGCATTTAAGGAAGAAGATCGAAGTTAAATATTCAAAATGCACGATTCTGCATAAAAAAAATAAAATAAAACGGTGCTTATATATGTCGTTTATTTTAAAAAAGAAAAAGTATGCCCACAGATGGAATCGAACCAGAGCACAAAAAACATCATGTGTGACATAGCCAGCGGTTTAACCTACTGAGCTATCCAGAAAACATGTAAATATAGACCACTATGATAGAAATCAGTTTCCGAAATTTTTGTCTTTTTTTTTTTTTTTTTTTTTTTTTGGCAAATTTCGACCCCAAGGCCGGGGTGCCCATAAAAATATTCTATCTTAATTTATTCCTTTGAACAAAACCTATCAAAATATCTAAGATTTTTTTTAGGGGCAGGCCGGTCCTGAAGTATATCTAGGCCGAAAACCATTCAGAAATATACCATTTTACTGAGAAAATGCTGTTTTAGCCAACTTTTAAGATTAATAAAAAAATTGCAAGAGCAATATGATAGGTTTAAAATGCAAATTCGAAAAATTTAGAAATATGTCCGATAGAAAATAACAAAAAAAAATTGATTTTCAAAACTGATTTTTTCCGGGAAATCCATCTCCCCTATATGTCAATTCTTTTGTTATTCGCAATAGATCCTTTCTATACATAATCAGCAAATATTATTCAAAGCCTTAAAACTTCATGATATTTTAGTATCTTAAATTCATGTTTCAAATTATCCTATTCTGGGATGATGGACAAATAATATACACTGTACTTTGATAAAACGAAATGCTTACGTAACGATTTTATGTTATATAATGTTGAATCATGCGTACGGCACACGACGACTGTGTTTGTATTGTCGCCTAGCAACCAGCGGAGATTGTCACGTGACCCACAGAGGGTATATAAGCGAGCGCGTCGCAGTCGCAGCGTTCTTTTCCCTAGCAGTCTTCAAAGAGACAGATCGAGAGAGAAAATTGCGAGACTATTTAAGGTACGATTTTGGTAGGTGGATTGCCTTGAGAGAGAGGCTTGCCACATTAGTTATTATAGGACCAATCGTGTTTGGAGGCCGACCACTAGTTGGTTATTAAAGAGGCTGCAGTCCTCTGTATTATAGAGGTCAGCCTAAGTTAGTCGTCGCTGATACTCTAAAGTAGTATTAGGGAAGGGGTACGCCTTTGGTTAGAGTTAGTTCACTGTCCGTCCTGCATAAGGCGTTGACACAGTGACTGCCTCTGCTGAGGGTTTACCTCTTGAGAAGGACATATAGCTAGGGCGTGCCACGGGTAATCACTACCGCCTGAATAAGGCATAAATAGTGTTTACTTCGTGGTATTTATAAAGTTTCAATCCAGGCCGACCATATTCATTTTGTGATTTTACCCTAAGTAAGGGAAGGCCATTTTGTAAATAATTGTAGGCCAATTGTAAACAACAATCATTTTAGAGAGGAAAATTATCATTATTTAATATTTTTTAATATTCAACCCCCAGACCTTAGAAATGACTAGGTAACGGACCCCTCGACACGTTACACTTACATTTATAGATGTGCCTAGATGTATTCATGTTAAACTGTCCTTAGGTTTTGACAAATTATTTATTCAACATTCCTTCCAGAAAGGCGAACTTCTTTATTCAATTTGAGGAAATTGTTTGTTTTTAAAATGGGTGCATAATGTTAAAATAAAATGTCTATGTCCTTTAAATTAACAATTTAAACATAACTGAGTTCAATTTTGCCAAATAGTAATAAACAATATCCAATTTTTTAAAAATTCTTACTCCTGGAAGGTGGGAATGAATAGGAAGCAATATCACACACAGGCATGTAAGCATTATTTTCTTTTCCATCTTTCGCTGAATCTTTTGTGCCTGTTGTAAATGATTTCCTATGTATCAACTTCAAATAGTCAACGCTTACTTTTAGACCTGTATGTTGTTTGTTTTTGCTTAAATCATCAAATACATCTCATTGTATAACAAACACAAATGTTTCATATGAGCTTTATTTCAGTATATTGCCAGTAACACGTGTTACTCTCTTCCGTGTGTGTATATTCATATATATCTGTGAGTTTAAAATTAATAGTTTTTGTGTAACTCTTGTTTTTCTTTTATTTTGAGAGATAATCTTTTACATACTTTAACAAATTAAACTAGCTTAAACCAATTAGCTTATGTTAAGATAAAATTATCATCTATCAATGTCAGCAATTAATTCTGTGTTTAAATATTTTCTTTCTTCTTTACATGTGATGTTACTTCCGTCTCTTTAGCCGTCACTTCTGATACAGTCTTTTGCGCTAGGTCATAAACTTTAAATACTCTTTTATTCAGTTTATTAGTAGTTTCATTTTAGGAAATAATATAATAAAGGAAATCCTCTTCCTCCTTTGATTTACACTATTTCATTTATGCGGTTTTTTTACTCGCAGTATAACGACTTTTGATTAAAACGTCTGTAGATATTACGTCTAGTTACACTGTACACTTTTCTAATTCGTACAGTGGTAAAAGTTTTATTTTGTCAGTATAACGCTTTTAAAAATAAATTATCTTACTACTACAAACTAATACACCAATGGAACCAATTTAATATGTATCATGTTGTCAAAGTGAATTAAATTGTCCAGCTTAGTTCTAATAATGTACTTGATGATTGTTCTGTACGTACACAATATTAATCCAGATGTTGCATTAATACGATGCAATGTATGACGTACGTCGGTGTATTGACCATTTTCTGACACGTCAGCTATTTGTGTCGAATGACGTTCAAACATTTATTTGTACTTTATGAACAGTCGCTGTGAATTATAAAAAAAACTTAACAATTATGAAATATCTGACGTTTTCTATATTAAGAATAATCTCGCTTTATGAACAAAACTTTATTCATATTTGTTTTTAGAATAATACAATTGTTCTCGAATCAATGAATCATAACTGATCAATTAGCTATAAATCACGTTCTCTTTCTCTTTTTCATATAAATGTTATACCTTGGTATTTATTCTAAGTTAAATCTATTCTTAGTTGATAATACAGTGTATAGACGTTGAGCAGGCAAACGGGATGTTGGGCTAGAATCATCAAGAAAGTACGTAGTTACTTTACTTTTAGAATTCATTACATATGAGTCATTGGTTGTTAGAGTTAGGGCGGGGCTCTATTCATAATATAGTAAAGATGCATTAATTCATGTAAAATTTCTTTATTTCTGGACATTGAACAGGTTGTAAAGTTCTTGGCATCTGGGTCTAAGCTCCTGGTGTAATAACGGGGCTCTATTAGCCATCGAATCAAAATGCATCGATTTTAAAATCTTCTCTTGGACATTGAGCAGGTAAAGTGGGAAATGGAAATTATTAGCAGGGAATTCTATTCCAAAATTCATTTTCCCTGAGTACGAGGTTCTTATTCTTATGTCGGGAGGGGACTTCATCGTGAAATATACGTAAAATGTCTCCCTACATTTGATTTGTCTGTAAAATGTTCAACATAGGAGTGTGGAACAATTTTTACTAAATTATATTTAGACGTATCACACACACACACACACACACACACACACACACACACATGATGACTTTTATAGTACTAGATATGCATCCCTTGTGATCTTAACACCGATAATAAACACAGCAATTAATGTTTCATTATTTGTACAGTATTCCGTACACTACGTATATTTGAATTGTCAAAGCTTAGTCGACATTTGGATCATTAAGAAGAATCCTAAAGACTTAAAACATTGTACACATGGTACATTCAACGTAACAATGAATACTTCATATTTAGAAGCATGGTATCATTGGTATGTAAATATTCCCATGTTGTTCCTGTTAACATTTATGACGACAGAATAAAAACAAAAATGGTATAACAAATTACACTGTAATTAGATTTATAAAGAAATATTCAATCATCCGTATTCGTTATAATTAAGAATCCACTGTTGAATACTTCGACATTTATTCATTTAAAGACTCCAAGATACAGGTACACTTTCACATTGATGCTGTTTGATGAATATAAGTAAAGCTCTAAATATTCATTTAAGAGAATCAAGGCCATCATTTAGCTGACAATTTCAATTTGCTCAGTACTGGAATAAGTACTTTGACTAGGTTCAATACTGGAATAAGTACTTTGACTGGGTTTAGTACTGGAATAAGTACTTTCACTGGGTTCAGTAGTGTGACTAATACTATCATTAGGTCCAGTAGTAGCATCGGTACTTTCATTGACCGCAGTACTGATACTGATGGGAGTGTTTGTAGTGCCTGAAAAATTATGAAATATGCTAATATATGTATGATAAAAAGACAAGAAGACTAAACTATTGAGGTAACTTACCGATAGTAATTGTGTCTGGGGTACATTCATCAGGAGAAGTACAAATATACCCAGGTTCACATGGTGTCGTGCAGATTGCTTCAATGCAAAGGGTAGTTGAATCAGTAATTAGATTTTAATACACATAGAAAAAGGTTTTTGATATAATTGCAAAGTAATAATTTCTTACGCGTTGTACAGTCGGTTCCGTTAAAACCAGGACAGCAATCCATCACAACATGGGGAACTGTAATCTGTCGGTAATAATAATGCCAGCTTCAAGAAAGAAGAAACCACCGTTATTGAGGTATCATCATATTTTCATGTGTAACATGTTTAGAACATTGCTTAACTATATTTTTGGGGTTATCTGAGTCGCTTAGGTGACATATTGGGATGCGTCTTTGTTCGTTATTAAAAATTTTCCGAAATTTAATGGTAGAATAGGACGCACTTTAAAAATAATGAAATTTATTTTTACTGAAAAGTTATTGTCATGAAGTTATTAAATATAGACTGTCATTTGGTCGTTATAATAAAATTAAATGTACCCTCCTAGAAACTGCTGTCTATAAGTGACTAATGTGGAAAATGAAGCAATTTCTAGACATTCCAGTTCAAATCATGTGAAAATAATCTGGGTACCAATAATTTAAACAAAAAACGTCAACACAAGAAAAACACGCTACCCTATTTGTAACTGGTTTTCATTGGAAAAGACGAAATGATTAGTTACAAAATTATTTTATTGTTAACCTTAAAAAAAATGCAAACGATGCAATTTATTTGACCAAGTGAACGATATAAAACCATATAAAAGGATTTAGGTTATAAATTGTGATTTGAGTTATTTATTTTATTTTAAATAACTTTCTTGAAAACTTTTTTTAAAACCACTGGCTACATTTTTGTAATGCTAATGCTAATGTTTCCTATGACCGAAAATTACGTTTGTTCTAGATGTTTAAAATTCTCATTAACATGTAACAGACAACTTCATACTTATTGTAATCGATTTATGAGGAATAAATGTTATTCCTAATATCAAACGATTCTTTTTGTTTGTAAAATAACTATGTTAGTATTTAGAAAATGATAAGGTTTTTAATTTATAAACATTTACATACCATCTGTTTAGCCAGGAATAGTGTGCACAGTAACGCTGAAAGTGGTAATGATTATGAATTCTGCTGCAAAACCCCCTAAAATTGGAGAGAAAAAAACTCATCATTAACCTATTTCACTTTTTTGATTAGTTTTATCAAATAAAAAAAAGACACATCCGAACAAACAAACACATTGATAGTTGTATATGCGTGCTAGACTTTTAAGTGTTTACCTTCATATACTAAAAATTTTAATGCCATGTATTTTAAGTCGCTTGCGGACGGAGGAACAGACAGAAAAACATACATAAAATAAAAACAAATTTTCCCGGATTTTTTGTGAACATAAAATAATGGTGATTTAATATAGTAGAGGCTAACTGGAAAAAGAGAAAACGCCAACGATTTTTTTATAGCTATGCACTACAGGTACACAAATACCATCATAATGATATTTATTTGAATAATTAAATCTAATAATAAGTAATCTAAATGTGTATAAAATAATAATGCTTATTAAAAACTGTCTGAAGTACTAGTAATCATATTCCTTACCCCTGGGAGGAGGAGATCATTGAAGAAAACACAGCTACGCAAAGGCAAACAAATAACACTTTCCTATCCATCTTTGGTTGACTCCTGGAAATACATCCTTTAGCTCCATCATTAAATAGTCAAGTGCTTATTATCTTTTTTTACAAAAAAATGAAGCTGTTGCAAGTCACATGGTGAATGATCTCATAATCTAAAGGCAAAAGGATAGAGTCGCAAGCGATACGGATATAAACCAAACAGTTTGTAATGCGTTGAAATTTTGATTTTTTTTTTTCAAAAAAGTTTTATATATGTTATTGCTACTGTATTTAAGTTAATACAACAATTTAATTTTCCGAAATGACAGATCTTTGAAAATGAATATTAATTTTAAAAAAAAACAACTTAGTACTCGTAAATGTGACCATACCTTTATTTTGCCACATCACGGAAGAATGTTTGTATATTCAGGAACGGTTTATAGGTCGTACTGTTCTTGTTTGCGTATAGTAATCTCACTCTCCAGGATTCTGTTGAAATCAGAAAGCAGGATGCACAATGAGACACAGATATAACTTTCAAAAGGCATTAACGTTATTTATGTATATTTGTCTAATTGTCAATAATTTCCTATTTTCTCTATTAAATTATGTTCTTGTTAGTGTCAAGAGAATGTTTTAAAAATCATTAATTTATTAGAGATATATTTTAATGAACACACACTTTGAATATCATTTCTTAGAAGACTTTTTTCAGACATGAACCTTTATCAAGAAAATAAAGGAAACTTTTTGTAGCTGTACAGAAATTCTGTACAAATATTAAACGTAAAAGCTACAGATATTACAGTAAATATTCAATATTTAAATAATATTTAAATTTCATTAATAGTCCCCATTCATTTTGCTGCTACCTCCTGCTGAAATTGAAAAATATCTTCCCCTGTCTTAATTCCGAGTGAATAACCCTTTAATTTTTTCAAAAAGATAATATCTAAGAGAAAATTGTCAGGGAGGAAAAATGAATTGGTCGAAATACTAGAACAGCTAGGTGTTGTTGCATGTTTTCTTATTGCTGTCAGCTGTGTTACTTGATTAAGGTTTCTGTTTTTAAGGGTTTAACCGTAGATGCCTAAATTATGGTTCATGGGAATAGTTTCTTATAGTTTGGTTTCTGCCAGTTCCGGGTAGAACGTTACCAGTTATACTTCATTTTGATATCATCATTATATTTTTTGTTTATAACCGTCTGTTTTGAGGTAACAAAATTTGCAACCATCTGTGTTGAGGTATTTTTTCATAAAAAAGACTCATCCGGTTTTTAAAGCTGCTACGGCCAAATATACAGTCTGTTTTATAAAAGCGGGAAAAACTACAATTTTATTGTGCATATGCTTATACAGGTATAAATGTACGCCCATAAACGATGCAATTGTTTCGTTGACTAATCAAAACCGGATTGACAATATTAATGGCATACATTAACAACGTATGTTGATGTTATGTTTACCATTTTGGTAGCGTAACCGATCATAAATAGTAAGGCAAGTCAGGCTGAAATAGGACCAAACTCTACCCAGGTTGCACAATTATCTTTGTAAAAAGGCCTAGAGAGTAAAACCCAAGTCCAAATCAGCTTAGATTGTCTGAATATCAATGCTCTCTCCATTTGAGAAAACTACTATTTAGCGGGACATAGACATCCACACACACACACACACACACACACACACACACACATTTTAAGTAAACATCTTAAAGAATAGAATTCTTAAAAGTATCCTTATTTTATTTTTCCGTCGAAAATATATCACAAATATATAGAATATATATCACAGATCTACGAAGAAAAAAAATTATCCCTTAAAAGTAAAATATGAATATATTTTGGTGACAGCCCATAGAAACGTTTATCAGTAATGAACGTTCTGCACTCTTGCAAGATCGATTTTGATAAATAAGAACGTCAGCTGTTGAAGAGGTAACAGGCAATGTCAGGAGAACCAAAATGTGTTCAGTTGATAATTGATAACAAAGAGGGTCTGTCATAGAGTCAGAGAGAAACACATTAAGATGGACGGTCGTTTGTAACATGACAACCATTCATGGATTCCATTTAGAGGCTTTGGCCGGTAGGGTTATACTTGTATTGCGTCTTTGCTGTCTGTCTATTTCCGGAAATTCGCGGAATTGTTGCTAGCGTTCAGCAGAATAGGAATAAAAAGGTGTTGATTGTGGATAAAATCTTTCGTCGTTTGAATATTTGAGATTCTAAAATTAAAAAACTATGCGTACAATAACCGTGTAAGTCGATCGGGGTTTTTTTTTCTAGTCTGAAAACCAGGCATGCTTCCAGCACGTTTGTAACTTTGTTCTCTCGTATTTATTATTGCATATCCAATACTGATTGGCTGTACAGTTACTTGCATCATTTTTCCTTCAATAGTTTCACTGGATTTTACTACACATGAACTTTCAAATTGTTCTTTAAGAAATAACACATTTTTTTTTTTTACATCTACATATCTTCTACAGGGGCCGAAGTCGGTACATGTTTGCTTTAGACAGAAGCTACCGATCGTGCTATCAATTTGATATCAAATATGAAAATTGGTCAATTTTAAGTGAAAATTATCATTAACAGAAACAAAATCATCTGAGAACATAAGCAAATCAAAAAATGTTTTTCCGCTTTATTTGATTTAATAAACAAAAAATGATAGAAACAGAAACAACCTGGGAATGACCTTATCATTGCCCCGAGTTCTTGCTTAATCTATTCTCCTTCATCTTAAGAAATGTCGTTTTTGAAGTTTTCATTACCCCCATCGACTTTCATTAACCTTAATTATTTCTAGCTGTCTAAAAGAGAGACTTTTAGAAAAACCGATATCGGATATTAATAACGCTACGTTACTGAACGTCGAACCAATATTCACAAGCACCTGACGTTACGTATTTTTCTCATATTAATCAAAAATATATACCCCCTGTATTTTTTAGCAGGAGGTACATATTTATGAGAAAAATATATAACGTCAGGTGCCTGTGTCAATATTGTAATGTTTTTACTATGACGAGGCTAACTGAAAAAGATGGAATGCCTCAACTGCCTTATGTTGATAATCTTCATAATATGATGATACTTTAACATTTTATGATGATACTATAACATTACATCCTGATACTTCAACATTACATGCTGATACTTTAACATTACATGCTGATACTTCAACATTACATGGTGATACTTTAACATTACATGCTAATAGTTTAACATTACATGCTGATACTTCTTCATTATATGATGATACTTTGTCATTATATGCTGATATTTCTTCATTATATGCTGTTACTTTAAAATTACATGCTGATATTTCATAAAATGATGGTATTTCAGTATGCGGTGGTTCTAAATTAGCTGGGGTCATGATTCCGTAAAACTTGGTGATATTACGATGAAGAGAGTTTAGGACTAAAGTCAAGCTACTCAACAATTCAAACAAGCCATTTACGTTTATTTCCTTCTATAAAAATGGACACTCTTCAAACCCGATTGGTTATTATTAAAATCTATATTGTCAAAACTAAGGCTTGTGCCTCTCAGGTGAAACTGGATTCTGGAGGGAATGGGGGCACGGTCACCTTCATTATATTTGTTGGAACCTGCGCCGAAATATCTCTGTGTCAAACGACTCCCGAGTCCCCTGATTATTACTCGTCCTTGTTTAGGCGTCTTCAAATTCGATGTCAATTTTATAAGTACGTTTTATGTCGTAGGTTGATTGTTTTTAATTCTGCAGTCGGGCGCCTTCAAATGGCGCTTATTTTACCCAGGCCTTTTAGTTTTGGCTCTTCTACGCCATTAAACAGTGACTTTACTGTTCAAGGGACTTTTAAGGGAATCGGAATAGGAGCAATCATCCAGTAGATCCCAGCGCACGCACGTAGCATCTTTTATTGGGGGGGGGGGGGGCAGCCCCCCCCCCCACCCCCGAAACCTAAAAAAAAAAAGAGGGGGGGGGGGGGTCAGTTGCCCCGTATTTTAAAATATTTGATCTATTTATCTACATATGATCGAATTTCCATATATACATATGTGTTTTCACCTTGTTTGAAAAAGAGTGAAATGGTCAGTTCGTTAAAACAATTTTTTATATTTGATGAATTGAAAACTGTATGTTTCAACAAAAAGTGTGTTGATTAAAAAGAGAGTTAGTAAAATGATCTTGGCTTCATGAAGCATTTACAGTGCTTATATTGCCTAATTTCAATAACTTTGCGTATTTGCTAACATACATGTAAAAAAAAAACCTGCTGGCACCGAAGAAGTACACAGTACAGCTCATAAGAGAGGATCTCTACTGAATAAAAAATAATGTCGGAACATACGATTTGTTTGGGTGTAATTTATTAAGGCATATGACAACCACACATGCAGCTTACAAGATTACGGCCCCATTCATTCAAAGGATAAAGCATTGCAATGCTGTTGAATCTGATTTTAGCAATAACTGTACTGTTGAAAAAAATCAGTGCTTACATTGCCCACTCCTACACGTGGATCTCCAGGGAGAGCCCATCAATCCCCATAAATCCAATTTAACCTGAATGACAGAAGTCTTTGTTTAGGTGCTATTAATATTTTAGCGGTCCACTCTGACCAAGCGCCAAAATATTGGGTTCAGAATGCACATTTTTGGACCAAAAATCCCCTGGGGGACTTTTCGTACCCCCTGATTTTTATGCACTGATGGGGAGCACCAATGGTCTCACCAAGCAGGCATTCTTTAAATTTAAAATGACCCTTTTAAAAGACAACATAATCAAATAGTAGTATTTGTTGAGTATCTTGGTCTAAACTAGTCTCAGTGGATTTTATAGAAACAGCCCAGTGTTAAAAACTTTACAGGCATCCACGTGTTCTGAGTTTTAGCGTATTTCGATCCCGAGGCGACGCTCACCCACCGCATAGTAAAGTACCATCATATAATGAAGAAGTATCAGCATGTAATGAAGAAGTACCATCATATAAAGACAAAGTATATGCATATAATTTTGAAGTATCAGCATATTATGAAGAAGTATCAGCATATAATGTTGAAGTATCAGCATGTAATGTTGAAGTATCAGCATGTAATGTTAAAGTATCAGCATATAATGTTAAAGTATCAGCATGTAATGTTGAAGTATCATCATATAATGAAAATCATCCACATAAGGCAATTGAGGCGTTCCATAGAAAAACATTTAAACTCATGTTCTTTGAATGAATTTATATTTAGATATGTGTTCGTTTGAATAATTTTCAATTTTAAAAAAAATAATTTGTTATAAGTTATGAATATAAAACAGAAATTTTAATAAATTGATACATTGCATGAATTATCTATCAAATGCAGGGAAATAAAAAGATCAGTTGATTTTCTCAATACATCAACCAGCTTAAACTAGAAGAATGATAGTGATCTTAAAAACAGGCGTTGGTACTCTTACAGTGGCTCTACACCAGGAAGTTTCTTGCCATTGGTTGGGAATGAGCTCATATGCGAAACTTTAAATACAAGGTATACGAAACTAGATTGAATCATGCATATACAAAACTTAAGAATAGGTTAAAGTTATACAAAAATTGGTCGGAACAACATGCAAAAGATAAACAATCTTTTTAAAATGATAAAAGGTTATATGAATGCTGTCAAGAAATGGTCGTCTGTCTCATTATAGTTTCGTGGGTATTTAAGTACGTTAAATATCGTTTTATCCAACAGTATGATACCCATGTTGAAAGTGCTAGTTCAGATTTGACAATAATATTCTCAATATTTGGTCGTCGATTGCTATTATGGCTATATATAACGGTCAAATGGTTATTCCTCAGAATTAAACGAGTTTATTAAACTAATTGTAATTGAATAACATCTCAACTATCTTAAATGGGTATTTTTAATGTCCTTACAGCAGCCCATATACTGTAGTGTACGTCTTCACCATAGGGTTTGTGTAGAAACATGATACGATATAAAGAAACTTACAGTGAGAACATACGACACATGTGGCAACGCACTTTGAAAAAATTACGCACTTTGAAAAAATTTTTTCAAAGTGCGTTAAATTTTGGACAAAATCAACGCACTTTGAAAAAATTTTTCAAAGTGCGTTAATTTTTGGACCAAGTTAACCCACTTTGAAAAAATTTTTCAAAGTGCGTTATGAAGGTACATCAACATTTTTTAGTATCGAGACACTTAACGCACTTTGAAAAAAAAATGTATAAATCACAAATTCTGGAATAAATTCCTAATTTGTTGATAGTATGATGATTTGTTAACACTAATGAATCTAATTTACCGTCTTTAAAAACGGGGATAGGGGTGGGGGTGGGGGTTAACCAAAGATACAGGTCAATTACCAGTACTTCATTTCATTGATTACAGGAAGAAGGTCCCCTACCCTTCCTTTTTCCTTCCAAAACATATATGATATTCAGCAACTTAGAGTAAATGTATAAAATCGGAAAAAGAAATACGCTTTGTTCTAAATTAAGTACAGTGATATTGAAAAAAAAACCGAGCTGGTCAAACAATTATAATTTCTCCAATGATATGTTAAAGAATCCATAAGTGTTTCAACATAGACCCTCATTTCAAATTCTAATCAAATAAATCGCTTCTTAATATAAAAAATTACATGTATATTGACAAACATTAAATTACTATAAACTTAAAAATAAGCATTAGGGTGTGAGGTTTTTTTTCTCGCACTGATCCTCTAAAAGGTCATATTGTTCTTGATAACCATAACTAACTATCTTTTTTTTTCACATCATGTTTGTTTAAAAGCACATGCAATTGAAGACATTTGAAATATTTTATACATTATCTCCATTATCAATAAATAAATTAAATAATTTTCGTTTCTGGCACGTCACAATGTACCAGATAATTAGTAATTTTGCTGCATACACAAAAAAGGAAAATGCAGTTGCTAAGCGATGCAGTTTATGTCATATTTGGATAATTCAAATCTCCCGAGTTGTTCTTTATGTACATTGTCAAACTACGTAAGCTTTTGAGATAAGAAAAATCTAATAGAGAAACTGTTTATCAAGTTAGTTGAGAATGAAGTGGGTTCTTTCTAAAATATATCCTATTAAGATACACAAGGTTAAAACAATTATTTATTGTATCTAAAAATATATATTATTTCGACTAAACCCTGAACAATTTTTTTTCAAAGTGCGTTAATATCGACGATATCAACGCACTTTGAAAAAAAATAATTTTTTTTCAAAGTGCGTTGACTTGGTCCCAAAATTAACGCACTTTGAAAAAATTTTTCAAAGTGCGTAATTTTTCAAAGTGCGTTGTAACGGACGCATCGTGTGGTACACATGTACACATACAATGATCGAAGAATCGCTCGTAATAAAAAACAAAAATATACAGCACCCATGCATGGCAAATATCAGAATAATAGAATGAATACGTCTTTATATTTCATTGTGTACTTTTCTCAATTAAACAAGATCATAAAAAGAGAATATGTGAGTGAAATCTTTTTTATTTGAAAGCCATTTTGGGTTGTATTGCATTTGTTTTAAAAGAAAGAATTTAATATTTAAGCTATTAAATCGTTTTAGATTATAAATCAGAATGATTTTAATAAAATATTGAAAAAATATCATATCTATAATTTAAAGGTCTTTTCAAAAGAAAACCTTTTTGTCATAGTAAATTTTTTTCTTCTAGTGTACAGCATATACTACTAATAGTGTTTGTTACATGATTGTACTGTAAACCACGGAATTTTTTTAAAAATTTTTTATTTTAGTGAAAGTAAAAATATTCTTAAATTTCAGTGCACAACAAGTAAACTATATACATAGCTATGACAGAATATCATTTTTTTTCTGTTAAAGATGTGTCCATTACAATATCTAGAAGCATATTTCATTCTAAATCCTCGGTTGATTTAGATTTCATCCTGTCTGCTGTTAAATATGACTACGTTTATGACGCCGCCAGTCTTGGGCCGCTGGTCTGGAAACAAAGAGCAACAATTAAAAAAAATATTACAAAGGGTGCGTAGATCAAAATTCTTTAAACTTTAAAGCACTTCAAACAAATTTACAAGATGAACGTGAACTAAGGTTGAGTTATATAGGCAATTAGATTTAGGCTTACTTTGGAGTTACGGGTATGGAATCAGGTTCGCAAGTTTTCGGTGAGGTACAACTATAGCCTTGCTTGCAGGCTGGATTACATATAGCTTTATTTAAGAAAAAAAGAGAAAGAATCATCACAATGATTATATAAAGAACTTTCTTAAAGGCAGTTAAATATCAAAAAATGTATTTAGTATGTGTGTGTTCTTACGAGTGGCACAGTCACTCCCTTGGTATCCAGGACAGCAAATTTTCTTCATGCTGTAGTTTGAGATACTTCTGTATGCATGGCTCCAGCTGAGAAGTCAAGAAGTTAAAGAAAAAATTACTTCTTGTATGATGTCAATCGATATAACTCAATCTATTGCAGAAATATGATAGCATACATGTACATATATGTATATATATCACACATCACACTAGCATTATATATATATACACACACACACACACACACACACACACACACACACACACACACACACACACACACACACACACAATTGAATTGTATCCTGTCACCATGAATCACTTACCACCACCAGTTCCACCACGAATAACTCGAACAGTATCGCTGCGCTGAATATAGTTTGACTGCCGTGTAACAGATATTACTGAAAGAATTTATTTGGGAAAAAAAAATAAATTCAGCATCCCATGTATAAAAACTCTTGTAAGATTTGATTAAAGTAACCGGATATTCTATATGTTTACAAAGCTGTCTTTTAACATGTTTAACGCACTTTAATATTAACAATAATTAGATATCAATGAGACCAGGGTGAAACGTTAGTAAGCATTTGTTGGATATGAAATACCTATCAAACTGACTAAATATAATCGCGTGCTATTTCAAAATGAAAATTCAAAACAAACTTTTATCGGCAAAATCTTAAATCATTTTCACTAAAATATTCGACGACGAAAAAAACTAATTTACACTTACCCTTCTGAGGCATAAATCTGTCCCAACAGCAAAACTACTGACAGACAGAACAAAAGTTTCTTGTCCATGTCTAACGTATGAAGTTTGCCCCCGATTCCAGTTATATATAGGTAGCGTTTCTTTTGTTCGTTTTTCACCAATCAAAATGAATTTATTTTTCGTGCCTTTTCTCGGAAGAGAAGTTGAATAAAAAGTAATGGCTTTTAATAACGTTTGAATTAAACACTGGTTACGACAAATATATCTTTTGTTTTTTCGATAACACGATTTATTTCAAAAGGAATAAGTATTTTAATTTTAAGTTACTATTTAACATATGTATTAATAAAAATGACTCATAGCCGAAATCCCAATGAATATGTTTCTTTTTGCGTAGTTTAGGCTGCAGTCTATTTCGTCAAGTATCAGTCAAAAATTTTATTTTTCATAATTGTGAAGCAATGCCATGGTCAACCAAATTAAAGAGAAACCATTATTTTGTCACTGCTAGTTTGATTACATAAAAGGTTCTCTGATAGAAAAAAACTGGTTCCTTTCGATAATATGCGTGCATTAGTCATGTCTCTAATTCTTTTGCCTGCGCAACAATATTATTTGCAGAAATATCAATTGGTTTATAATTCAAAATGATCACTGTTTTGTTTTTATCTACATCCCATTGCAATTCTTTCTTCTTTTACAATGATTGCAGACAAAAGCCTTAATTTTCAACGCCAACGCTAGAAAATAAGTCGAAGTATGAAAATAGAATTAAATCGCTGAAGTATTATTTGTTTCTATTTATGTCCCATAATATATCGTACATTGAATATGCTTGTTTAAACAATTTATTCTCTTTTCTTTGCTAATAATTACTGTTGATAATATCCATAAATAATGCATACATGCACAAGTCCGATACTAGTGTCTATAAAGTATAACAAATTTTGGATCTCATATTCAATATTGACTGTACGTGTAGTTTAACGTGTTTTGATTAGATGATAATTGCAAGAGACAGCTCTTGACTTATTATCCCCAAATAAGTTATTTGCGAAAGAAAAAAAAGGCAAAATAGGTAGAAATCTTTATTGTATATAATTCTTTAATATGCATAATTTTAGACATACTCTATTGTGATAAACTAGTAACAATCACATGCAATTTACTAAGTAGAAAGATAGACCCTTGTTTTCCTCTAGAATTAAGACACTGAGCATCCCATCATTTTCATCTACGGATTTATAAGGCAGCCCTTACATAATATAAAAACACGGAAAGTTATAGCCAATACACACCAAAAAAAAATCTGTAAATTAAGACAAATTAACTGTTTCAGGCTGAAATCGTTGTCAACAATCAACTGTTGCAAATTTCTAAGTGTTGCCTTTCCCTCCTTTGTTTGAGTTTGAGTCATTAGGTTTTTGGGTTTTACTGTCTGGCGTGGGTTTGGCTGTATGGTCTGGCGTCGGTTTGGCAGTAGGGTTGTTTGGTTTTGGTTTTACAGTAGGGGCCATTGTTGTTGGTCCTTCGGTAGGGGCCTTTGTCGCTGGTTTTTCGGTAGGGGCCTTCGTTGTCGGTCTCTCAGTAGGAGATTTTGTTGTCGGTCTCTCAGTAGGGGCCTTCGTTGTCGGTCTCTCAGTAGGAGCTTTAGTTGTCGGTCTCTCAGTAGGGGCCTTCGTTGTCGGTCTTGGGGTGGGCTTTCTTGTTGTAGTGGTGGGTGGTTTATAATTAGGATCTGGTGAACATTTGTCTGGGGATGAACAAATGAACCCTGTTCCACAACTCGTGTGGCATATTGCTGTTAAAAAAGTTAAACACGTGAGTTGAATTTTGCGATGAAACAACAACAAACATATGGAAAAATTCAGATACATTAACAGACATATTGCATGAGAAAAAGTTTCTCACGTGTAGCACAGTCGGTTCCATGGTATCCTGGACAACACTCTCTCTTCAGGTAATTCGTGCTAGTTCTTCGATATCCGTATGATAAACTGGTTAAATGATAATTAAAAACAATTATTCATTGAAATCCTTAACAACACAATTTTTTGAAATTGCTTATTTTGTATTTATACATGTACATAAATTTAACCAAAACTTTTTATTTCATAAAAAAAAATTAACATAATTGTTCATACCAGAACCAATTCCACCAGGAATGTTTTGTGCAGTATTTCTGAGAGGAGTATTGAACTGCTTGCTTGGAGCACCATGTTCTGAAGAAAAAAGGAAAATTCAGATTACAAAGAAATAGAGTTTCAGTCTCAATTCTCTAGTTTGTGTCTGTGTCTGTCTTCGTGTAGATATATATATATATATTTAGAGAGAGAGAGAGAGAGAGAAAATGTGTCTTTTTGAGAAAAAAAAATCTTTTGAATGATAATAATCTTAAATATAATACCGGTAATATTCTTATCTTACTCGTTCAAAACAAACAAAATGTTACTATTGATCTTCTTAATGTAAATAAAATCATCATCTACTAATATGTGAAAACTCAGTCAGTTGTCAGAGCTTTATATGCAAAAAAATAGGGCTCTTACCCTTCAGATGGAGAAACATTTACAACAATCAGGACGACCGCCAGCAAGCAAGCATACAGCAGCTTGGAACCCATGATTAGCTCGGAAACACTAAACTTGCCGGAGAATTCAGGATCTAGCTATGTGTAGCTTTACCTGAAACTTTCTTATAAATATTAAATCATGCTGATATTGTAATCAATGGTTGTCAAAATTTTAAGAACGTATGTCCACTTTCCTTTAGACTTTTCGTTGATGACTGGGTTCGAATTTCAGCAATACATGCCATACTTGTTGTTTGAACATGTAAATGCATTAATTAAATTAAATTTCAAATTCAGAACTTCTTCAGTAGTCAAACACAATCCACTGTAAGCTGATTGTTGAATTTTAACTCAAAGATGACATCGTCAAGTGTGTGGAATGAAGCAGAACTTTTGATTTACATATGCCATCTTTGATTGATAAGCCACTCGCAGAATCGTTCGATGTTTATGAAAGATCAATGTTTGAATAAAATCTCACAGACCTAGTTTTGGGCCCTATATATTCAATGATTGACAAATATTCATTAATCAGTTGCCGTGGAGACTACGAGACCTGCTTGTGTTGCCTGGTTTCTTTAGGTCTCATTATATGGCCGCTTTACATTTGTTTTCAGCTTTCAGATTTTACAAATGAACCACGTGTTGATCGCGGAATTTTAGATTTTAAAATTATTTAAACTTGTTGAACAGACAAGAGTCAAAAATGATAAAAAGCTTTATGTAGAATAATAGTAGATATTATCACATCGTCAATACACACTGTGGTGTACCCCAATCCTTGTCTAATAGCAGACAGACCTATTGTTAGAATTAAATAACAGTTATTAGATAATCAATCATCAAATTTTGTCACTGAATGAGGATGTTGTGGCGACAATGTCGTCGAATGCTGTGTTTTTCGGAAATTTATCCACAAATAAGTAAACAACTTTTTGTAGTTTTCAGTCTTTCTGATTTTAGGACAACTTGTAAACTGAACGAAGATCTGGAGCATTGCATTTCGTTAACGCGTTCGATAGGTGTATGAATATTTTTTATTAAAATTGCCATTTTTAAGCGCTAAGCGTACGCAGTACGCAAAGCGCTTATTGGCATTGCTTTTCGGGGATACCACTTCCGAATAAGTGCCACCTATAATCATCTACAAATAATCTGATGACTCGATGTCTAATAATATAATGCAGAGAAGTACTCGGCTGCGGTATCGGTGTAAAGGCAAAATATTTCTAATTTTTTGTAGCAGCACACAAATTATCACAATATTTTTTCTTAAACATCAAAGATTTAAAATAAAAGAATATTTGTCAGTGCATTTAAAAGGTCAAAGAGCATACGCAGTTGTGTAAACAGCATGTTGCAATGGGTTTTTATTCATAAGTACACGGGCTGTGATGTCGGTAAAATAGGCTAGCTTAACATTCAATAAACATAACGTAGATATCTATAACCTAGTGGCTATGCACGCATCTCGGTTATTGAACGCAATTCTGGATATTGTTTGTAGTTCAATTTATACAAAAATGCAATATCTTGGCTATGACGTATGTAAACTTTTCAATTCATTCATAATGACACATGTAGTATAATGCTATTATTTTTTGCTCATGTAGGGACAGCTTAGCGCTTTTCAGTACCTTCGGTACTTTGATTATATATTGAGTTTATATCTCGCCCTTCAAACCGGTTTTAAAGTAGAAAAAAAATTAAATCACATGAATATGTTTTACCCTTGCAAAAGATTTGATCTTTTATTCTCACGAACTAGAGTACCAAATCCCCGCGCTGGTTTTCCCCACTCTTTCAGTTTTCAGAGACATAGCATAGTTTCGGTTTGAAAACAAATCAATAAAACAAACAACCTTCCAAAAACGTAACAACAGAACAACTAAACCAGCCAAGGCCGGAATTCATAATTATGATATTTGTTGGTAGCTGCATGTTTCTGTAGTGTGCATAAGTGTGTATGTGCATTCCTTAATTAATTAATGTTTTTTGCCATTGATTGCGTTGCTTGTATTATTTCTATCGGGCGTTGTTAAAAATAAGAAAGCTCTTCAAAGAACAATAGATTATATGATAATTTGAATGATCAACCTAATAACACTTCTATTGGTTATCATGGTTTTACAGATAACAAGCCTGATTCAAGTTTGCATGTTTGCGTAGTTTTTTATATCCATGCAGTCGTTGATACAAGGTTATAATTTTCAAAGAAATTGTTTTCAATGCAAATTCATTACTAGTAATGTGTATTGTGAACAGAACTTTTAATATGTTAATTAATAGGATAAAATGTTAAAAATCATTAACCGTTTTCCAGTATTGTAAACAATACATGTAGCAGAAGTTCGTTCGAATTTTCCATACAATCGTGGACGTTTTACTCAGATGTCGTCGACAGAGCATCAATAAAAACGAAATAACTCTTCTACATCAATGTCAAATTTTGGGAGATGGAGGATTTAAAAATTCAACAAATTTTTAAAAAAGCCAGGTGTTCTTTTTAAAATTTCATGAAAGGAGATGAGAATTGAATTTGTGATTTTTTTTTTTTTTCAAAACCGAAAATGCAATTCTACAATTATGTGATATGCAAATGCAATATACGAATAACCTCAGAGCAAACTTTTTTTTCCCAAAAGTGTCTTCACAAAACGTCCTTCAAATATTGGCACACCTCATGGTGTGTTGTTCCCTGTTTAGTGTACCATTTGAAGTGCTCATTGCATGGTATTAATTTTTCTTTGTGTCTATTTTATTTAAATTTGTAGGACACATAGGTACCCGTTCTTGCATTCAAAGCCTTTAGATCTTAATAGTGCATAACTTGAATGAGTAATTTATTCGTCCGCCTAAAACTTCTCTGACTTTGTTCTATTTATAGCACCCCTGCGAATGTTATTGTCATTTAAATTTTATACCACGTGGTTTCATTTGACCCTTTCAGTTTCGCAGTAAAAATCGTGCCCCGTGTTTATAGTCTATTTCATAGAAACTAGGTACTTGTAATCAAATATAAGATCTAGACGTTTATTGATTTTTAACTTTATATCTTCATTAATTGGTGGATAAAATGAGTTCTAGAAATAAATGTGACAATAGAAAAAAATAAGTTTTTTCTGCTGTTGCAACAATTAACATGTTTAGTGGCGACCCCCCCTAAGGATTAATTTTCGATCCGCGCCTGACCTAGTAATAGCATCAATAGTGAAACAGACTATACTATTTTATGCAGAATGGTCCTTGAAAATGGCTCGTTATACTAAGTTTTTATACAAAACAGACATCCATTCTTTTCTTAAAAAGCACACCACAAGCATCAAACATGGCTATGATTTTATTAAGCAACCCAGTGTTTATATTTTCAACCAAGTGTAGAGTGGTTGAACACGAACGATAACTCTGTTCTGAATATCATCGTTTAATTTGAATAACTGCTAGATGATGAAATAAGACATACTTATCAACGATAAAGAAAACATTCCGAACACATTCGCAGGGGTGTATAGGATCTTTTGTTTAGTTGAACAGAAAGTAGTTTGAATGTTGAAGCGAAATAGTAATCGCTCCATTTTTATGCCCAATATCACGGTCACGTCGTTAATCTAAGATAATCTGAGTGAACATATATCCTTAGATATTATGGTGTGCTTACTTAGTTTAATTAACACTAAGGTATAATATAAAGGAACTGCGAGGTACGTTTAATTTTACTGTAAATCTGGCATTGAAGATATAACATCACCTTCCCTCTCCCCTTTCTATAGAAGGCTTTATTTTGTGATGTATATTTTGATATAATCAAAATTATCAATTATCACGAAGAACGTATGAAGGTGTTTGGTCGCCGCACATGTATATATATGTACGAGGAAGAAATTACCTGCTTACTTATAACAATGTACAATAAGTCTGATTTGCGCGAAAGTACACCTTTATGTCCTCAGCTTCATCTAAAACAACTTCAACGAGGTTGTGACTTCAAAACATCCATATATGAATTTTGACTATGTCCTCTTGCAACTGAATGGCCATTAACACCTGATATAAGGTATATATTTGTAGCGAAGAAATTACATGTACATACAAATTCAGCAAGGACAACAAAATAATTGTATCCACAAAATTTCAGTTTTATGTGCTAGTCGGAGTTTTACGTTTTCTTCATAAAGATTTCAACTGCAATTAAAATAAGAAATATATATCCTTGATCTATATAAAGGTTTTCGCAGGCTGACAAGTTTCTTTATTAAACCGCCAAATAACAAATCAAGTTTTTACGTATTAAACACTACATAAAATTATATGTACCTTGGCCTCTCTATGTAAACCCAAACAGACAAAAAGAATGATATTAATAAATACAATAGCTTTATTGTCTATGTCACAAAACACAACAGAAACCAAAAAAATATAGATCGTTGTTTCATTGTGCTAATACGTCGAGTACACTCCAACCTATTGAAATGATAGACGCTGTACCCGAATATAAGACTTCAAGACAAAATGAACAATGTATAAATAAAAAAAAAGAACTGCACATTCACAGAGAGTCCATGCTAAATATAAATAAAATTTATTTTATCGTTCTTTCTCCCATTGGTATTTTCACAGTGTCTATTTTTCGACGATGGGGCGCGTTTGCTAAAGCTACATATTGCACAATTCCGGCACTTTTCAATAGCTGTCATTAATATCAAAAGAAGGGGTGACAGAGCGATAAGAAGAAGATGCGCGCATGCGTGGTGACAGAAAATTTGGGTTCGAGCTTGGCCCCTGAAAAGAAAAAAACAAACAAACTTTTAAATTTCTTGTCATCATGGTATGTACAATAAATATCAAAATCTTTTTTTAATCAATGGAATGCAAAAAATCTTAAAAATAATTACATCCACCAATTTACAAACCCATGATAAGAAAACAAAACCACAAACACGTACAAATGTATGTGAATTCTGTAGATGATATTCCTGTTAAATAAAATTGTCGTCTAGTGTCACACAACGTAGGATGAAGGCGACATGCGCATATACCAAACACGCAATCATTATCTTTTAGGGGAAATATTTGTATTGTATATTTTACAGTTAAAATTTATTTCTTAATGAAACCATTTTTTGAAAGATAAAACAACAATCAACACCATGCTTGAAGCATGAACATGTTATATGCAAAAGATGTGATGAAGTTATAAAAAGGACGTTGTTGTCAGGTTGTAAATGAATTCATGGAAGAAAAAACATCAACCAATCAGCAGAGGGAGACTTACGATTACTCGGACTGTCTGGTCTGTGGAAGAGGAGGAGGAAATGACGTAGTCAGTAAACAGTAGAGGAGGAAATGACGTAGTCAGTTAACAGTAGAGGAAGAAATGACGAAGTCAGTTATCAGTAGTCTGCAAGGACTTGAACACAAGTTCACATGCCTTGGTATAGGGGGAAATTGATTTTATTCGTCTTTTTTTATTCTACGATTCACTCAAAATGTGGTAGTGTTAGAAGGAGAATTTCGTATTTAACATGCCCAAAACTCCGGAAAAAAACGGGGGGAAATTTTAAACTCATATTATTATCAACATGCCTTTATCCAGAGAGGAGTTTGGATCATTGATGTGGGATTGTTTACTGTTATCTGGGATAGTTTGGTGTATTTTGGACATCATTATGTGTAAATCAATATGGAACATTAATGTTTGGGACAACTCTGGGAATGGGACGTCTATAGAAGGGTCAACGAACATCACTTACTCTATCTTATTGGTCATACTCCATCATGAAGAATGTAAATAAAACATGACATCATGAGCTAAGTTTTGTTGTTGATCGTAATACTACATGTCTAACACTAATCTATAATCACATCACTCCAATGACATCACACGAACTGGTCCTACACACGAATACTCAGACTCTAATGTCCTCTACGTTTCTAATACTTTTACCTTTACGAATGGGACCGATCATTTATTTAGGAGCAACAGAGGATGCTGCCCTATCGGCCCTGGCAATACTACCCCCGCGGCCAACGACTGGGGCAACGCTACCCCCTCGCCCAACAATTGGGCCCTGGAAAACGTTGTATAGAAAGAGGCTATGCGTGATTTACGTACTCAAAAGAAATTAGTTGCGATGTTCCTGTCTATGCTACACTATCCTACAAAAAGTTAAGTCGGAATTAATAATTATTGATATCTTTATGCATTGTTGTACTTACCACTGAAGAAGATGACACAGAGGTGCGGGTAACAGACACAGAGCTCCTGTTCTTGGCACGGAGCTTGGTAAGCGAGCCCTCGGCGGTATCGGCCCTCTCCTCGGCGTCTTCCAGCTCATGCTGTACCTTGCGGTACTTGGCAAGGTTGATAGCAGCGATCTCCTCCTGCAAAACCAAATAACATTCAATAAACAAAAGTTTTATTCAATCCTGATGAACTATCAATTGGTTCTTGCAGAAAAAGGTCGTGGGAAACATTTTGAGATACGTACAGCCTCTTCGACTTGTCTCTTGTATGTCTTGATCTTATTCTGCAGTTTTTCAATGAGCTCCTGCAGTCTTTCGTGGTTCTTGCGGTCTTCGTCAGCTTGGAAGGCCAGTTCCTTCATACGACGATCGGCCTTGCGCATGTTCTTCTGCGTCTCAGCGTGTCTTCTCTGTTCGCTGTCAAGTTCTCCTTCAAGTTCTCTCACCTAAATAACAGATCCAGAATACCATTTAACAGTTATTGCACCAAAAATACTAAATCGTGAAAACTTCAGACGAACTTAACACAAAACACTCACTCTTTGTTCTAACTTAGCGATCATCTTCTTTCCTCCTTTGAGTGCCTGAGCCTCGGCCTCTTCAAGTCTGACCTGAAGCTCCTTGATTTGTTGCTCCAATCCCTTACGGAACTTCTCAATCTGCTGGCTGTGCTCCTGTTCAGCGCGGAGTTCGTCGGTGAGACGAGCGGCGTCAGCCACAGCTTTCTTAGAGCGTTCATCAGCGGCCTTCACTTCGTTGTTCATTTCATCAAGATCGGTCTAAAGAATAGTACCGGTATATGTCGTATTAAAAGAGTGAAATCTATCTATTTATGCATTGGATAATACTAAGCAATAAAAATACCGGTATTGATAACATACCTGCATAGCCTGGATATCGCTTTCAAGTTTCCTCTTCTGTCCCTGGAAAGAGGACACTTGGGCAGAAAGTTCATTCACACGTTCGTTGGCTTCAGAGAGTTCGCTCTCTGCTGCTTTTCTTGCCCTCTCGGCTTGTTCAAGGGCTGTTCTGAGTTCCTCAACTTCACCTTGAAGCATCATGCAGCGGCGCTCAGCCATATTATACGATTCCCGAGCCTCCTCTCTCTGGCGTTGTTCCTCTTCAATTTGAGTTTGCATTTCCTGTTCAAAAAACCTTACATATTATTTTCTTTTCTATGTATTTATACACAACCATTATGTAGACTTTCTAGACTCAAGATAACCCACCTTGATTTGTTGTTGGTACTTTTTGACGTTTTTCTCCAAATCAGCCTTTCCTCTGTTGGCAGCATCAAGAGCAATTTCAAGTTCGTTAATGTCCTGTTCTAATTTCTTCTTGATTCTCATGTTTTCAGCTTTACCCTTGGCCTCAGCTTCAAGACTTGCCTGCATGGAATCCATTGCACGTTGGTGGTTACGACTTAAAAAAAAATGAAGTTGAAGATAGTAATCTTAATCAGGCTTATATATTTTGACAAATAATGTGCACTGCAGTGGTATTTACAAAGAGTTAAATAGTTGACATTAACTTACCGAGTGTTTTCAAATTCTTCTTCCTTCTCCTGAAGTCTGCGGTCAATCTCAGATCGAATAGTAGAGATCTCAAGCTGAGAACGCATAACTTTGGCTTCTTCTTGTTCTAGAGCTGCTTCAGCTTCTTCCAAAGCTGCCTGGAGCTCTTCCTTTTCCATTTCAAGACGGCGTTTTGCTTTCTCAACTTCGTGGACGCTGCGACCTCCCTCGGAGAGTTGGTCAGTCAACTCGTGAATCTCATCTGCAAAACATTTCGTTATCAATGCAAACACTTCAGACATGCATTAAATAAAAACAATGCATATTGAACAGTATACTTACCAGCAAGGTTCTTGTTCTCCCTTCGCAATTGTTCAATTGAGTCTTGGCTTTCTTCGTATTGGGCCTTAATACGGAACAGCTCAGCAGAGTAACCACGGGCCTCTTTCTGGGCATTTTCAAGTTCCTGTTGAAGATCATTAACCTTTTGCTGCCATTCTTGAATGGTCTTGTCGAAAGCACGCTGTTTCTTTTCCAGGGAGTTGGCGTTAGCGTTGGCTCTTTCGACATCAATCATCAGATCTTCCATCTCGCCTTGCAATCTGGCTTTGGCCTTCTCCAAAGCACTAACCTTGGCCTCAGATGCCTCTGCATTTTGCTCGGCCTCTTGAAGCTTGGCCATGAGCTTCCTCCTAAGGAAAAAAATCAACCAGCAATTTTTTTAGAACATATACACTTGTTTTTATCTACAACTCTATCAAAACTAAGAGTTATCTAATTATAAACACAATTTTAATTAAACATGTAATACATCTAAGAACTTACTTTGCCTCTTCAAGTTCCTCAGCACGAGCTGTGCCCTCTCCCTCGAACTTGGCTCGCCACATCTGTACCTCGGTGTTGGCCTTGGACAGTTGTCGCTGCATGTCTGATTTGGACTCTTGCTCTTCCTCCAGCTGTTCACGGAGGGTGTCGATGTCAGCATTCAGGTTCCTCAAGTCGCTCTGCAACTTCTGTCTTGCTCTTGTTTCCTCCTCAAGAGAACGTCTGGCTTCTTCCAACTGGCTAGCAAGAGCAGCCTTCTCCTTGGTAAGAGCGCCGACTCGGTGTTCAGCATCCTCAAGTTGAGCGGCAAGGTCTGTGGATTCCTGACTGTACTTACCCCTCTGGTTATTGAGGTCTTGAATCTGTCTGTTGGCTTCCTCAATTTTAGCATTCGCCTCTGAAAGTTGGCTTTCAAGCTGCTTGGTAACCTTATCAACAGCTCCCTATGTATCAGAAGAGTATACTTTGATCACAATGCGTGCTAAAAAATATTTGGGGGAATAGTTACTTTGATTTTCAAATTATATCGATTTTTTTTTTTTTAATTTATTAATTGGATAATATACGAGTAAGAATTTGGTAAAAGAGACAGAAAAACACGGTATATTGGTAGTACAAATATGATTGTTTTAATATTCATTTGTTATAAGAGTAAGAAAATGAAGACAGGTGAGAAGTGATCAAGTGGGAGTAAATTCAATAGTTCATTACAGAAACCCTCTACAAATACATTTTCAAATAAAAAGAGTATAAATCTACAACAAAAATATCATGCATAGCATACAGATGTGCCAAGTGTTAGGTGTGCAGATCATAAAAGTACCCGTTCTTTCTCCATTTGTTCCAGGGAAAGTAGAAGTTCTTCACATTCTTCCATTAGTTCCAGTCTCTCTCGCTCCACTCTGAACATGCATTACCGAGGAAAGCGTTAGTAAATTGTTTAGTCAGTACACAATGGAGTTTAAAAGAAAACACGGTAATATCGACTTTTGCCTCAATATCGTCATTTTGTTCTGACGTAAACTTAGATTCAAACAAAATTATGTTCAATGCTATAGCAGGCAAAGCAATACCAGATATGTTTTATTTTAAATTATTTTTTTTTATTTTCCCATCGCTTTATGTGATATACCAAACAAGCCGAAAACAAAATAATGCTTGTCAAAACAAGAAGCATTGTCTTTATTATATAATAATAGCTGCAGCTAACAGCATTATGGCATTTAAAAAAGAAATCCTCAGACTTTTGAACCAAAGCCAAACATCACCCAGACAGCAGAGCTAGCGAAATCTCTCCAGTACCTTATTTTTGACAATATTTTGAATCTGAGCCTGGAGATCTTCTACTTCGCTCTTCAGTTGACCCTTTTCTTTCTCTGCTCTATTAGTATATATCAAATTTAAATAACAAACTAAAGGAAAACAAAAGTAGAAAGGTAGGGCTAGAGTATGGATATGGTCAGTAGGGCAAACGGGGAGACAGGAAGAACCACTAGACTGCAAGGTACTACTATGGTAGCTACTTGGAGCATGCACCATCGGACACCTCGCCGGAGTACCTTTTGTTTAGTAACATGTTGTATTTGAGCTTGCAGATCTTCACATTCTCTGTGCAGATCCTTTTTCTCTTTTTCATATCTGTAAAGTCCCGTTTAAGTACATTTTATGCAAAATTGAAAAAACCCATTTATCCAGATAATTCTGATAAAACAAATTTGAGTCAGATATCAAATGAGGTACGGGGGATCGGTAGAGCTGATAATACATGGTCAGTAAATTTGCCATCAGTAATCTATCTAAAGATAACATACTCTAGAAATCCAACACATCTTCCAATTAGAATTTGTTTTGAATATCTGAATAGTACATGTGGCCATTACTGGGTAAGTTTTGGAACGCTTCGTTACCTAGATTTAGCTTTCTGAAGTTGGTCGATTTGGTCAGCCATTTCATTAGCGGTGTCAGTTTGCTTCTTGCGGAGAGTGGAGACCTGTGCTTCATGTTGAAGAGTCTGTTCCTCCAAATCACGGCGAAGCTTCAACAGTTCTTGTTCCCTCTTTTTGTTCAACTCGATCTAAGATAAAGTGATTAAGTGTTTATCAAGATTGTATAACAACCTCATTAAAGATAAAACTTTAATACAGCAGAGGAAGTTATTTACCTGAGCGGAAGTTGCACCACCAGCCTCATCAAGACGTTCGCTAAGATCTTCAAGTTCTCTAGAAATTTCAGCGCGTTGTTTCTCGACCTAAAAAAGACGTTTGAAAGTTCTAAGAATAGTATACATTAAACTTTCCATTTTCTACACCAACAATCTATAGCTATTGAAATATCCACAATCTAAATTTAGTTTATACTTGACAAGTCTTGTTTTACCTTAGCTCTTGCAGCCCTTTCAGCTTCCAATTCTTCCTCCAGTTCCTCGATCCTGGCCTGTAAATCACGAACAGACATTTTTAATCACACACGTACTCGAATAATTAAGGAGATTTACGTAAAAAAAAGCTTTTTCCAACTGAAGAGGCGAAAACTAAACGAAATTTATCAAGAGGAAGAAAGCGAAGCAAACTCTTCAGAGGTATTCTACACTTATTCCGCCGGATTATCAGTAGCCGATTCAAATACTTCAGAAACTGTTAGTGAGTGCATTTTCAAAGCATGAGTCACCAAGTTTGGCGAGCGCTGTCAGATTTTGCTTTTACAAATATGTGTATAAGACGCACATGCATGATCAGATAAGTGTTGGAGTGAATGTGAAAGATGTCAAATAAAATTTCCATTTGTCTCGGCTTTCACTATTCAACATCTCTGAAAAGGAACTATCTAGTGCTGTGGTCGTGTAGAGACTGGCATGCATCAGAAGCTCCAAGAAGCGTCTACATAAGCCATCGCATTTTTCGTTTGTGCAGAACATGTGTAGTACTGACAATAACATCGCAAGAATAGCAAGGAATGCTAGATTCTTTCTTTGATCGTTCAGCTGGCGGGAGAACATGCTCGATTCCAGTCTTTTACGTTACAATCGGTATAGGTAACTACGAATAATATGTGGAAACTAGTCTCAAAAACACTTTATTGATATTTATATTACAATAATTTTGATGTTCTGCCAATTCACGAGTAATATTGATATTTAGCTTTTTTACCTACTAAATTTATAAAAGGGTTTAGTTAAAAAGAATATTATTTTCTCGAGCCATACAAAATACGGTATATGAAACATATCCTTGCTTGCAATAGAGATATAGAAAACGCTTTTTTGAGCTACATTGACGTTATGTAATTATTCGTCATTTACCTGTATAGTGACATTACATCCTTTTCGCGAGCCATATTAAGCAGATGGAAGAAAATCATCTGCTTAACCACAACATACATAACCAAAACAGAAACAAGCAGAATTTTGCAGCCAGCGAAATTTGAAATCTGAATACTCTACTTCAAGCAGATTTTTAAGTCCCGGTGAAAAGATGGCTAAATCAGACGTTTCTCTAATTATTTTCTTGCTTTTTGCACTGAGACGAGGATTCACAGGTTCGTAAGCTCTGCTGAATAAAGCCGGGTGATGAGCTATTCCTTCTAGAACGGCTGGACTAGTTCCTCGGTAGTTTCGGGTAAGGTCTCCTAGAATATCGTCGGATTGGTACTGAACCGTCTTTTTCGAAGTGGATACCGTCTTCTTCCCTGATGATGTAGATGAAGAACTGGTTGTGATCGAACTCTTTTTCGTCGGTTTAGGCTCGGCAGCTGCTTCTTTTATTTTCTGGGGTTCGTTCTTTGTAACATTAGCTTTGACTGTACTTCTAACTGCAGTCACTGTGGCTGCTGTCGGGGCTGGAGTGGACACCTCCTCTGCCTTTGATGTTTCATGTACATCCACAGTGGCAGTCATTTTCAGTGGTTGTTGATCAGCCATGTCGATGGATTCCGAAATTAAAACAAAGTTGCAAGAAGTACCGCGTCACACAAGGAAGTAAAGCCTGCGCTAAGTCAAGATGGCTGACGACTGAGTCTTATGCTTCCTTCGAAGTCAACTTCCTGTACCCAAGAACTGCCGAAGCTACCAAGACTCACTGATGTGTGCGTAGACAAGGAGGCACAAGAACTGATTCACTCTCACAGCATCCAGCCTTTAAAGGGATCATCTGTTATTGTCTCTCACTAATCAGTGGTGTTTATCTATGGAACCATGCCAGAATCGAAACGACTGTGATCAAATACACAAGAATGCCCTACTCAGCGCCTACACCAAAGGCTTACGACGGACTGATGCCGACAGAGAATAGCTTCAGCTTTTATACAGGGCTGAAAATGTCAAAGGTATTAGTGTGTGATGGAGAGATTGTGTTTTCCGAGCAAACTGATGTAACGATTATAACGTACATTGTTACGGCCCATTCAAGTTCTAACCCCAGAAAACCCCTCTTTCATGTATCTTCTGACAACACTGAACACATTGCAAGAGACAGAAGTTAGAAAACTACTAAGTTCGTACAAGAGATATCCTATTTCAAGTACTTCAATATGATTGGGCGCTATCATTATCCTTACCTTTTTCGCTAGCTTATTATATAACATATGTTATAATAGTTTCCACATGCCAACAATTTCTGGAACGCTACGCGTTCTTGTCTTTTTGCAGAATCAACAAATGGTTAGTGCACGTTTCACAAACATTACGCAAAACCGCATTTTTTTCGTGTTTTAATTATAATTGCCTGTATTCTGTCTATCGTTTATTAGATTTAGCAATTATTTTTAATATAAGTATAAGAATAACAAACTTTATTTAATTACAGTTCTAATATCGTAATTTGTATCAGCTACTGAACCAGGGGTTTATTGTGTATTAATATGTTATTTTCTTTAACTCTTTTCGTGAATTTGCAATTCAATGCCTTATTTTTAAGTTTATCCATATAAATATATATTTAACAAATAATTGCCAAGAACCTGAAGCTCCTTGATTTTCCTCTGCAGAGAAGCCACGAGTCCACCCTCATCCTCAAGACGTGCGTTCATGTTGGCAATCTCGGCATCTTTCCTGAGCAAGAGAATTTTATGTATAAATGCACAAAGTCATCAGGCAATCTTGAATTTATATATCATCCTAATCTTTATTGTGAAATAAGAAAAACAAATTAGATAAATTTATGAAATTCTTGTTAAAGAGATGATTTACTTTCTGTTGGCTTCCTCGAGGTCGCGTTTGATACGTTCGAGATCTTCCACAGCGCCCTGAGTGGATTTCAAATCTTGTTCAAGCTTCCTCTTGGCCTTTTCAACGTCACCTCTCACTTTTTTTTCTCTCTCCAGATTGTCCTCGAGCTAATTACGAAAACGCAATATTAGACACGTTCAGGCAATCTTGTACCCGGTGCATTTCGAATTGAACGAAAGCTTACCTCATCCAGAGTAGACTCCAACTTTTGTTTGAGTTTGTTGAGGTGATTGACCTTGTCTTCCTCGGCCTGAAGTTTCTCATTGAGCTGTTTTGTACCCTCATCCATACTCTTTTTATCTCTATTGAGGCGAGCAATAACTTCGTCCTGTGCTGCCATTTCGTCCTGAAGAGTCTTAATTTGGTTATCTCTAGTTGCCTTTTCTTGTTCAGCCTATAAACAAAGATAATTATCATCAAACGATTAATTTATTTCATCATTTATTAAAAAGAGGGACAATTTAAATGCATATGAAAATGATGACTAGTGATAGTACTTTGGCCAAAGAGTTTTCTAGGTCTTCAATGTCTTTCTTCAGTTCGTCATTTTCTGACTCCATCTTCTTCTTGATGCTTTCTAGGTCTGCTGCAGCGTCCTCCTCGTCCAGAAGTCTCTCCTCCATCTCCTTCAACTGGCTCTCCAGGTCGGCCTTCTGGTTGATGAGTTTTTCGATTCTGTCCTCAGCGTCCACCAAACTGTCTTGCTCGGTCTGCAGCTGAAGGTAAATATCGTTCTTCTGTTCCAGCAGGGTCACATTTTGCTCTTCAAGCTCTTTCTTGATACGGCTGATTTTCTCAAGTTCTTCCTTGATCTTTTCCATTTCCTCAAGCTTTTTCTTCATTTCCTCTTCAGCGCGAGCAATGTTCAACAACGGCTTGACCTAAAGAAAATCAGAACAATTGTAAAACGTAAACCTTTTCAACCAGATTGATTTTAATATCTTTCTTTCATATTATAAAACAAAATTGTGGAGACCATGATTAATTATGTTTCATAAAAAAAATTACTACTTACTTTGCAGTACAGTCTCCACCACTGCCAGTTACGGAGCATCAACCATTTTCTGATGTTCCTCTGAATGATTGAGAGTCCGACTCTGATGAAAGAAAAAGCAATTTAAATGAAAACATCAGTTTTGTCGCGGTAGATATATATAATAAAATACATTATTGATACACTAGCTGTTAATAACATGATATATACCTCTGGTCCTGGAGCTTTTTGTATTGCTTGCGGACGAGGTATCCTCGGATATGAGCTTGGAACATAGAGATGATCTTTCCGAGACGTTCATCTCTCATCTCTTCCAACATACCGAGAACACCAGCCTTGAAGAAGACCTTGGTGTTTCCGAGCCTGTACTCTGCTGGGTCCAATTGCAGAGCCAGAAGGATCTTTTCGGTGACAACCTTGCCATCAGCAAATCCTTGAGGGATGGCGTTGGGGGCCAAAATGGAGTATCTACAAAATTAACCATTATTACTGTTAGAACAGTAGGTATTTAAAGTCTTTATGAAATATACGAACGACATATATGATAAAACACTGTATGGATAATACACACGACATAAACTGCAAATGATAAAATAACTGAGGATATCTTACCTCTGTTTGAATTCAGAGTAGATAACCCTGCTAGGGAATCCTTTCCTGCAAATACGGATTCCTTCCAGTACACCGTTACATTGCAGCTGGTTCAGGACCAGGGCGGCATCAATGACACCTGGCTGTTTGAACTCGTTGGGAATGATACAACGGACAAAGTGTGGGTGAGTGCTGTACAGGTTCTTCATCAGCTTGTTCAGGGATTCCTGGCAAAAGAGGAGGATATAATAGCGTTTCGAAATCCTTAAGGCAGGGTATTCAGCTGATATCCAAATGTTCAAAAAAGGATAACGATAACTTACCCTGTGCAGAGCCGAGATGGTCTGGAAAGAAGCGGACTTCTTCTTCTTCTTGGTGCCACCACCCTCAGCTGTAGAAACAGAGACAATTGGTTACAGCAATTTTGCAGAAAGGTCATTGCAAAGATTATTTGATCTACCAACTACGTATCTACATTGTACTTCAACGTTGTTTAGGCACGTAGCAACGAGAGGGGGCATAGCTCTTTCGCTTTTTATGCAATGTACCTTTTTCTTTATTTATATACAAAAAAAAAGGTGTTCAAGCTATTTGGCCCTCTACTTTTTATAAAGGCTTTACCTTCCACTTTAAAAAGCGATGCTACGTGCCTGTTGTTCATTCATCTTTTCATGGAACAAGACATACATGTACACAATACAAACTTACACAAAACAAATACACTTTTGGAGCTCACATATAAACTACAGGGTGTATAGATACGAGGAATCATTTTGAAATATCGTCTAAAATAGTCTATTAGAATATATTTGGATATCAATGCAGAATATATCTAAGTACAACTATTTTTGTACACATGAACTCTGTTCGCTAGTTCACCAACATCACAAAATATTCCAAGTTACTGCACAATTTTCTAACACAATACATCACTATAAAAGCAAGGTCAACGCAGAGAAGCGACGTATTTTCTCTAACAATTTCAACGATAAGAAGAATTTTGGCCAGTAATTGGACAAGCAATTTCTTAAATGCTCATCTACAATGAATGTACTGTTGTCACTATTGATCCTGATATAACACAGGTACTTACATTTAGTATCCCCTGTAAGTTACGATAAAGATGTTAAAAAGGGGAACAAATAAGTAAGTTATTGAAATAAATTAACGCTTTATTGTGTGAAACACGATATCATTTACTTGGTGGAAGTTCAGTCTACAAATAATGGCTTCAGCTCTTATTAGTAAAAAAAATATAACAAAATTAAATAGCAAAATAAGATTGTTAAGAAAAGTTGATTATAAAAGCCACGCAGTGTACTTAACAAAATAAATCATATTACCTGGGTCGTCATGAGAAGCAAAGAGGGTCTGGACAAGGTGTTCCTTGGAGTGGCTCAGGAGCTCAACAACAGTCTCGTTAATTGGATCCTTGTTCTTCTCTAACCAGCCATTGATGTTGTATGGCACCTAATTTACAATAATTATGTGAGTGAGTAAAGAAAAAAAATACTTATAAATCTTGTGTTTTTTGTTACGACGTTTTTTTTTTCATAGAAAACTTACACTTCCTGCATAGTGATGGAGTTCAAAGTGAGGTGCAGGAAGACCAGGCTTGGATGGTTTTCCAGGCTTTCCGAAGTTCGGAGACTTGCCCATGTGGTTGGCATACAGTTTCTCCTTGAAGGTGTTATCGTTGGCCTTGGGGAACATGCACTCTTCTTCCAGGATGGACAAAATACCCATAGGCTGGAAGTATACATTATTTATTGTTGAAGTTTACAAAAGAAAGAAAAAAGATTTTCTTATTACCTAAATGATTAAATGATTGTTAACAACATCTCACCTTTTCAATGAGATCGATGCACGCTTGCAGATCCATTCCGAAGTCGATGAATTCCCATTGAATACCCTCCTTTTTGTATTCTTCTTGTTCCAGAATGAACATGTGGTGGTTGAAGAACTGTTGAAGCCTTTCATTGGTGTAGTTGATACACAGTTGTTCAAAGCTGTTGAACTATAAAACAATATTTTTCGTCATAAACGCTGATGTAACATCCCCTTAACTACTTCATAACAGCGCAGGATCAAAGAGTATAATTCTTTTAAGACAACTTACGTCGAAGATTTCGAAACCAGCGATATCCAGGACACCAATGTAGTAGTTTCTTTTGGCCTTGGTATCAAGAGTCTTGTTGACACGCATAACCAACCATTTGAACATGCGGTCGTAGATGGACTTGGCGAGGGCACCAACGGAGTAAACCACCTGCAAGCGAGAGTCTCGTGAAATCACAATGTCTGGATCAATTTATAACGAGTTACATGTAATTAATAATGGAGTAGAGAATTGTGCTTACTTGGTCCTTATTTCTGCCCTGGGTGACAACTTCGGTTCCGACCTTGATCTTGGGTTTAAGGAGAGCTTTCAGCAAATCTCCAGCATTGACACCCAGCAGGAAGGCCACCCTTTCAGCCTCTGTAAATATATATCACTTATATTATACAGATATCTAGATGATTCTAAAAACAACTACATATTTTAGGCAACGATTTACGGGAATGCGTTCATTGTGTAACTGACCAGCAGTGCCATCAGCTTCTGCCTGCTCTTCACGAGGCCTCTGTTTGAACTTCATCTCTCCCATGTGGAGAATGGCACCAGTGCACTTGTACATGCTGTTCTTCTCTTCTTGAGTAAACCCGAGAATATCAAAAGCTTCCTACAAAGACAAGCGAGATCGATGAATGTAGGGATGTATCATTAGTAAGTAAATTAATCTAAAGTTTGAGTTTACAGAGATCCTTACATCAGTGATTCTCATTTCCTCGACGTCATCAATTCCATCAACAGTCAGAGCTCCCTGGTTGATGAAGGAGAACAGGGCGGGATCACACTCACACAGGAGTCGCTCTGTCAACATAATGTATATATACGACGTGTATATTATGATTACTATTGAATGATGCCAGTATTATTGTTCATTTTTTTAGTTAATTAGTTAAACTTAGCAACAATTCTGACCTTTAATGTCCTTCAGACCCCCAGACAACAGCTGGTAAAAGATGTGGTAGTCTCTCTCGGCTGGCTGTTGGAATGTCACACGAGATTTCTCCAGCAGGTCTGCAAACGATTTATTTTTCATATCAGAGAAACGTTTTGTTTTTTTTATTTTAAGACGTTGATGTTCAATCTTTACTAAGTTAACTTGAAATAAAGAACGCCTACTTCCATAAATCTACTGTCTTCTGTAAGCATATTGATAAAATCACAAATAAAGAACGCCTACTTCCATAAATCTACTGTCTTCTGTAAGCATATTGATCAAATCACATTGTACTATTTCTTATGTTATTTCCTCCAAAGTTTTATGCCTGTTAACTCGGGGTGACAAACCGGAAGGAAAACCCAGGGGCTGAAAAGGGTACCTACCTGGAATTAAGGTTGCAAGGAAAGGTTTGATTATTTTTGTTGGAGTTTGGGGCAGCATGCAATTGTCAAAAGAATTTTCAAGGTGAAAATTGGATAGAATTGTTCAACGGTGGAAAAAACGTTGTGTTGATTTTTCATTTCATTGCGGAATGAATAACAAATGGCAAAAACAGTTTTGGTTGGTTTCAAGGAATTGGAAATGTTTTGTTGTTAAGAGGATATTTTCAAACCGACGTTTTTCTATATTGAAGAAATAGACATATTATTAGGCATGGGTAAGGAAGGAGTTGAAATGGTTTTCAAACAAGATTGTAATCAGACAATTTGATTAAGGTTTAAGGTATGAAAGGTTTTTGGTAGGAGAGATAAAACAATAACCATTGTCTTATGAAGTTTCAGAACCAGAGGACTGAAGATCGCTGAAAATATAATTCATGTGTATAAAACCGTACTAACAAAAAAAATTTGAAATTTGTAGAATTGAATTATCAACAGAATATTTCAGTAAATCATGGGTTTATGCTTACATGTTTCAATATCTGCTCCAGCGATTTTTCCGGTAGGTCCAAAGTGAATTCTGATGAATTTTCCCTAAAATATTGTGAAACCATCTCAGCAAATACCAAAGGCATAAATTTCAGTTGAAATTTAAATTCAAAAGTTTTAGTTTTAAGAAAATCAATATGCTTAAAGCCATGTATAATCCTTGTACATAAAATCTAATACTCTATTCTAATTGTTTCTTTAGAAAAAAATACAAGTTTTTGAGAGAGATATGATAGAAAGAGGAAGTGATGAATGGGATGGTGGGAACGTTTGAATGAACTTTGATCTAGACTATAACGGGATGAATCTACGATATAAACATGTTAAATGTTTGGTGGCAAAGTCACACGGTTATAAAAGGGTGTCGAATTATAAAATCCAAAAGGGTAAGGTAAAGACATGCGTTTTGAAATAGGGGTATTCAAAACAGGATAATATTACCTCATAAGATTTGCAAATACATCTGGTACGCTTAATAATTCTGTACTTAAATAATCAGTTGGACTCTATGGTCTGAGAAAAAATATCTAAAAGTTTTTTGTGTTCGCATGTGAAGTAAAAAAAAAATAATTAGCAATTTGAAGACAGATGCTCCGTGATGCTTCATCTGTTACTTACGAATCGAGAGGAATTGTTGTTTCGAACTGTCTTGGCGTTACCAAAAGCTTCTAATACAGGGTTAGCCTGAATGATCTGGTCTTCCAGATTTCCCTGTGTACCGGGGATATAAAAGGAAGGTCATCACACACCGTTAACAACTAATCAAGTCATAGGTGGTTAATGGTGATTAGCTATCTCCTCAAATCTACCCACCTCTAGCCACTGACCACTTACAGTCACTTGTAAATTTTAAAAAAAACCCTATTTTTTCATTACATGTATTTAAATATTATTTTAGGGGATTATTTGTTTATTTTGTGTTTTTATTTTGGAGATGTTTTACAATCAAATCTGTAGTGCAAAAATCAACGAAGAGATGTATACAGAGGAGGTAACTAACCATTAAGGTAGAAAACAAAACAAAAGAAAAATAAAATCTGGTTCGGGTTGGTGGAGGTCTGCATCCTTAGGTGGGGCCAGAAACTGAAAGAAACACGCGCAGGCAGTGCATGGGTAGGGTCCAACGGGAGGGGTTCGAGGTTCCACTAAGGCCTACTTACGAATCGTGACGAGTTGTTGTTTCTGGTTGTTTTGGCATTACCATAGGCCTCAAGTACAGGATTGGCCTGTACGATCTGATCCTCTAGCGTGGTAAGCTGTTTTCGGAATGGGGGAACGGTAAAAGGATTTGGAAAGGAGCAGGGGTGAAGGGGAAGAAAAAAAAATACAGTGTTACAAATTTACAAACGTTTAAATTATCTTTAAAAATCATTTTTGTATAAATACATGTATAAGAATATGAAAAGAAAAAACATATTTAAAACACATAAAATAGTCTAAGTCTAGAGCGGTTTATCAGGTGAGTGGTTAATCGATCAAGTTCAAAGGTTAGTGACTCTTTGGTCGTGTAGGGTGGGTGTCAAAACGAACAGCAAACCGGAGGCACACAGGGTGACGCCTTGTTCATTCATGATCACATGATGTCACGGTAGACTTGCCCAGTCTTTAGGGGGTTTCACACCATGCAAGGAGGCCTACGATTTCTTAAGACGGACGTCACAAAGGTACAGAGGACGGATTGGACAAATAGAGAGGGTGGAAAGGTGATTTGCTTTTAATCTGAAAATGAACTAACTATTAACTAATGTCATCTTATCAACTGATGTTGCAAAAAATAAAAAATGGACGTTCAAACATTGTTCATTGATCAAACATTAACTAGTTTGAACATCCATTTTAGAACTACTAATTATGATCAATCGCATGCAATTAGAGAGTTTCTTGTGAATTGTTTAGGGGGAGGCAAGTCTATATTTTATAATTATTTTTTTAAAGAAATGTCATTTTAATATTTTTTAAAAGATAACTAATTATTCGAAAACCATTGAACTGTGTGACATCATGTTCTCATTGAATGCGGCGGTCCCGTACAACCTTCTTAGAATCTTTCTTTTCCTCAACATCTCCGCTCTTCTTTTGTAAACTAGCGGCAACGTGGGCAAAATACTGGATGACTTTTTTCGTATTTTCAGTTTTACCAGCTCCAGACTCTCCTCTATATCAAAATATTTAACAAAACACATTGTACTTATATAACACAACATTCAAAGCTAGTGGCCAGCGGAGGGCGGCGTAAACCTTGTCTGAAGTTTACCCCCTTCCACTGTAACCAATGCAAAAGGAATCTGATTCAATCAAGTTTTCAAAGGCTTACTTTGAACCCCTAATGAATATCCTTTAAAATTAGAACAATTTGATGCAGTCTCCTTTGAAAACTCCTTGGATCAAGATTCTTCGACTTGCATGACTTAAAACCTTAAAACTTACAACGTACGGACCACCGTCGTGTCCCCGCTTTTGAGATTCACGGTAGATATTAGCAGCCACTCTAGCAAAATACTGAATTACTTTCTTGGTACTTTCTGTTTTTCCGGCTCCGGATTCACCTCTATGTTCAAAAACAAATAATCAGCGAAGTATGTATATGGTATACATATTTTGCCCCTAGTTATCATTTTTAAAAAAATATATACATATTTTGCTGAGTTGTTTTTCATAAAGAAATGTCATATAATCTTCTACATAATTTCTGGCTGGTTATATTATCAATGATTCGTTGTGGTAGTAGAAAGGAATCTAGATTCAATATTACAAAGGACAATGATGTCCTTCATCTACAACCTTTTCTGTGTTTGTATGTTCCATGTTTATCTTTAACAAGTTCTGTTTTTCCCAACATTCATCTTTGTCTTTTTAGCCTGTATATCAACAGTCCTGGGTGTGTTATGATGTGGAATATTTGTCTACGCGAGCTCCACTATGTGTGATGACGCCCTGCGCCCACTGTTCTAACTGATAAGAAATCGATTTGGTGATAGGGCTACACTAGATCGCATACTTACGTGATAAGCATAGACTGGTTTTCACGATCTAAAAACAATGAAAAGGAATTAAGTTAAAAAAGCAAACGATAAGCTTAAGAATTCTGTCACAATAAAACGAACAGTTCTTTAAGCTGTTGCATAATTTTTATTATTACAAGTTGAATGAAATGAAATATGCATCTTTTTGATAAATATTGATAGATATTTTGGTAAATATGCTTCATTTTTACATCCAGTATGATGGAAGGTAAAGCAATGTACCTTGCACCATGAACTGGTAGGCGTTGTCTGCGATTGAGAACAAGTGAGGGGGCATCTCCATCCTTCTCTTTCCTCTGTATTTGCCGATGATGCTCTCTGTGTAGATGGGAAGGCGGCGGTAGGGGTTGATGGCCACACAGAAAAGTCCAGAGTAGGTCTACACAAACACAACCAATTATTGTAATGTTGATTTCAGCACAAATAGCAGAAGTACTATATGCAGTATAATATGTTAGTACAAATTTTGATCGAAATTGAATTTTGCAACAAAAATAACTGAATTATGAAAACGGGGGCCATTGTACTAGTATTGAATATTGAATTTACTAGTGTTGTACTGCAGTATTTTTAAGAATTTACATTTCTTCATATACGTGTTAACAGACCATGATGTAATAAAACAATTTGGCAGAAAGTTTTAAAAGTAATAATAGTTTTGTCTTCTCCAAAGGTCAGACGTGCTCAAGATTGTCAGAACTAGGTATTACTTGAGCTGATAGATACACGTGTACACATGGACATTGTTGATAGTCTGCTTTTCTGAAATTTCCTAACTTTTAATATTGCAATATTAGTGTTCATTAACACTAGAAAATAAGACTATCACCTGTGTAACCTTGAATTAGGTATTCGACATTGAATTGGAAACGCGTGGTGAAAAAATGGGCAATTTGACAAGACCACATTCTCCGTTGCAAAACCCCCAAAAATATAAAGGGGAGTATTGTCTGCTACAGGATCAACAAAAACTGTTAGGAACCAATCTATTATCAAAAAATGAAGATCTATCGCGGAGCACATTCCGCGGCGTGGGTAAGTATATATCATATCTGTACAGCTGCCAAGGAAGAGAGCTCAGCCAGGAGGGATATGCAAACTTGCATATTCTACGTCAGGAGTCGAGTTACCGACTAGTGAGTTATTTTTAGCTCCCTTTCCAATACCCAAATAAGTATTTGCGATAGGTGAGCGAACGCTCAGCAGAGTATGTAGGTGTGCCATCTACGTTTCAATATTGCAAATGTTTCGAGTGGGAGATGCAACTCGCAAAATATAAAAGTAATCTGAGACCCCCGATGAAAAGATAATTCGCAGTCTAAGTGCTCTGAACTCGCCTGCCTTTGAATTCCTTTGCATTCTTAGTTCTGTTGTCTATGGTTCCTCTTTGTAATCATGTAAAAGGCCTTTGCATTGCAGTTTGTAAATAATGATCATTATGCTAAAAACATTTGATGGCGTCCTTTCATGTTATAGCTGTTTAGATAGCCAGTATTTGTAACCAGATCAAATCTGCCCTCTTGTTATGAAATTTTAGCTATCAACAAGATAGACCCAACCCAATGTCCAGATATCTCTGTAAACATTGCTTGCAAGAGTTTTGGTAAACAGCAACTCACAAAATTTGTTACCATTTAACTTGTATACAAATTCACTGGTTGAGACTAGACCGGCAGTAAACTCAGGTAATGATCTTTTCCGGTAGCCCAACTACCAATTACAAATGAAACATTTTATTTACGCTGGCGAGCTACCTTTGTTAAAAAGTTAGCGTTATCTTAATAGAGACGTTTGAGAAAAAATAGCAATATTCATTTTGACTAATCATATAACATCGTATGAAAGGAAAATGTTGTTTGCAATCTATAATTATGTTGTTTGCGATCTATAGATTATTTTTTTCAAGTTGTTTTGTTTGAAAGATTGAATTCAAAGGGTCTAAAGTTTGTCCTTTGGAAAACGGAATGTTAATATGATGTCTATGAGGCAGTTCGAAGGCTTACACATCATATGATAATTATAAATCATTATAGTGTACTTAATTCCCATTTAACAGCAATAGCCAATATGGTATCACGGTGACATAAAGTATCATATTTTCTCTACATTCACACATGATATTTCCAAATCTTCACTTTTTTGGTGCAGTGTTTGAACAGTCTTCCCCCATGATTAGAAAGTTTGATCGATTGGCTAGATTTGCACCTTGCTAATTTCCGTACATGAGACATTTATAGGTTTTGAGCACATGTCTTAATTAGTTACCGGCTTGTAAAATTGTTTTTGCTTCCTAAGTTTATAACCACGTGTCGTCGTGTTTCATAAGGAAGAGTGACTTACATAGATCATCCCCAGGTAGTAACGAGATCTCAAGTTGTGCAGCACAGAGGCTTCGTTCAGATAAGTCATGTTGGCCATGTCTTCGATCTTCTCAAACTTGGGTGGGTTCATTTGTTGGATATCATCCTTCTTCACTGTGCGGTTCTGTAATTTAACAAGTTCAAAATCAATTTCATAGTCTATTACTTCGTTGCTCGTGTTTTGAGTTTATAAACCAAGATTGCATAATAGCTCTGTTTGAATATTGTCCCTAATGAAGAATATATCATAATCTTTTAATTCTATTATAATTAGGATATTAGGTCATTAGAAAACAGTGAAAATAGAAAAGGGTTAAATCGTCATCCTTGTTAATGCCACTGCAAATTCCGTACCTCCTGCTTTTCAATAGTCTTGACGGTAATCTCGTCTCCTTTAGAGGACTGAATTTCTGCTCCCACAAAGCCCTCTTTCTCGTCGGGCACCCAACACATCTTCTTGCCGTCGAAGGGTTGGGTCTGTTCCTGCAGCAGCTTCTTTCGGTCCACGGCCAGATACTGGAAATCTGGATCCTGAGGATCGAAGTGTCCAACATTCGACATGGTTGCTGTTTCTTCGAACTTGTTCACGAAATCAAGGAGAAATAGAACTAACACTCAACGACACGGCCAACAGCGAGCAGACAGCCTGCAAGAGAGAGCAAATAGGGTTCTATTGAACTAGCATTTAGGATTCACTTGGTTTTGAAAATTAATTATAATCTCTACAGTGTTGACAGCAAAACACAATTAGTTTAGGTGTGCGCTAAGAACAGAATATACAACTTCTAAGGAGTCTGATTTCTATGGATTAAGTGAATGGATCAGTTTCCTCAAAAATTCAGAATGCATCTCCCCACTAATCATAGTTATACACAGGTCTGTTGTGTCATCACTCATCTCACCAGAAACACATATACTGTGCTACATGTCAGCAGCAAACGTCAGGATGTTTATGCTGATGGGGTGGATAAACGAATTAACACGTATTAACACAATTAATCCATTTTAGTGACCTGTAAAATTTCTCGTTGTTAGCATGTCAAGTACTCTGTAGACCCATCGAGAGCTAATTGGCACCCCAGCAGGGCTCAATCCGTATCTGATCAATGTCCACTTGTTTGTATATATATATCATCAATAACAAATATTTCATTATCAATGTGCGTGAAAGGGGCATGTTAACATGCATTTTTATCTTATTTTCTAGTGCTACATACAAATAGAATTCTTTGCTGTGCTATTTACCTTTTTTCACATTTAACCTTCGCCAAGGTGATAAAAATCAAATAAAAATCGTTCTCTAGCAACAAACCAAAACCTGTTCCTGGAAATCAGGCACTTTAAATTATCTAAATATTCGGGCTGCGAGGCTGTAATCAAGTAGAATGGGGCATACAGTGTTTTGATCAGGATTGAGAAGAACCAATGCTACAGACGTTAAAAGTTTGCTTGCGTAGTTTGAGAGAGAAATTATTTTGCAGATGTTTCCAAGCTGTGAGAGATAGCAGCAGACATTTTAATGTCGGTGAGGAGAAATTTAGCAGGAATGTCTGTATATATAGATATCTAGAGCTACGAGTGATATTTTTGGTGTATCAGTTTTTTTTACAAATTCTTATATCAAATACATGTATCTTAAGGCGTAACCTAAATATTTATATAAGTAGAAAGACATAAGTTGCAATTGACAACGTTTACACTAATATTCAATGTATTTAGGAATGGGGTCCAAGTATGAAAATCCAAGCGAAGTGTAAAATTAACCAGGTTAAGTAAATAACCCAATTGTTACACTTCAAACGACTTAAGAGCACATATGCAATATTTGATAAATATGATATACATCCAGTAATTTTTTTAATACGGTGAGACTCCAAGACTTTGTCGTCATGTCAAAAGACACACTTAGACATGCGTGCGTAATTATAATCATAAAAGGTGAATAGAAAGTCAAATATAAAAGAAATCACACACATACTTACAGTAGTGAAGAGGCTGCTCTGATAAGAGACTCGGCTTCCGTACAGATTTATAATCACTGTAGCAGTCGACAAAATTTAGCTAAATTGGTGCGTATTGGAGGAAACTTTTACTAAAGTTGCAAAGCAACCAATCAAATTCTCTGTAAGAGAGGTTTCCTGGAAGCCCTAAAAAAGCTGCGGCTCAAGGAATCCAAGATGGGTAAGCGCCCCGTAGTGATAAAACGCGACAGATAGCGCGGGGATTGGGGGCTTGTTGCAGCTTCCGGAACTTTACGGCTTCTGACAGCTTCAGCTTTGTTTGTGTTTTAGATAACATCAAACGCTTTTATACCTATACTGTCATGACTTTGCCAATGACTTGTCTCCTATAAGAGCTAATTTCCAGAGAATCGTTTAATCGTGGAATTTAACGTTTATTGATGAACCATTTTGTTAAATTATTTAATGCATGTTTAATTGAAACAAAAAAACCATGAAAAAAAACCATGAAAACTCCCGAGATAGGAGCTAGAGAAATGTGTGATACATGTCGATCCAATATATCTTTGCGATAAACGAAATTTCAATTTTGCTTCCTGACATACTACATTAGCTTTTTATTGTTCACTAGCGCCAATTCTAATCCCTTGCACTCGTCTTCAACTTTTAGTTTTTGCTGCCAAAGTGGCAATATCATGAAACCTAGCTTTAGATGATAATTAAAGATTCCCAACTTCAAAAAATTTTTCATCCTCAATTCTGCATGTTATTAAGTCAGAGAAATCTGATAAAATGATTCTGAAAATCCATCACATACCACTGGTTAACTCGGTGTTGGTGTAAAAAAAAATGTTGAGTTTATTTATATCACGTGACTTAGGCACGCGTACGACTGTTTCCCCCTGTCAGGTACTTAATTCAGTAGATAATTTGTCGGTGATCCTGGGGTGGTGTCAGATGTTGTCTTTGTTGAGGGTGTATTTGCTGAAATTTAAATGTTTTAAAAATTAGGACTTTTGGTTGATTGATTCACTTGTTGGCTCAGTTTTTGATTAATTGATAAATTGATTATTTTTTTTTCAATTTTTATTTGCAATCGAAAACTTTCATTTACACAAAAAGCTTTTATGGTTTTATGGGTTTGATAAGATGCAATTTGACAAAATAAAAGGCAATGAAATTGCAATTAAAGTTTGATACAGTGTATGCACAAAGATATTTACAATCAACAAGATGCCATCAACCCTTGAATTAATCTGCTGACAGAGCAACGACCTTGACCCTTAAAATCTTGAAGGATGACTAATTCACTGTCTATCACGCAACACAGCCTATGATATGACAGTGTTTGTCGTAGAGGGCCACGTTAGGAAAACCGCGCAATGCAAAGTTTTCAAAACGTGTTCCAAAATAAATGAAATAAAAATTTCAAAAATCAAATTATAGCATTTTATATTGATCAAAGAATCAAACAACCAATTTACACATATGTTGTGCAGTTTGCACAGTTTAAAGTGTTTAAGATTTGATTGAGAAGGTGGTACTCGGCAAGAAGAAACCCTGAGAGGAAGATACAAGAAGTTAATTAGCCGCTGAAATAATTCACTTACTCAACAACCCACGCACAGAGATTAGGTTTAACTTTAACTCTTTAGTTTTTTATTATTACGTGAATGAATAACACTGTGGTGTATTAGAAAGATGGCACCTCCTCTGTTAAACACAGAACTTCAGCTGTCGTTTTTGCCAGGATTTTGTGCGATCAAGCTCTTCATATTACCGTATTCTGTACCAGATCCTAACAGATCGCAACTGTACTTCTCTTGTATAACATGCACTTCCACTCGGTTTATTCGGTCGATGATTTTCGACATACATGTATTATTTTCCAACAATAAATCTAAAGTACAAAGACATACACATTAATTTTCTATCTCTTGCACGGCACCGTGGCCAAATTGGTTCACCAAGTAGATATGGGAGAAGGACAGTTTTTAAAGTCAAGAATTATTTTTAATACAAAAAATGATTTGACATGTAGGAATGACTTGGCTTTTGTTTATTTACAGTTAATTGGTTTGACTTAATTTTGTTTTTTTTGAAATGTGAGGAATTAGCCTCGAGATCTTACTGAAAAATAATTGTTTGCAGTCAGTTTTGTATTAAAAAAATAACGAAGTGAAAAAAAAAAAACTATTCCTCTCCCCCTCCCCTGAACACAACACACTCACTTAGATGTCACACTGACAAATAAATGCTACCTAAAAGAACTTTAAAACACAGAGAGAGAGAGAGAGAGAGAGATCGATCGAGAGAGAGAGAGAGATCGATCGAGAGAGAGATCAAAACTGGCAGTATTTACAACAGCACATCAAAGAGAAGAGCTTTTATACTGACCACTAGAACATGCATGCAGACTGTTTATATCAGAAAGGTTTTGCCTTTAGCAAAAACCCCAACAAATACTTGCTCAGGTACGAGTTAATAAAATGCAATGTAACTCTTCAATTCAAAGAGGTGTCTTTAGTGGCGAATAGTTGAGGCTACCTTGTCGTACGGAAAAATAACGGCAATGAACCAAAGAGAAAACCACAACTTCCACGGTAGCACTTGGAGTTACACAGTTCCTCACCGCGAAGAACGTATCTGTTTTGCCTGTTTGACGGAAACTTTGGAAGATGACGCCGTGATCATGGTCAAGAAAAGGCCTGCTTTAGCAGAGGCGCTTCATTTAATTCATCTTCAAAATTTCATCGATGATTTGCAAAGCAATATTGAAATAGCCGTCCATTTTACATTTGTACTAATAGGTAATTTAAAGATTTCATTCAAGACATATTTTCTTTTTCTCTCGATTAAAAATAACAGTGTTCGATTAGGCTCGGGTCCAGTATATTTTCAAGAGATGGGGAGTGATGGGATGGGTGTTCACCACCTACTTTTATTTAACTTTTTATGATATTCATAAATACTTCAAACGGTTTTCATTCACTAGAATGAAATTTTCTATTTCCTTTAAGTTAAATTTGATAACTTTGAAATTCCAGGAAATTGGGGGGGGGGGGGGGGGGGGGGTGGGGGGGGGTTGTTGTCGGCCAAGTTCGGATCCCCCCCTACCCTAAGATCTGTGCATGTATTTTATTTATGTTTACGAAGAATATATTTATGAAGAATATACTTTTTAAGGTTATATGAGTATAATGTGGGTAGGCTAGTTATTAAATTGTTTTTTAATTAAGGTCTTCCGTTTCCAACGGAAGACCTTATTGTCTTTTCCTCTATTATTATTATTATTATTATTTTTTTTTTTCTGTAACGTTTTCTCAAAAACGCTTTAAGCGATTTTCATAAAACTTTCAGATTTTACTCTAGACAAAATTTGTAAGAAAATTGTCGATCATTTTTTTGATCGTCACTTCTGGTCCCGAGATATTAAGGATTTTATGTTTTTGCTTGTGGCTCATTTTTCTAAAAAATTATTAAAGATGGAACTTTCAAATTTTCAGGGATGGTAGAGAGTCTTCAGCCGCAGTGTTCTTTACATATCCGAACGTCCGCCGTCACTTCCGGTCGTCACCGGAAGGAAGCAAAAATTAGTCATTTTTCAACTTTTTTGATTTGAATTTTTTTTATGTTTTTACTCGATAGAGACCCTTCCAAAACTTCAGAATATGAAATCTGTTTTAAAATCGATCCACGCATTCTTGAGATTTCGGGCTCCAAAGTTCTGAAGCGAGAGTCCGCGTAGCTGAGTCGTTAGAGCGGTGGACTTAGGCCCAGGCGACCCGGGTTCAGTCCCCGAGTGCCGAATGTTTTTTCTTCCTTTGATGTGTTAAGAATAATGATTTTATATTTGAAATGATAGATTTTACTTATTTCCAATTTTATTTTATTAAAAAATCACAATAATAGCGACTTTTTAAGTATAATTTAAGTATAATTATATGTCTATTGAAATTCATATAGAGGGTTTTAAATGAAATTTGATGAAGTGTTAAGAAATGATAGAAAAGAACAACTATCCCTTTAGTCTACTTTATGGTGCAATCAAACGGAAGACCTCTTGTTGCTCGCAACGAGCGTCTAGTTTTTTTTATTATTCTGATAAAAGACAAGTTAACCTGCAGAATGTTATCAAGTTGTACAAATTTGAATGAAACATCTATTGGATTGAAAAAGTTTTGATGCCAGTCATAACTATGCAATGTGAATTGTAAGATATTTGATATCTAAAATCTTTTTAAATCTTATCAATACTTGCTTAAATGCTTGCATTGAAATTTTGATTTAGCCAAAATTTGGTAGAAGAAAACAACTTTTCACCATCACAATTACACAATGTACACCTTTTCTATTTACTGATGTATTATTGAAATAACATTGACAGATGAATGGAAACAGGTTAGCCAAGTATTGTATCAAGATTCATCTGGGCAAGTACTTTATTTTAGATTTGATGGAAAGTTCAGAATCATCATTTGCATCAAGTGCAGTTGAAGGTAAATATTTTAAGATAAATTCATCTTAATTGATATGTTTTATTATTTTCCTATGAAATATTGATCATACTTATCAAACACTAAAACAGATTTAATTGATTTGAATTATGACAAGTATTAATAACATCTTTTCCTGAAAAGCGAAATATTCTTATATATCTACTTTGAGATACTGTGGTATATTTCCCTCTAAGAAGTAGTGAAAAAAAAGCAAAATGTTTTTTTATATACTCAAATTCTAATTATCTTTCTAACTTCACAGTTTTTCTGAAACTACTCAGCAAAATGGATTCTCGAGATTTATTGGAGAGTGTCTTGAATCATACACAGAAGAAGGTAATAATGTACATTTGTTGGTTTTCATTCTAATCAGGAACACCTGACTTTTCTTCTTCAAACATAACTTTTACTTCTTGCAAAACAGATGTTGCATACAGAGAACCTGAAAGAGTTGCTGCCCCTGATAGTCCTGTTAGGCAGACTGGTGAAAACCTTTCCTCCCTTGTCAGGGATCCTTTGTCAAGAGTATGGTAAGACTACATGAACCTTTGTATGAAAGCATTGCAAATGCCCCGGGTATTTTGATTTCAATGAAATACTAAAAAAAAATTCTGTTTTCAAGAATGTAATGAAGTTTATTAAATATCATTTGATTTTAATTCAAAGTACGATAAAGGGCTGTGGAGCTAGCTTTGCATTTATTTTTTTAATTTTTCAAGAGTCAAATACAGTTTTTCTGTTTTGCTGAATGTGACACATTTTCATTTGTATTGCATTGTACTACTACCCTAGGGAGTGTCTCATTTTATTTACAATGTTTGCAATAATGATTCTTAAAATATTCTCACATATGCCCTAAAAATGCTTACATTTGCATATATGAATATCTTGCATTAGTGATTCTGAAAATATCATCTGAAATGACTATTTGAAAAATGCATACCGATACTCTCAAATGATCGATTCTCAAAACTTACACTAAAATGATTCCGTGATGATTCATATATGTATGGTTTTGATATTTCTATTGCTTGATTTAAAATAATTATTTCGAGCATGAAAGAATGTTTCTCTGTTGGGACAGAGAGGTCCAGACCATAGAATTTTAAACACTTGTATGTACCATATGAAAAGATTTTTCCTGTTTTTGTCTGATACTTGTACCATAAAATGTAGAGCACTACATGTTTAGTATTTAAAAGTGTGAAGAAGACCAAAATCAACAAACCTGAGAACATACCATTTGAATCTTAAAGTAGAATTTTTTTGAGCAGTATGTGCATTTTACATGTAAATATGCCATTTAGATAAGAATGCCATTCCACCATGCATTGTTTCTACCATCATGGACAAGAACTTGCATTGTTTATAGAAGTTCATTTTAGACCCATGTATCAGTCTGGCCAATATTCATATCCTAAACAAAAACAGCCTAATGATTTATCAGAGCAAATTTGCTGATACAAGATGAATTTGTATACATTTAAAAATCCTGCTGTGTATGTTGCATACCATGCTTATTATGTGAGTAATGCAAAATTCCAAAATGTTTCTGATCTTGTAATTTACATTGCCTATCTCAATATCAGGAAGTATCTTTACACAGAAAGCACCAATATCTTGTGATACAGGTAGTTCATATGGCATACATGTTCTTACTTTTGTTATATCTCCCATCAGTTTAGATGATTATAAGATTTTTCAGGAAATTCATTAAGCATTATTATTTATCAATTTCATTATAATCAATTTTTTGCTCTTTTAAGAAATATATTCGAGTATGTGGTTGAACAGTGGTTCATTGGTCATAGGCATTTGGCTAGTAAACAAAATATCATGTGTTTAATAATCACTTTAGGCTTTGGATTTTATATGTTGTGTTGCTTTGGATAGCTCAAAGACAATTCATTTGCATTGTTTCAGTCCACACAGCTGAATATAAGTACAAGCTTATGCTTTTATGCCCATATGCACAGGTTGTTAGAATTCTCTAAATGTAAGTTTTCTAAAATCCCATTCATTCTAGGTGCTATTATGTGCAGCAAAAATAATTTTGATTGATAAAATGAATTAATAAAAGAATAGGTAATATGCTGAAATGAGCAGGGTTGATTTTTTTATTACTTGGGCATAATGTATTTTTTGCAAATGCAACCTGCATATCGTGGTGCATAAATTTTTTTTAGCAATATATGGATCTTCATTCCACAGTCAAGGATGACTCAACCCATATTTTTCGAAAAATGTTTTTGAATTCATTTTGCAGGGCGGTGCAAAGACTTATTTAATTTGTACATATGTTTCTGTTATTCACATTGAACATTCTGCGGCCAGTCAGTTTCTCTTCCAATAAGTCATAAGTCAAAAGGACTAAAATTTACAATTAGCATTTTTTTACAACATGAAAAGATTTTATCAATTTTAATAACCACTTAAAATTCCACTACTGGTAATCTATAAGATTGGCACTTTCTGTTCCCATACAATCTTTTGAATGATTGCATATTTTCTTGCTTGATGCATTTTGGAGAAAAAAAATGTTTCTTATCTTGTCAATTATGACTTTTGGCTGCATGTTCACTCAAACTAAGTAAACTGGTCTTTCATTTATAATGATGACACATTACATAGCTTTGAAGAATGGACTACACAAATGCAAAGCCATTCAATATTAATGATAAAAGAAATTTAAGAAGAGTCTAACAGTATGACATTTTGATACTGGATCTCTATGACCCTTTGCCTCATTGCAGAATTTGTATTAATTTGAATATTGGTAGTTGCATGATTGACATATTAATTAATATTAACTAATTGATAGACATGAAATTCTTCCAAAAGAAGGTAGCCTTTGATGCAAGATACTACAATTAGTTAAAAACCCTTTTTTCACCTGAACCGAAGGTTCACCTGAAATGAAGGTTCATGTTAGCTTTTCTGATCACCTGTTGTCTGTCCGTCTGTAAACTTTTCACATTTTTGACTTCTTCTCTGGAAACACTGGGCCAAATTTAACCAAACGTTGTACAAAGCATTCTTATGAGAAAGGGATTCTAAATTGGTAAGATAAAGGTGAAATCGTTTTCAAAGGAGAGATAATCACAAAACAGTGAAAATAGGGTGGGCGTCATAAAAATCTTCTCAAGAACCACAGAACTAGAAATGTCAATATTTACACCAAAGCTTTTATATATAGTAAAGATTCTAAATTATAAAAACCATGATCCCCGGACCAAACTTGAGGCCTCATGAGAGGTTCAAAGTTCAACATAGATATATATTTAGAAAAAATAGTAAAAAATCTTCTTCTCAAGAACTACATTGCTACAATTTGTGAGATTACTTTGCAAGCATCCTCAGATAGTGTAGATTCTGAATTGTTAAAATTGTGACACCCAGACCAATACTAGGGCCCCAAGAGGGGTTGAAAGTTCAATATAGAAATATGTGGGAAACATGTTTCAAATCTTTGAATTCTTCTCAAGAACTACAATGCTACAATTTGTGAGATTACTATGCAAGTTTCATATTTAAAAATTTAGTTCAGGTGAATGATGTGGCCCATAGGCCTCTTGTAGATTTATTGTAATGAAAACAGATGAAAATTAAGAAAATGAATTTTATATGTATATCATACTAATAAGTACTGTTAGTAAATGTACAATTGGAAATGTTTAAGACAGTAATTTTTATAGATGTTTTTTACATACACATAAAGCCTTCAAAAATCATCGCTCTTGATTCTTCTTTTCAAGTACTGTAAAACTGTAAATGATCAGATCAAAGGTTTTTTCTGTATTCTGTCTGGAAAAGTAACAAAACATTAGAAACATTCTGCAAACAGCATCATTTGAAATGGCAGGCAGCTAAAATTAGCTGTGTGTTTTCTGATTATCTGATGTGATCTTTATGATTCTGAGAATACTGAATTATCAGGGGATATTCCACTAATGCATGCCAAGAAAAAGAGAGATCTTTTAGAATGCTTAGATCATAGACCATTCTGCTGTACACTTGTAGAAGAAAATGTGAATTCAGACCAGTTCAATTAGAGCTTCTGAAGGCTACATTCATATTGTGCCCATAGCCATGCATGCATCTAGAGGATGCACTAAGAAATAGAAGTATAATGCTGGGGGCATGAATGAAATATTTTTTGTGATATAAATGGCTATTTATTCCAGAGAAACATATGGAAACCATTTTAATCCAAATACGATTCTTGCAAGCTATCTTCAGTAGAACAACTCAATGTATCCATTAATAACTTCAAGTCATTCAAACCTCTTTTTATCTTAATGACACTATTTTAATTTGAAGCTGAATCAAACTCATGACACAACATTGAATAATGGATTTATAATGGTATTTATGCAAGAATATTTAATTCCAATTGTGATGTCCACAAGGTGACACATCAGGAATATATTGTTTTGCAGCCAGTGTATAAGTTATTTGCTAGACCAAATGTTGTCTAACAATATCTTGAGAACCTTTTGCTTCACAGACATCAAACATGGCACACTGTTATCCTCTAAGGAGTAAATGACCTCTATTAAAGGTGAAATATCAAGGATCAAACTACTCTGGACATCAACCAGTGGACTAATTGCAGTCAACTCAACATCTTAGGAATCCCTTTCCTGAAAGACATCAAACTGGTATCCATAAGAAATAGATGACTCCTTTATCATGGGTGTCAAAGGTCAAAGGTCAACTACTCTAGACATAGAAGGATGTGGTCCTTTAGTGCCTTCTGAAAAAGTTATTCCTTTTAAATATTGCAACACGGGGGAGATGGGGAGGGGGAGGACAAAAAATAATTTAAAAACATATTTTGGTCTTTCTTTCATGTGCCAAGGTAGTTTGATCTATGAGTTTCTTTGCATATAATCTTAGCAGAGACAATAATATTGAATAGATAGTTGTGCATTGCAACCTTTAGCACATATAAAGGAATCATAGTCTTCCCTTATATTTCTAAAAAGCTACTGAGGATGATAGACATACATGTACGTGTAAGTATGAGGTTTGATCCATCTTTAGAGAACTCTTTTCCAATCTTTGGCTCCTTCTAGTAGATGATTATTTCCCTGTGTGATATGGTATGTCATTCACAAAAGTAAGAGATAATGTCATGAAAATACTTTGTTGTGCAATACTTGTATGTACGTAGCCTATTTTATACCTTGTTGTTTGATACTTGTATTATAGAGCCTATACTGCATGGCCTGATCAATGGCCTCAGTTATCCAGATGAGGACATCCAGAGTAACACTGTCTACCTGTTTGTGTACCTGTTGGTGGGCCCCTGGGAGGCGCTTGTCCCGGTCAGTATGCAGCAGGCTCTGGCCCAGGAGCTGGTCTGTCTCCTACACACAGCCAAAACACCCTACCTTCTCAGGAACCTCATGGGTAAAGACCAATCAAATTAATATTAGAATTTCCATTTGCTCCCCAGTTTTTTAACGAAAACTGAGGAGCGGATGAAAAATCTAATTTCAATTAGATTGGAGTAAAGCCTCATTAGGGTATTATCTGCTTTTACATGTTACTCATGGGCAAAGTATTGTCTGTGTATCATCTGTTGTTACATGTTATTCTCTGCATGCCTGCTGATTTGTTTTGATTGCATGCATAAGTCTTTGAAATTCAGTGGGTACATGCAGAATTCTAATTACTTCTAATGGGTTTATATTTATTTTTTTATGTCTTTTGAATTTTCATTGTGGGAAAAAAGTTCTTGTTACTTTGTTTACTGACTACATGAAAGATTTACTAAAATGCACACTACCGCTGTCCTTTTTGTCATCTTTCTTGAAATTAACAAAAGAGAATTAGAAACCCTTCTTCTATCCTTTGCATCCAAACAATGCTTTTTCTAATTGATTTCAAAAATGGGTAAAATGCTGTGGAAAGCAAATGGATAAAATACATGTTAGGTTCATTGCCTTTTTACTTGATTCATTTTCTATCACCTTTGCATTAAATTCATAAATTTGTTCATGTATACCATTTGAAGACTTGTTGAGAAGTAGGAGGAATGATGTATTACCGTACATAAATGCTCCTTTGCCTTCAAATCTTTCAACATTTTTCCATCAAATCTTTTATTTTTTGCTTCTCTGCTTCTTGTGCAATTGAGCAAAAGAGCTGAAGGCCCCAAGGAATGCCAAAGGTAGGTGATAAAACACATATATACCATTTAGGCATTGAAGACATGTCTCTCAGCAGTGACAGGTTTGTATGAAATAAATCAGTAACAGTCCTTTATTTGATTCCTTTCATTGAGTTTCTTCATTCTGGCAGTGTTTTTTCTATAGTTCTTTTTGCATAAAATGGCTCAAGCTGTCAGAATGCTGAAGTTAACAGAAGTAAAACATTCAGAATCCAGTCATGTTTCTTGTTACTTCTTCTTGATATTATCTGTTTTTTGAATGGAAACTAATGCCAATGAATGCATAACATGCAAATGTTTAATGTACTTCTGTTGAAGGATATAGAAAAGCGTAAGCAACAGATGCTTGTAGATGCAGATTAAAGCCATTTATTTATTTCAACCTGCACTCAGTTACTGCTTTATGCCTAAAAGTGGCACATTGTTGTAACTTTAAAGACATGTAATAGGAATCGTGGTAAAAATAATAATAGTGTTGAATTTTTGCATAAGAATTTATAGAGAAAAATCTTTAGAAATTCTAAATATTATTTTATTCTAAAACCATTTGGCCAGAAAAGTGGAAACTTGTTGGAGTAACTTAGGTAGTGTAGATTCAGGTTTGTTCAATTATGATCTCAGGGTGTAGGATGGGGCCACAAAGGGGGTTGAATTTTTACATAGAGAAAAATCTTCTCAAAAATCAAAAGGGGCTCAATGTTTAACATAAAAAATATGTGTACAAAAATTTGAAGATCTTTTTCAATAAGATCTACGATACTAAATTGTCAAGATATTTGTATTTGATACTATAAAGCAGATTTGATCAATCAAAGTTATGGCTATTGTGCTAGGTGAGTGATGTGGCCCCTGAGCCTCTTGTTTAAGTTTCTTGGAAGAAAATTTTGTATATCATGTTCAGTGAAATAATGTATGTTTTCAAACTGTCTAAACCAAATAATCAACGATAGATTTGAAATTTTTATTTTTGTTAATTAATATTTAGACAATTGCCTTTCTGTGTCCTTGTTAATATATAACCAATCATTTGATGTTATAATATATATGTACAACATTGCTATCTCTGGAACATTCCAACAATTAAACTCTTTAACATGTGTTAACTGACTAAGCTCAAAGCAGAAATGTTGAATTAAAGATATTAGGTACATGTATTTATTTACACAGTTGGAAGTGGCTCTATTTGAAGCTATCTGTAACTTTTAAACAGTCTAATAATTGTTGCTGAAAATTTGACTTGTCTTTGTTTTCAGCCTTGCTGAAAAACCTGATAAGCAGTGCAGAATTGACAAAGATTTTGATGACCCTTGACCTGAATAATTTGACCCTTCTGACCTCTCTTAAAAAGCTAATCATCAGCAATGACTCTGACCTTCAGAGGTCAGCACTGTACGTCCTCTCCTGCATCCTATCATGGGACAGAGAAGACTATTGCAATGCAGTGATAAACTCGGACATCATTGGTACTAGTATTATATTCTTCTATTTCCTCTTGTTCATTTGACTTTGCTATGAAGGAATTGAAATCTTAGATGAAGATAGATAAGAATAATCTTATTTCCACTTTGACATTGCATTTAGAGTTCATGTTTGAAGCTTTGCATTGTCAAAGCCCTGACCAACTAAAGTAAGGCATGCTTAATTTGTTCTACATGTTTTTGTGCGTTTTTTACATCCTTGATGCTTAATTTTGCTTAGCAATTTTTACATTTGGACACTTTGACTAAATTTATTTATTGTTTGAATTTTTTCTCGATATGTTATGAGCGTTTACTAAACTTGATTTTAATTAGGCACTGACTTGAACAATATCATTTGCAATTAAGACGATTTGTCAAATGATTTTGATATTGGTTGTCTTGCTATAAGCATTTATTAAACTTAGCTTTCATTCAGGAACTCAGAATCATTTGCAATTAATACTAATTTGCCAATGGATTTTATTGTGAAATTTAATTGCATTTATTTACTGTGTACCAAATTAAATTAAAAGCGAACATGTAAATCATAGAGTACTTGAATATCCTCAGATTTGTGCTGGATTGTGTAGAATCCCTGTGTCAGTTTGATTTGTTCTACACAAAATGCCACGCTGTCTATGGTATGTATTGAGTATCAATCACAATTTCAATCTATCGCCTTTGTTATAACCACTATCTAAATAGAAAGTTATATGATATGCTGTTTGTTTTCAGGACTGGAATCTCTATTGTACGCCTTGGAAAGCCTGCTGGGAAGAAAGAATTCAGAGCTCTGTAGAACAGCTTTCTCTATCTTGGCAACTCTTTTGACAAGGTAAAGTTCTTCTTCATGTTCATCAGAAAAGCTATTTTGAGGGATTTCTTTGTGATGTGCATTTCCTTCTTGCAGTTTTAGTATCTATTTTAAGATAACATTTAACACATTTTAGTGCATTTTATTTAGATTTACAAGAAACAACTAATTGCAGCCATTACTTTCCAGAGCACATCTTTTTGGGCAGGTGTCTGGGCTTTTAACTTATTGATAATTCTAGAATTATGATCCATTGCCAATTACCTACCAGTTTGTTTTTTAATCAAAAGTTACGAAGTAATGAATTTTGTTTTAAACTTTCAAATCATTAGTTAAGTATATGCACATTCATTAAGTTACATTTAAAGAAATCTTATAAGATTTTTGCAAATAGGGTTAATTTTGCCTCTGTTAAATTTTTTTAAGTTAAGTTTTAACATTACATTTAAATCTAATTCACAGTGCTAATTCAAAGATGGTCAAGAAATTTTTAGATAAAGTTAACCATGTCAGTGTGAAATTTAAACATGGCAAATTCTTTTTTAAGTGTGATTGTGCACAAGCACTGGTAACTATGACATATGTACAGAATAAAGTTGTATAGTCTATACAAATTATTATACATTGTTTCCAGACAGCCCAGTAATGTGCCCCTTTTCATCAACGCCTCCTCCGTGACTTCCTGCCTCCAACTGATTGGTCTGGGGGTCCAGCAGCATCACCCGAAGGTTTTCCTGACCAGTGTACAGTCCCTGTCAGCCATTATCAGGTCAGTCCTACATACACGAAATTCACACACAATTATTGCATGAATTTCTAATAACTAAGATATATAGTGTAAAGGACAACTAAGTTTCTAAATAACATGTTAATTTTTTTCTTAATACAGTAAAACACCCTTATAACGAGGTGCCAGGGACGAAAATTTTGCTTCGTTATAAACGTAATTCGTTATATCAGTTAGCTTCATAATATGTTTTAAACCCATGGAGAATGGAAATCACTTCACTATAAACATCAATTCATTATAAATGTGTTCACTATAAGCGTGTTTTACTGTATATGGTGAAGGTGTTACATCAAAGTTAGAATACATATAATTTGAAAAAAAGGATCAGAAAGTCAAACTAATGTCTTTTTATCTTCATTTCAACAAGGAAATCATATCTACTTTTACCCATTCCATTTGAAGAATTGGAGAAAATACTTCATTTGATGATCAACAAACTTTTAAAAGCAGAAACATCTTTAAGCTCAGCAATCTTTAAGGAAAAGAAAGAACATAAGGGCATAGAAGAAAATAGACCTTCAGATCCTGTAGAAATTGCTGTACTTATCTATGTGTCCTGCATGCAGTATGTACTTGGCCATTGTTTTACTTATCTTCTTAAAATTTTGGATTTCTTATTTGTCTCAAATTATGTGGTTATAAAAGTTAGATATTAACTTTGCAATGTGAATTACATGTATGTATAATTGATCACGGACATGGTAAAAAAGAACAAGGTAGTGAGCATTCTTCTGGTGCTCCCTGTAGGTTGGTGGAGGAGTGCTGGGATGACCCTTTGACCTGCACCACCAGCTATGTGTCCCTGGACTCACAGCCCAAAGAGACCTCAATACAGCAGTTTAAGGAGTTCATTGTCAACTCCTGTACAGAGAAAATCATACCCTTTGTCATGGTTAAAGTCTGTTTTATGCAATAGTCCAGTACAAAATAGAAACAATAAAAAATGATTTGCAATAATGGACAAAAAATTTTAAGTGAACATTGCTTATTTGAATTTTATTAAATTGAAAAAACAACCTCCATGCATGAATTGAAAATGCACCAAGTGAGAGTCTACAAATAATCCGTTACAACAGGTTAATTCTGCTATATTATTATAAATGGGTTTGAAATAACATTACATGTATGTAGGATCTGATCAGATGGATTTTTGTGTATTTTATCTACATTGCTAAGAAGAATGTGAACCATTACAAAAAATGAGTGGAATGGCTTTTTTCCTCAGAGGAGTATTGACAAGGGAGGTAACCCTGTGTTGTGTAGACAGCTCCAGAAGCTACTGCTGGCGCTGTATGGTACAGACAATGACAGGTGCTCCCAGGTCCTGCTGCAACTGACCTCAGAGGGACTCCTCTCTACTGTCATCAACAGGAGGGCACAGTCTGTACTCACCAAACTAAGTCTTAGTCTTTCCCATAGCTTTAGTTGCAATCATTAACTTGAAAAAAATATCTTGCGTCAGTTTTTTTTAAAAGCTACAAGTTGCTATAATAATTTTTAAGCATGTACAGCTGATAAATGCATGTTAGCAATGTACATTTTCTTTCATCAACATTTAGTCCATTGTGACCTTATTACTTCCCTTTATTATTTTAGAACTATATCAGAACCTTAACTATTTGAGTTGTATGCACTCCGAGTACTGTATACAGGGTTATTTTTGCTCTTCTTGACTTGCAAACGGTTTTGCCCCGTCTTGAATTTGCCCAAACAAAGTTGTGTTTAAAGAGAGATAAGTTTAAGACATTTGACTGCCGTCACGAGAAAAGGGCCCTTAAGGTCAAAATTTCACAAACTCACTTTTTTCTCAATTAAGATTAGTCAACTCTTTCTGAATACAAATATACAAAGATATCCAAGATCTTGTGTGTTTTAAGCATTTTATGACAATTTTAGTAAGACATGTTACCACGACTTTGACGTAACTGGTCGAACACGACACGACGTTACGAACGTCAATTATTATGTTATTATAATTTATTATTATGAATTATTTTTAAATTATTTTACTATATATTATTAATAGTTATCAATTATTTTTATCGGTATTTAAACAAGGCCATACTCTAATTATTCAAAAACACAACACAGATGCAGATAAAAAAATAGAAATAGAAAATAAAAAAAACTGCGTTTACAATGCCGCTACTATGATGTCGTTTTCTGAGCATTGTGACATCAAAAGATAAGGGCCCTTTTCTCATGACGGCAGTCATTTGAATTTACCCAGTCTTAAATTCGCCTGTTGACAACGAGGGCGAAAAGGGCGAAAATAAAAGGGGGCAAATATTTCCCTGTATACAGTATTTTGATTTCCAGTGTTACTGAGATGATTGAAATAGAGGACCAGTTCTTATTACAACTTTGTCATGTTCTACATGAAGAGGACACTCCGGAGATCCCATTCCCTGACTGGGTGGACAATGCCATTCACAAGCTCAAAAGTACTTGCATTAGGTTCATTTAATCTGGGATTGAAATACATGTACTGAATTCTTCAATTGTTTAGTTATGGATAACTTTCATGTATACATATATTATTTTAGATTCTTTGCAAGACTCCATTCAGCACACCAGTGAAGACACCAGGAATCTGTACATTTTCTTGATTTACCATATGTGTAAATTAGATGATATGTAAGTACCATTATATGTCTTAATTTTTATATAATTTCATGAAGCAAATGACATTTTCTTGTGATTACCGGTATCTTATTTTCCAGACCACTTACTGGAGAGGAAATTCTTGAGATCATCAATAATTGTGTAGGGAGTGTGTATAATCCTATCCAGTTTTCTCCCTTGACAAAGAAGCAACTAGTCTTTCTTTGGGCTGTGAGTATTTCATTCTTTGGGCTGTGAGTATTTCAT
>WFKH01007768.1:8442297-8458921 GCA_016163765.1 Magallana hongkongensis | reverse complement strand
TTCTTTGGGCTGTGAGTATTTCATTCTTTGGGCTGTGAGTATTTCATTCTTTGGGCTGTGAGTATTTCATTCTTTTCATTAATGATTTGATGAATGATATGGTTGGTCTCCAGATATTTCATCTGCATTAGCTGAAAAAATTGAATATTTCGATTTGACTTAAGTTTGCAGTCTCCCTTCTTCAGAACAATGTTGATAGGAAAAGCCCTGGTAAGTACTTATATTGTGTGTAACCTTAGAAGGTTTTTAGCTCACCTGAGCCAAAGGCTCAAGTGAGCTTTTCTGATCAAGATTTGTCCGTTGTCTGTTGTCATTGTTGTCATCGTTGTTGTCGTAAACTTTTCACATTTTCATCTTCTTCTCCAGAACCACTGGGGCGATTTCAACCATACTTGGCACAAATCATCACTGGGGGAAGGGGATTCAAGTTTGTTTAAATGAAGGGCCACGCCCTCTTTAAAGGGGAGATAATTTAGAATTATTGGAAATTTTTTGGTATTTTTCAAAAATCTTCTCAAAAACAATTTGTCCAGAAAAGCTCAAATTTGTGTGGAAGCATCTTCAGGTAGTGTAGATTCAAGTTTGTTCAAATCATGATCCCCGGGGTATGGTGGGGCACAATGGGGGGGTGTTAAATTTTTACATGGGAAGATTTAGAGAAAAATCTTTAAAAATCTTCTGGAAAAGCATTCAGCCAAAAAAAGCAGCTGAAACTAAGGTGAAAGCAGATTGTGCAGATTGAAGTTTGATCATGATTCCCTGGAGAAAAGTGGCGCCACAAAAGGGGGGGGGGGGTTAAATAGGAATGAAGAAAAATCTAAAACAATAAAAGGGGTTTGGTAATATGTGGATAAAAATCGGCAGATTTTTTAACTTTTTGTGTTGGATCTACTGTACTTAATTGTCATGATATTTGATATTTTGAATTTGATACAATTTTGCTCATTTAATCAGAGTTATGGCTATTGTTGCTCAGGGAGCGATGTGGCCCCTGGGCCTCTTGTTTTTTTCTTTTTTTAACTATTTTTATGATGTTATGATGTTTTGCATGCTTAGACATAGTTGATTTTGTAATGGGTGCTTCATAAGTTTTAACTCAAATTGCAATTTAATATAAAGAACTATATATGATAAGAGTTTAATTTTGCCCCCATAATTAGCCACTTTTTAAAGTGTTTCGGGTACAATAAAATGTTATGTTATTTTTTAAAAGAGTTGATATAAAATATATTTTTCACCTGTTTATTATATTTATTTGCACTCAAGGACAGTATATGACATCAGAAGTGACGCTATTTCTATAATCCATTCAAAATCAGTCCAAAATTGACATTTTTCTTACATTTTTACGAATGGGAAATATAGAGCGCATGCTTGAACAAGGTTAATTTTTTTGTCACTTATTAGTCTTGGCTAGATATATCTCTGATTAAAATATTTTGTTTGTTCAAGGATGCGCTCTATGTTTTCTGAAAGAAAAACTGCTTGAAAACAAGCTGTTTTATGCTAAAAATGCAAAAATGGCGGGAAAAGGTTGTCTTTACGATGTCATATTTCTAAATTGTGGGCACTTGAATCAAAATGAACATTATGTTAAAACATCACATGCATATATGTACAAAGAAAACAAAGAATTACAGTTATATGATGATGTTCATTTTAGGGGGCAATTTTATGCCCTTATCATACATAGTCCTTTAAATATTTTTAATTGATTTAAGATACAGTCAAACTTCGTTATCTCGAACTAGATGGGACTATTTAAAAACTTCGAGATATCCGAGTATTCGAGATATCGATGGTAAAATACTTAAAAAATAAGTGGTTGGGACTTACAAATCACTTCGACATATCCATTGTATTCGAGATATCGGTGTTCGAGATATCGAAGTTTAACTGTAATGTATTTTCATGATAAAGTGCTCTTTTTTTTTTTACTTCTGATGATTGTACTATATTAACTGTGAATGTCTTCTCAAGCTGGTGACCTTGTGCTGAGGACAGTGTGTGAGGAACCAGCCAAGGAATGGTACACTCACCACATGGCATTCCTATACTGGGTGTTCCTAGACTCTGAAGTCTGTCTCAAAGCTGGACCTCTAGTTGTAAGCCTTAGCTCTACTCCGAGAGAGTAGTCTTTACATGAAGTTAAATCATTTGACTGGTTATCAGATGCATTTTCATCATAATCAGCAGATTTTGCTCTTTAAGATTGACTGTTGGTTGAGTGGCATAGCTGATAGTCACAAGATGGACCTGGATGATTTCATTGAAGTATTGGAAGAAAACTATCATTTGTTTGAGATGTTTGCTAATGCAGAATTCACAGAAGCTTTCATGGTGTGTATTCTGATTTTGATTTTTCATAACTTTCAGTTGTGCTTGATATAAATATGATTTAATCCATTCTCCTCCACAATTATACATTATTCATACTTGGACCCACTGTAGGTCAAGTGTTTGATTTTAAATTATTTTTCGTATAACAATTGCATTTTTTATTCTAGATGACATTGCTCTCTGTCTCAAGTGAAGTAACCACCCTGTCATCTGTTATTTTACGGAACTGTCTGGAAAAGGTAAAAACAAGAACCTGATGTTCCATAAAGCAATGAAAAATTCTTTAAGATACATGTACAGTTGTTTCTATTTAACAAATGCAGGTAATGGAGGTGGACTCTTCAGATGATTTTATTTTGTGTGTAAGAGCAAAAGGGAGACAACTCCTGCAGGAGATATTTCTCAGAGAAGACAAGACTCTTAATGGTATGATTTGTTGTACAGTATTACAAACATAATTCATTTTTGGGGTTGAAAATTGTACATGTATAAGTAAATTATTAATCCACATTCACTGTTACTGTTGCATCTTTGCCTTATCTATCAATACTATTTCTTAGTTAATAAGATTGAATATAAGTTTCCTGTTATACTGGTGCTTTCTGCCTGACTATAATTATTTACAGCTCTGTCAATTAGTGTGATACTTTGATACTTTTCTTCAGAGGATCACCTACAGAACACACTGCCTATCTTTCTGATGGCCTTTAGTGCTCTTCCTGCATCAATAGATGGCAGAGATCTGAAACTTATCTATCATGGTAAATCACTTCTTCAATCTATCTCTTTTTCCTTATCTAATTTTCCTATCTGTAAATACATGTACATGATTTAACTAATTGTAATGTGTGTTTAGTTTCTAAATGGCTATGTGAGGATACAGTCGACAGACACCAAGAGCTGACAGAGATGTGTCTGAGGCTGATCATAATGTTCATAGAGGCTTCTGATTCACTCAACAATAGTGGTAAGAAGTTAAAACTTAGTACATGTATAGTGAATCCAAGCTAAAAAAAATATTTTCTTTTTATGATAATGCAGTCCAACCTGTCGAAAGTCCTTTTTTCCTCCTTCCAATGGTTTAAACATCAGTTATATTACCCTATCTGAGATACATGTACTAACATTGTCAACATACCACTATATAACCCAGCCCCCTATTTACCATTTACTGGTAAACTGTGTGGTGAACAATTTTCAGTTTTATTATACACTAACTAAGCTAACAAAAGTGGGGATATATACAGATAGTGTCATCTTCATGCCTGGTCAATAACTTTTTAAAGAAGAAAATAAAAGGTTGCTCATGCTTCAAGGGTGTCTTGATTCAACTCTGTGTTTTAACTATGGTCAAGGTTACATCAACATGGGGGGGGGGGGGGGGGGTTGTTTGGCATGAGATCATGCACATGCCATTTGATACATCCATTTCCATTCTTAGTCTTACCCATGATGGCCCAGAATGTGACCCTGTTGAGGACCTTTGAAGGACTACACAGAGGGGACAGTGACAGTGTGTCCGGGCTGACCTTTGGTATCATCTCCTATCTGATGGACTTCACAGCTATACAAGTGAGTGCTCTGATCGTCTCATTCTCTTGATATTTGAGAAGATGACAGAAGTACATCATCATGTTGTATTCCAGGTCTTCTCATAACAATGTAATTTGCATTTAATATCAATTTTTCAAATGTTTTTGTGATTTGAATACATTGTAATTTCTTTTTGTAGGAAAACTTGCATTCCTATGTGACAGTAACAGTTTCACTATATCCTTTGGAAAAACGTCTCAAAGCAAGCTCTCCAATCATGCAACAGTGCTTTCTCCAAGTTCTGGCGGCATCCTTCAAGTGTAATTTTGTGAGCACTGTCTTCAGATTTTCAAATGTAGGACGGTACATTCCAGATTTAAGATGTCCTCTAGTATCCACAGATATCACTTGTTTGTTTTGTTATCTGCAGCAGTTTCTGGTTCAGGTAGGTAAAAAATATACTTTTATGATTGAGATCGATCCAATTTACACTGTTACAATGTCTTGATCTCATAATAACATGATTTTGTAGGAATGTCTGAAGACAAAACAGGCTGCACTGCGTTGTCTACAAGCATTGATCACCTATCTCTCAAATACTGATGTCAAATTATGTAAGCAGATCCCAATATATTCTATCGGACTTACAAGCAATGTTACAGACTTTACAAGCAATGTTACAACTTCATTATTATATTCAAATGATGTGCTGCTGTCCTGAACATGCATATATATACAAATCTATACACACACACAACCTGTAATTTTTTTTACAGATGAGGAATTGCTCTGTCATCCATGGAATACTGCTATGCTAGAAGTCATGGTTCAGTTGACAGATGATAACCCAATGTCCATAGCAACAACTTTAGATATGCTTCAACTTGTAAATATGATTGCACAAGATATTTATTGCTATTTACCTGTTGGGCGGGCAAGTATATGTTGAAATACATTGTATTGATTAAAATCGTTTTTAAGGGGGGAGGGGGGGATTCAAAACTTTAAAAAAGAAAGAATTAAAAACATTTCTTCACCTGAATATTTACCATATTATCTTCTCCTATTATGATATACCTCAACATTGCAGGTGTTGGACAATAAGACTGGACATGAGATTGTCACAGAATTCTTGGAGACAATGCTGGTGGTCTCTCAATTTCTCAAAGAACAAAAGGAAAATTCTCTGTCTTCACATCTTCAGGATCAGTGTTGTAATCTCATCAAGAAGGTACGGTGAATCAATATTCAAAAAAATGTGCTAACTGATCTGTATTTGTATGTATTGATAGAATCAATTCTTTGCTGCTTGTCCAATATCCTAATGCTTGGCTTCTTTCATGAAATCTTATATTATTCATGTAAATTATGTAAAGGAAAAGAATTTCTTATGAACTGTTAATATATAGATTATATCTCCATAACTTAAGATTTTTGCATCCTTGTACATGTATATCTTCAATGTCTATTAACTTTTTCATTATGTGATGAAGTATTATAATGATGTTTTTTATTCATTTAAAATCTTTCAGTTTCTACAAGTTGTCCCAGTTCAATGCAAGCTGCAATTTCAGGCATCATTTGAAGTCCAAGAATGAATGGACCTACCGATACTGTGTATTCTGATGTTTGAATCAAAATGGAATAAAAAGAAATTCTTTAACCATTTTATTTTCGACTTTTATATTAGATTTATTCTTTCCTAAAAAATTTACATGAAACAGATTGCATCCTGTCTCAGAGTGTACTTAGATTTGTATGTACAAATTTAAAGAGATCTCCACCAGTCATAAAAGCAGAATGGGCTATCCACAATGAGGGCTACACAATACACATGAATAAGCACCAATGATACACCTCTCTATAGTCTCGTAATTACCGAGACCCTCACTGTGTAATCACCTCGTACAACTTACTGCTACCTAAATAGCTCACAATCCAGTCTTCTATCAATGTCACATAAAAGTCGGTCAACAAAGTACTGTTACAGTGAATAAATAAAATTTAAAAGGACAGTAGGAGCGCACAGCAACTTTGACATGTAATTGCACATTTAAAAACATATTCAGGTAAATATTATGATGAGATGATTTTTTTTGTCACTCGGAACATAGTTGTTGATAAAGTTTCAGAATCAAAAGGTATACACCATTTGTCAAGAAATATTGTATGAGCATTTTTATAACATGCATCAAAACGGTTACTTTATCAATTTAAACAAGACAAAGAATAGATACAGAGAACTCTAAATTTCTATAAGACTAGACATTTAGGTTTTCTTCGATGTGTCTTTAACTTTACCCCTACAAATTAAGAGCTGAAACATACATATGGCTTCCGAAATTGCCCTGCACAGTTGGGAACAACTCGCTCATTAAACATAAACCAGGTGAAAGACAAATTGCATCAACAAAACACTACACATCATGCCATCATATGCTTTGTAAGCTTGGGTATACATGACTACAGCATGTACATCAGGTTCAATGTCACATCGCCATAAAATACATCTGTTTATGTCATCACAGTTATACTACTTGGTAGTGGTATAGTACTTGACCTTTGACACAGGAAGTGAATAAATAAGTCACAATAACACCTAAAATTGTCCCTTCCTGTGCGGAATCACATCAACGCGTAACATTTTGGCTGGCGGTCCCCCCTGGACAACCATCAACTCTTGATCTGCTTCTGTAGGTGCTGCAGGAATTCGTACAGAGACATGGACGACTCGGACCGGTCCTCCACCATGTGCTCGAAGAACTGTAGTCTCCTCTTGCTGTCATCTCTGTCAATAGTTAATACAGGACTAAGCTTTTTGCTTTCTCAATCACAGTTCAATAAAGTATTGGCAAACTTTAAATAATAATTCATGGTTATAATTCACTGTTTATTACAAATTTTGTCACACTCTCTCCAAAATAAACAATTTCTCATAGTAACAAAAAAGGTTTAAGAAAATGTGTACCTGATCACATAGAAACTTGCCCCTCCTGGTCGGTTGTCTAACAAGTCGGTGATGAAATTCCTCATCATCTCAGACTTCTCATTATCTAGCTCGGGTAGATCAATCTGTAATTTATGAATGGAGAGATAAATAGGGCAATTTGCATCATTTTAAATGTCCCACTAGAGATATTATTTAATAGTTAATGAGGTAGAGCTTCAAAGAATTTTTTACTTACCATGCCTTCAGGAATGGCAGTAAAGCTAGGTGCATCCAGAACTTCCCTGACAAAGTCTTGTGGAGCGCCACTGCCAATATACAGGTAAATGGTGTCAAAGGCGTCCATCAGGTACACACCTGTACGATCAATGTTAGCAGAGGAAAGGTGAAGCAAAGGTAGCTTGGGAACAAGAATGTCACCCTTCTTTTCTGTATTCTGTTAAAAGAAAATATCATGTACATTGTATCTATGCATATGATCCATAGTGGCATAAATACTTGCATGTAAAAATATTTGAAAATTATATAATTTTTCATAAAAAATTTAACAGAAAATTTGATTAAATTATACAGTTGACTCTGTGAAATTGCTTCCAATATACACATAAAACTTACATATTTTTCAATGCCATGGACAGGATAGAGGTCTGGGTACACAGTCTTTAGAAGCTGACCAACAGGCAAACTCTTGCACTGCTGCATGCCAAACACTCGATCATCCAAAGGTGTGTTCACGCCCACACGGAAAGCTTTCTATATTAAACAAATTTTAAATAACAGGAAATAAATTTTTAATCATAAAAGGTTCAACACAATTGAGTAAAAGTGTGCTGAAAGTCTAGTAAATGAAAGCTTACACTTTTGAGCAGAGCCAGTATAAAAGTGGGTATCATTCTGAGAGTGTAACAGATGGGTAGACTTCCTATCCTTTGAGCTGGAGGAATCGTGTTACCAAACGATGCCAAGGCGTCCATAGCAGCATTGATCAGGGCCTCCCTGGCATCAGGCAGAGATGAACTGACACTCCTGTCCACAGCTACAAACAAATAAAAAAGATTTTAATTTATTAGACACCTCTTGTACTCCCATAATACATGTGTACATTGCAAAAGTTGAATGGCCTATTCCAGTGTACTTACCCATTTTGGCCAGGAGTCCGATGATAGCTTGCTGATCAGCTCCTGCGTAGATTTCTGACAACTGGTTGGTAACAGGGAGACACAGTGTGTGGACCCTTATTCTACGCTCACCTACAAAGGGCAAAATAAACATTACTATCTTCACAAGATGTGTATAATTACCTTTACTAGATGTGTACAATTGCTATTTCATGTATTAGATGTAGATATTTACATGTACATGTACCTTAACTATATATGTAAAATTAGTTTTGTTAGATTGTATAATTACCTTTACTTTATATTTAAAATTACTTTTCATCATTTTAAAAGATGTGTACAATTACCTTAACTAGATGTGTATTTTTACTAGACATTTACAATTACTTAAACTAATGTGTGAAGCTACCTTTACTTGATGTGTAGAGCAATGCTGCTTGGAAACACACTGTATTTGTGTCTACTAGAGAATCTTCTATAGACATCTGCATTCCAAAGCCGGCATCTGGATTAACATTGGGTAAGGAAAGAAGATCCGTGGAACGCACAAAGAAGTTACCATGGAAAGTGTGGATACTCAAACCTGTAACACAATTTACATCTTCCTTAATACATGTATCCCTCTGTCAGTTCATTCAACAAATGCAGGAATCTTTTACACATTTGAAAAGAGATAGTGGTTGATTTAAGAGAAAGCAGATGTGCTTTTACCTTTAGTACATCTAATTCTCATTACTGCTTCAAACCCGATCTTCCTTGTTAGATACCGCTTTAGATCTGCCTCATACTTCTCCGTCAGTGACGGGTTTTTAGCAGCATGGAACATAGGGTAGTGTTGGACACAGCCGCCAGAATACTTGGATATACAAGCTGAAAATAGAGGAAATCCACATGATATTTGTACATAGATATCATCACATAATAAAGATTCAACAGCATTTCACCCCACTGAGCAATACCGTAATTCATTCAAGTACTTACATATAGAAGCTATATCTGCATACTGGCCATTCAGCATAAAAAGATCCACTGCCACTTGCTGAGCTGAGCACTCTAATGCTAGTTTCTTGTAAAAGTCCGTTGCTGGACCCAGATTTGTTACATTCTTCATGGAAAAGAAAAACAGAGAATAAATAAAATCTTGTTCAACCTTTATTAATGTTTATTCAAAGTTTTTGAGCTAGAACTCTTGGTAAAGATTTACTGGAATTAATGGTCTAACCTTTCCTGACCGCAGACTAGGGTCCTCTCTTGACTGTAGAGATCCCGGTCCAGCGGTAGGCAGCACTGTCTGCATGATTGTAACCCGACCCCCAACAGGACTCTGCAATAAATACAAAAGTCAACAAAAAACTCCTTCAATATTCAGTAGAAAGCCCCAAGCCTCCATCTTTTTCTCACTAGTCGACACTTACCACAAGTTTGTGTGCAGCCTGAAGGGCAGCGCCCAGAGCACTTCCTGTCTCCAGATTTTCTTCAAACAATGAGGGTATCTGATTCAGTAAATCTAGAATCAGCTCTTTGCTCTCATGTAAATTGACTAGAAGATTATCAGGGCATGGCAGGAAAACGTCTGTAAATGAAAAAAAAAAATTCCATCTGCATTGTTGAATTCATTTACTGAAACTTTTGATTTTTAAATTTGTTTTATACCAAACATTTTTATCCAGTTCTTTTGAAAAGAAAGTACACATTTCATTCTTAAAAAAATGATTTTGATATGATAACTCAACATACCATCAATATCAGACACCGTCAACATCTGGGGCTGGGACAGTCCCTCAGCCAGGTTAAAGAAATGTAATGCCCTGTCGTATGCAATAAATCCTATCTGAGCCCTGGAATCTCCAGGTAACTTGTCAATCTCCTCCAGCAACACCTGGCAGAAAACACTCAGGTAACCTGTCAAATATACCACAATTTATCCCATTTCTTATAGTTCTCAACTCTCAGAAAATAACAGTGAGATTTTGAAATCCGCGAGGGGTGATTCTTGCGATTTTACAAGAATATCAATTCCTCGCATTTAATTACCGTAATTTGCCGAATATAATATGCAGTTGTGTATAATACACACCCCCACTTTGGGCCTGAATGTTCGTTAAAAAAAATTAGTTCTGGTGTATAATAAGCACCAAGACTTTTGACCATAATGTCATGGTAATCCAGGGAAAAGTCCACGAGGAAATTGTTTGTACTAAAAATTTTAATTTTACGATGTAATGTTTCTGATGCATATTTTTTAAAAGTCTTGACTTTCTGCATGACGGTAATCTCCAAACAGCTCAAAGGAGTGATCGATCACAGACATTTCTTTGCCCCAAGGGAATGTCCAAGATAATCAGCATGAATTAGTGACAAACGCATATATGGATAACAATGGCTTTGATACGGCCGCAGAGGTATTAAAAAATAATGATGAAACAAATCTTTAAGATAAGTTGTTTCATTTTAATTATTAGTAGTTAATCATGTGTCTTAAAATGCTTATTAATTACAAACAAGAGGCCCATGGGCCACATCGCTCACCTGAGCAACACTACACATAATAAAATCAGCTAAATATAAACCTACATCAAACTTTGAACCTTTTATGTGGCCCGAGAATTATCCAGGTCCACAGTCTACTGAGAATCAACAAATGTCAATATGATTACATATCAGAAATAATATATACTAAATATTTTTCAAATTGATCAAATTTATTTCCTATTTAAAAATAAATCCCCCCCCCCCCCCCCCCCCGTTATAGTTTCATCCTTTTTTATTTGATTTTTGAAGATTTTTCTCTATATATATTACACTACCTGAGGATGCTTCCATTCAAGTAACAGCTTTTCTGCTTAATTGATTTTCAAAAAGAAGATATTTCTCTTTATATTCCTATGTAAAAATTCACCCCCATGGTGGCCCCACCATACCCTCTGGGATTATTGCTTGAACAAACTAGAATCTACATTACCTGAGGATGCTTCCACACAAGTTACAGCTTTTCTGGCCAATTGGTTCTTGAGAAGAAGATTTTTAAATATATTTCTCTATATATTCTAGGTAAAAATTTGACCCCTAATTGTGAACCCACCGTACCCCCGGGGATCATGGTTTGTCCAAACTTGAATCCACACTACCTGAGGATGCAAATACACGCAAGGTACTGCATTTCTGGCTAATCGGTTCTAGAGAAGAAGATTTTTAAATATATTTCTCTATATTCCTATGTAATAATTCAACCCCCCATTGTGGCCCCACCCTACCCCCGGGGATCATGATTTGAACAAACTTGAATCTTCACTACCTGAGGATGCTTCCACACAAGTTACAGCTTTTCTGGCCAATAGGTTCTAGAGAAGAAGATTTTTAAAGATTTCTCTCTATATATTCCTATGTAAAAATTTGACCCCCAATTGGGGCCCCACCCTACCCCTTGAGCTCATGATTTGAACAAACTTGAATCTACACTACCTGAGGATGCTTCCATGCAAGTTACAGCATTTCTGGCCAATTGGTTCTTGAGAAGAAGATTTTTAAGTATTTTTCTCTATATATTCCTATGTAAAAATTCAACCCCCAATTGCGGCCCCACCGTACCCCCGGGGACATGATTTGAACAAACTTGAATCTACACTACCTGAGGATGCTTCCACACAAATAACAGCATTTCTGGTCAATTGGTTCTTGAGAAGATTTTTAAAGATTTTTCTCTATATATTCTAGGTAAAAATTCGACCCCCAATTGTGGCCCCACCGTGACCCCGGGGATCATGATTTGAACAAAATTGAATTTACACTAATTGAGGATGCTTCCAAGCAAATTACAGCTTTTCTGGCCAATTGATTTTTGAGAAGAAGATTTTTAAAGATACCAACAAATTTTTAATAATTCTTAATTATCTCCCTTTGAAAGAGGGTGTGACCCTTCATTTTAACAAACTTGAATCCCCTTCACCTAAGGATGCTTTGTGCCAAGTTTGGTTGAAATTGGACCAGTGGTTCTGGAGAAGAAGTCGAAAATGTAAAAGTTTACAGACGTACGGACAGACGGACAGACAAACGGACGGTGGACAAAGTGATCAGAAAAACTCACTTAAGCTTTCAGCTCAGGTGAGCTAAAAACACGTGCTGGACTAACTCAATCAGTCAATCAGGCCTGGAATCGGGATCTATTGCACAGATCTATCAATAGCATCTCTAATGGCGGCGTACACGGAGATGGTAAACGCACAGCTCTGATTGCTGAATAAGCAGTTTATATTAATTTTAAATGGCCATTTATTTTTATTTATCTATCAACGGATTAGGAGCAAAATCATTTTCCGCTAAATCAACCAAACAATAATTTAAATTGTTTTAAAAATGCCGTAAACAAACAGAAGTATCATTTCTGTATTTAAAGGCTATGTACATGTACTGAATCACAATAGTCAGTGTTGTACCTGTTGAAAAAAGTGTCAAAATTCTATTGGGGTGTGTAATATGCACCCCTTTCTCGCAAAGAAATTTTCTAGGAAAAAAGTGTGCATTATATTCGGCAAATTACGGTAGGAATCTACAGTAATATTATTAAGATTAATGTACATTATGTTACAACAGTGTCGATTCATATATTTTAAGCAGTTTCAGATTACAAGATGTCAGTTTGTTAAGTACTAACCTGTCTCGACAGCATTAAAGGAGACATCCAGCAGAAACAAGTACACCGCAGGCTGTGGCGGACGCAGCTGAAACAGTAAAATCATGGATCAGTGATCCTACATCAGTTTAATGATCTACACACTAAATATTCATTGATCAAGAGACAAAAATACATGTATATATCAACTACATTAATATCAACCCAAAGAAGCAGCTAAAATTATGCAGCATCACAACTGGTCACTTTTAATATTCTGTATCTGTTTGCTGCTCAAGTTTACCCCAAGGTGCTTGCTTAGTTTGTTCAATGTAACCACTGAGACTTGGAAATGAATTGTATTCTTACCATATAATCTGATGGAGCTATGAACTCTATGGTAGATGACTTTATCTCAGGTCTTCTTTGGGGCTCACCATAGGTTTTACTAACAGGGTCATAGGAAAACTCATCTGGTACTGGAAAAATCCCCAGGTGTAACAATTAAACAACATTTCAAACTAAATCTACCTTTCTTTATGCTTTTAAAAACAAAGTTCAGAGAACAGAAAATGGGTCCTTTTGTGACACTTACACTCATTGACTCTGTAACAGAGGTTGCACTTCCATCTCCGAGAATCCACAAAGTAAACAAAGGGGTTGATGTATGTGCGACAGGACCGACATCGGACAATAACACTGGACTGAATCACAGGAAGTTGCTGAAATAAAGACGATAATGTCATCAGACAATATTACATTTATTTTAAATACGCATGCATTTAAATCCTCAAAAACTGTTCATTAATGTACTTTTTATTCTTTGATCTTTGAAGACAACAGTAATAATTCAAGACAAATATTGGTATTGTAAACTAGCATTTTTCTACTAAAGTATTTGTTTGGGGTCATTGTCTTATGGTTCACACAAGGATAAATAAATAAGGGTGAATAGAATAGCTTTTACTTGTATGTGACTATGGCAAGCAATCGTGAGACTGGTGTCATTGTCAAAAAGAAATATAAACATAGTACAACTTCACAAAAAAAAAGAATGAATCTTCTGGGCACCCAGTTGGCTAATGTTATATATACGTGTATATCAAAATGTTCTACTTAAGAGCGATAAATATTATTTCTTCATTCATATTTTAACATCAAAAGAGTCTGTCTACAAGAGGCCAACCCAATCTTAGCAATTTAGCCGTAACCCAGCAAGTCCAGAAAATCCAAAGTTACAATGTAGATTTTAAAATATGTATCCATGTAACTTTGGAATTTCTGTTGAAATCATTTGACACAATAGAAGGAATAGCATGCATTTCTGTTGGCTTGGAATAGTGTTATGTACTGGGTATACATGTAAATAGAAACGATAATTACCTCATCTTCTTTCTAGAGAGGGAGAGTGCAATGAAGGTTTTACTGGGTAAAATAAGCTCTTTATAAAATACACTGTTTATAATTGATAACAATGCAGTATTTAATACTCATACTCACCGACAAATCTTTAAATGGATGAATTAATATTCCTAGCGGCAGTCTTGCTTTGTTCAATAAACTTGAGGTTTGAGGTATAGCAGTTAATGTACATCGGAATACACTGAAACCAAACACAAAAACATTTCATTTTTTTTTAAATCCTTCATTAGTAATTTTAAAATACAGTCGCACCTGTTTTAAGCGGCCACTTGTGGGACAATGACAAAATGGCCGCTTAAGACAGGTGGCCTCTTATTACAGGTTTCAAATTAATGAAGAAAAAACGCCGAGTATATTCATTTTGGCTCTATTGCACAGATTTATTAATAGCATCTGTAATGGCGGCGTACACGGAGATGGTGAATGCACAGCTCGGACTGCTGAATAAACAGTTTATATTAATTTTATATGGCCGTTTTAATTTAATTTATCTATCAAAGGATTAAGAGCAAAACATTTTCTGCTAAATACGCCCAAACAATAATTTTCAATTGATTAAATGCGGTAAACAATCAGAAGTAGCGTTTCCGTACTAAGGATATGTACTGAACTACGATAGCCAATGTTTAACCTCTTATAAAGAAGTGTCAAAATTCCATTGGGGTGTATAATAGGCACCCCTTTAATTCTCTCAAAGAAATTTTCTAGAAAAAGGTGTGTATTATCGGCAAATTGCTGTACATGTTAAGCTGTTAAGCGCAATACTGGCCATTTAATAACTTTGTTATGAAGGATATAAGTACATGTAGATATATAAACAACACAAAACAGGTGTTATAATCAATTATCTCATTAAATCTCAGCAGACTTCAAATTAAACACTTAATTATTTGTCATTAACTCATTATCAACTGTCGAAGTTTGGCTTCTTTCGATACGGGGTCACATGTCAGAGTCAGAAGTCATGTGACAAAACAGACAAAATGGCCGTTGAAAACAGGCATGTTGAAACCACGGGACCTAAAAACACTGGCCGCGTTAGACAGGTGGCCGCTTAAATCAGTTAAAATATAGTGAAAAACTAAACGGGTGGGATTGAAACTGGCCGCTCATGGCGAGTGGCCGCTGATTAAAGGTGGCCGTAACAGCAGGTGCGACTGTATACACATTCACGGGACTTATGCAAGTCAATTTTGAGGTTGACTTACTCTGCCTGACAGTTGACCTTTTTGAACTCATTGTTTAGTCTTGGTTTCACCACTTCCAATCCCTCTGGAGGGAGGAGGTTTTTCTCATTCAACAGATTCACTACTCTGTCCTGTAAAAACAATCAGAAAATAAAGGTTTTCATCATCAGTATGCCTATAAACAAAAAAATCTCAACTGAAAGTCACATATACAAATTTGAATGAAACTTCTTCACATGTGACTGTAAATAGGATTTAAAATATTGTAATATGATGCTAACATAAATATCATTAATACATGGCCTCAATAAAAGATGCTATGTGGATTCCCTACCTGTAGCGACATTGAGCCAAAGCTGGAATTAAGATTGCCTTGTTGGGAGGACATGGGGAAGCTTCCAGGACCTGACGGAGGCATCCCCCCCTGCCCCACCCCTGACTGTGTGTTTGACCCTGGGTAACCCTGAGGGAAACCTCCAGGCTGTGTATTTGGCTGGTAACCCCCTGGCTGGATGGGCTGAGGAGGGATTTGGCTCTCTGGTTGCCAAGTATTAGCAGATGATGCAGGCTACAAACACAATCATACATTCCCAACTATTTCCACATCCTTGAATATTTTATGCCCAAAAATGTATCTAAATCTATGTTCAATCAAATTTTTATTTCTGTCTCTCAGTAAAACAATTTTGATACTGACAACATTCAATCGTAAAATTGTAAACTGTCTCCATTAGGTCAATAATGATTGTTTGCCTACCATTTGTGGATATTTTGGTCGTGTGGGTGTGGCCCCCATTCCTCCTCGTTGCATCTGTGTAGGGGTCCCTGCTGGTGGTGGCTGGGTCATCCCAGAAGATGGTGGTGGTGCTCCTGATGAGACAGGAAACATACCTGGTGGCTGGGGGTAACCTGTAGAGCTTGGTGGGGCCCCAGGTCTTGCCATGGGTGGCATTCCTGGGGGTGCTGTACTTGGGGGCATTGAAGGTCTCATAGAAGGCATCCCTGTGGGTCCTGATGGAGGGCCTGATTTGTACGTCCCTCCACTTCCTGGTAATGGGGGACCACCGACAGGTGCCTGCTGAGCACTAAATGATGTGGGAGGAAAGGAACCATGCATTGATGTGAGAGGTGCCTGGGCTGTGAATGAAGTGGCAGGCATACCTGTATAACCCCCAGCTGATGAAGGAGGACCTCCCATGGAGGGAACATTGTATGGGTTAGGTGGTCGTCCCATGGGGGGTCTGGGTGTACCCATGGGTCTTTGACCTCCTGCAGGTGGCATTTGACTTCCAGGCACTCCCATTCCTTGTTGACCATACCCAGGCTGTGGAGGTCCTTGCTGTCTTGGTGGTTGACCCCCATATGATGTAGGAGTCCCCATTCTTGGTGGTGTTCCCATAGGGGCCATTCCTGGCTGTACAGTTATAGAGCCCTGGGTTGTTGCTTGACTTTGGTAGGGATTAGGAGG
>WFKH01007768.1:8430796-8441897 GCA_016163765.1 Magallana hongkongensis | reverse complement strand
CTAGTAATTAATTAAAATTTCCAAAAATTCCAAAATACAGGCGATAGTTCCCCTCAAGTTAAAAAGCATAATTAACGAAAATGAAACGAAAATCAAAACAAGCTAAAACCACCGTCACAAGTTAAAATGTCAACGCATTGAAATATTTAAACTCAATTTACTTCACAAAATCGGCACAAATATACCGGGGGTATTATGCATGTTTCAAATATTCCCTTCGCACGTAAACTGTTGCACAACATGCAAATTCATCTTTGTCAGTTTAACCCGTTTGTCATGCGTCAGACATGGCTGCTTCCAAGAAAGAACTTTCGTTTTCGAGATATGGAATACAGAACCCGAAGTTATTAACTGATTGACCGCGATTACCTCTTTATAATTATTTTCGTAAATTACTCAAATTTGAAACAGAATTAGCCCATAATTTTTGCAATTTATATTTTCCTCTCCAGAAGGATTATTTGTGCTAAATTACGTTGAATTTTACTCAGTAGTTCTTGAGAAGAAGATTTTTTAAAATGCACCCCCCCTTTTTCTACAGTTTCGAGGTTTTCTCCGCTTTGAATAAAGATCGGTCTTTTATTTCTGCAATTTATATTCACAATACCATAAGGATACTTTGTGCCAAATTTGGTTGAAATTGACTCAGTAGTTCTTGAGAAGAAGATTTTTTAAAATGCACCCCCCTTTTTTTACATTTTTAAGGTTTTCTCCGCTTTGAATAAAGATCGGTCTTTCATTTCTGCAATTTATATTCACCATACCATAAGGATACTTTGTGCCAAATTTGGTTGAAATTGGCCAAGTGGTTTTAGAGAAGAAGTTCAAAATGTGAAAAGTTTACAGACGGACGGACGGACGGACGGACAGACGGACGACGGACAAAATGTGATCAGAAAAGCTCACTTGAGCTTTCAGCTCAGGTGAGCTAAAAAATTGCTAATCATCTAATAGCACAGCCAAAAGGTCCAGAATACAGCAAATACTTGTTTTTCTAAATAGATGGACTTGCTTACTCTGAGTGCTTTGGAAATCTCCCCCTTCCAAAGCATCATAAGACTGTGTCTCTACAGGGGAGGAAGTCCTAGAGGTTCTCGTGGAGGTTGGTTCTGAAAGTCAGAATACAATCTGCATTATTTACTAATGCATATTACAGTGCATACTTTATTGACAATACAAAAAAAAATTGTTTCAAAATGAAATCCATTCTGCTCTTCAGTTAAATAGTATTGCGTAAAGGATTGATCTTGTTTGTATCAATAAAGGTCATAAGTATTAAAGTAACTGCAATCTTCACGAAAACTCACCAGTCTTCTGAACACCGCCAATTTATTTAGATAAGTGAAAGTGAAGTTTAATTAACTTGCAGTTATTTCAAAAGTCACACCTTTAAAATGTCTTGAGATATAAATTTATGTACAAAATTATTTGTAAACATTGAACCAATAATAAATATTGATAGTGAGAGTGTACAGGTTTTTTCTACTGCCTCTATATTACTGAATTAAAGCAAGGGTTCCCTTTATGCGCCTTCATATTATAGCATACACATGTACTTTTTAGAGAAGATGGAGGATACTACCCAGTGGATATCAGGGGAAAGGGAGGACATTTTAGTATTAATATCTATGATATGAAAGTAATCACTCATGAAGGACAATACTCCCTGTACTTCATAAATTATTAACTTGCTTGTTTTTTAACAAAACACCTGATTGAACTTGGCATGGATGGTAATGCCTGACTGTCCATGTCTTTTTATTAATTACATTGTTGCTGATGGCTTTCAAAAAATCAATATTCATTTTCTTTCTCAAGTTACTTGTTGGCAGTTTCATGTTTAGTTTAGTAATACATGTACATGTTTGTACAACAAAAATTCTTAAAGCACATGGACTTTCAATACTTTTTACATTTAAAGTTATACATGTACTGTTGATTTTCATAAACTAAACATCAACCTTGATTCATTGAGTAATCAATTGCAAGTCAAGAGAATAGTGTATCAAACCTCCTAGGTTCAAAAGTACGGAGGAAATTGTTGGCAGAAGAACTGTCCCAAAAATAATTTACAATATAGCCGTCTCGTTTTGATCTTAGAGACAAAAAATTCATGCATACAACACTTCAATATAAGCAAGCTTCTTAAGCAGAACAAGCATAGATGTAAAAAATAAACCATGATTAATGTACAAGAACTTTAACCCCTTGAATATGTAGACAAAGGTAAAAACAAGTAACTGACAAAACATACTGATAGACACATACTGATCAAGCACTTCTACTGGTATCAACTGAACAGGATGTTGGGCGAGGGGGGGGGGGGGGGGCAATGAGATAATACAAGCTCTTAGGTTTTAAGCAAGATATACCTGAATTGTTAGGTGTTAATCCAGGGGTTAAAGACATGCCCACTTGGTGAGAATATTGACCTTGTCCGTGAAAAGGTACAGGCAGACCTCCCTCTAGAAAAGTTTCAAACAATTTTACAAACAAGCAAAATAACATAAAGTATGCAAATAAGTAAGCTTTTGAGCATTATTTCTTTTCTATCAGTTTTATTCTAAACACTATTTCCAAGAACTCCACATCATGCATGTGCAACCTTTCATAAAAATTAATGAAAAAAAAATATGGCCATGCTTTTTGTATGCACATCAAAAATTGAAAAAAATAATATCATTACACAAGAAAAGAAACTAAATTCACCTGTTGGGGGTGTGTCTATTCTCTGTTGAGAAGCAGATCTTTGCTCCGCTATACTGCCTGGAGGTTGAGCAGAAAAATTTGGGGGAATTGGACTATTTGAATGGGAATTAGTCTGACTGATATTAAAATTGTTCATTGCATTTGCAGAACTTGAACGGGGCATTCCAGGAACTGGTGAAGAAGAAATTCCACCAGAAAAATTTCCAGATGCTGAAAGAGAATGTGGAGGCATTCCAGAAGCTTGAGATGAGTTTGAATTTAAAGGCCTGTTCACTGGACCATTCACAAATGTCTGTGATGGGGCTGAAACATTCACCATTGGCGATGGAAACCTGTTCGCTGGTGACCCCATTGGGGCTGGCATTCTCTGCATCGGTGACTTATTCATAGGAGGGGGTGTACCATGACCATTCAAAGAAGAATTATATCCCATAGACATTGGATTATTTGGAAAATTTCCTGGAGCTGGAGGTCTACTCATGTTCTGTCCTTGAAAGTTTTTTGACTGCAATCCTCCTGTAACAAAATCAATAAATAATATTAAATGAAGATGGAAATCTGAATAGTTAATCATTCAACGGGAATAAAATAAAATCGAAATGGAATGACATTACTGTTCTTACATCACTAATAGTTAACTTTGTGTTTTATAACGTTATAAAATTAATAAGATTTAAAGAAGCATATGGTATGAATCCAGCTGTTTTATATCATTTTTGTCTAAACTGAATAAACTTGAACCTTTAAATATGAATTACATGAAAATATCTGCAACGTGTTCTTTTGAACGTCATTTTCGATTTGTCAATACTCCAACTTGTTTCATCCTAGAACTAGATAAAATAACTAATCTACACCCCAATTAATGCATATCAGACTCACCAGGGGGGGCCATAGGCATTGGTTGTGAGTAAGGGTTTAGATTCGGCGGTCCATTTGGACTGCTCTTGTACTGTGAATGTTGATCCGCCATATTCTTTACTTTTACTCCAAAATACCGTAAGATAACGACATCTTAAACAGCAGATTATGTTTGAGAGTAGAAGTTTTCGTATTTGAATCCAGTAGTCCACTCGCGTGTATTAAAACTTGAGTTATAGAAAAACACACCGCTCTCAAATGAAAAAAAGATTCGGTGTCTCTATCTGTTTGACGAGTCCATTTTCTGAACCGGAAGTTGCTTTGTGACAGTCATGCGCCAGGGCATATCAAACGTGGCAATCGATTACCTCCCTTTCTACTACCTATTTATATTCACGGATAATATAATTTTCATCAACTAAATTAATTGATGAACGATTCATAGAAATTAGATTTACCCTTTCTCTTAATAATTCAAAACGGCTATAATTTTCAGTATTATAAATCAATAAAGGCTGATCCAGTGTCGGCGCGCCAGCCCCCCCCCCCCCCCCGTTTCATTTTTTTCTATAAAAAATACATTATATTATTAAGATTTTAAATGCTTGTTCATATTTTCTTCGTAAATTGTTGATAAATGACCAATTCAGTAATTTTATACGTACATTCAGTGCCACTGACGAAAGGGACAAAAAAAAGGGGGGGGGGGTGTTAACAGCTTGTAAAGTTAATAGGTTGGGACCAATCGCCCAAATGGGATATAATAGCCCGTTCGGGATATAATAGCCCAAATGGGATGTAAGTTTAAATGCAAAAAATGAAAATGTTTGATTTGGTAATTTTTTACTTAAAATCTGCATTAATGTATATCAAATGAAACAACTTTTGGTTAATTAACAAGTTTTCCTATAAGTCTATAGTTTGTAAGAAGAGTTGGATATACTGAGGAATCAATCTCCGTTACACAAAAAGTTGTTTACCAAAAGTTGTTACAGATCATCTATTCTAATGCGGATTGAACCATATTTTTAGCTAAATAAAAAAAATCTATTTTTCCACTTTAAATTTCTATCCCATTTGGGATATAATATCCCAAACGGGCTATTATATCCCATTTGGGCGATTGGTCCCAACCTGTTAATTATGTCTCAATACAGATTGTAATTTATATGCTGTAGGGGAAACTGACACGATTCTAAAAAAAATATATCAAATTAAAATGATTAAAAAAATAAAGTATTTTTTTTTCTTTACTGTAATTCAGCAAACGATATAAATGAAATTTGGTACTAATATGCTTCACATATTGCCTATTAATTATTTTTTTTCAAGCAAAACAATGGCACATGCAGAAAATGCCAGTCGTATGGAATACTTTGAGACAGAGTATAATTGAATCAGCTTTTTAAAAATTTTAAAATTGTACAATTTTGATAATAAAATAAAATTTGAAATTTCTTATGAAGGTCAAACATTTAATATTCACAATTGGTTTGGAACTGATGATTTACATTCCAAAGCGCTCAACAACAAGATTATTGGGGGGGGGGGGGGGGGTTACAAAGAGATTTTGTTGTTTATTTTGAAGGAATCGAGGCCTCCTATTTCAACTCTTAATTTGTCTCTGAAGTCCTAGCTTTATTGCGATTAATCGACGGCTGTTTTGCAATGATTTTGTTATAACAGACCTCACTTTCCAAGGTTTCAGAAGGTTAATGAAAGAATTTCTGGTTCAAGGTACATGGCATCATCAATAATGAAATTAATGTATCAATATTTTTATAGTATTAATTGGCTGTGTTATAAAATTTGAGTGATATTGCAAAACTAGAGCACGATTTATTGCGCAATCCTGAGTAAATATAAAGGTGTTTGCGTAGACTGACCATGTGGATGTTTCCGTGAAGTCAGTTTAGTTGGTTTTGTTTAAAAAAAATATTCATACATTATCTTAATAAAAAATAATGATCAGTTTAGTTGGTTTTGTTAAAAAAAATATTCATACATTATCTTAATAAAAAATAATGATCAAGCTGTAAATGTATAGTGTCCATAATCACTAATTCTTTTCATTGAGAATTTCACATAGTTTTTTGAAATTCGAACATATTAAATATAATATTGGCAATGCATATTTTCACCACTTACATGTAAACAAGAAATTCTGTTTGACTAAAAAATCTCTCAATCGATCATTTCTGCTATTAGAAATTGAATATAAACAGAAAATACACAAAACATGAGTTCTCGTTCGTGGCCCACGCACCCACGCACAGCAAACATCCACCATTGCCTCAGGTATTTCATATGAAACAATCTATCGTATTTTTTAATCAGATAACTTAGCTTTAGCCAAACTTTTCGATATTTGTTTATGGTCAATCTAATCTAAAGGACTCGTCGACAAAACAACACGATTGATGTTTCATAATGTATGGATCCGACGAAAATAAGACTATTGGTAACCTTGACCTCTAATATACGAGCAAGTTTCAAGGTCATGTTCTGTACTTTATTTACTTGCACACCACAGACTGTAGTGGTGCCTTTGCTTCGTAACTGAGAAGGTAATGAACCAATGTATTTCAGAATTAAGTAAATACATGCTAGTACAGTTCAAGACATTGTTTCAAATGTTTTTTCCAACTCGAGAAAATAAGTTCATATGTTGAGCCTCCTTAGATCAAATTTCATTTTATGTATTTATTTTTTTTTATGCTCAGGGTTCTTGGGGCACGTTTGGATCGATAATGTAAGAATTCGACCCCCGGAATAAGAAACACTTGCAGAAGGATGATCATTGAGTTCATCTTCACCTGGGAAATGAAAATGAATGGAGTATTTTGATTTTTTAATATATAGAATGTATGCATTACTTAAATGTTTCGCTACAATAAAATATAGCTTATATTTTCAAACATGTAGATGTGATCACTTATATTGCTTTGCCAACATTAACAAATACCCTAAAATCCTTGTATGAAAATGATCGTCCTGGGCGCCTCATTAATCTAGTGGTTAATCTAGTGTTTAATCGCCACACCTATCCTCTCCATCAGTGTGATTACCTCTGTCATGTGGTCATAACTCTCTCTCTCTCTCTCTCTCTCTCTCTCTTAATTTAAAACTTCTCGTTTTAAAGTCTCATTCACTCTAATCATTTTAACTAAACCAGTTAAACATGGCATGGACAACGAAATTGAAATTATTTTACGCAACCTATATTCCAGAAAAAGTGATGTGATAGAACAATTACGAAAATCTGTGTCACTCCCGAGTATAAAGACAAAAAGGTCCATATTTCTACTTATTTTACAACTAAAAATCAAATCAATAACGCAGTCTATTTATAAAATGGCCACTTTTAAATTATTTTTTAGCAGACCTTAGATAGTGCTACCGACTGTAAGGCGCATATCCGCAGATAACATTGAGATGCAGAACTTTACCAACTTCTCAAAATTTCACTAAAATTTGGCCAGTTTTTTCAAAGTCAAGGATAAAATATTGTGCTTGAACTGTCGAATGTTTTGTATAAGTAATTTGCATAGTCGCAAAACAAAATACCTCGGGACAAACTTGCCCTCGATGACATATAGACGGATGAGCTGAAGGGGTGACGTGTGGGGGAATTTTATGCGATTTTTAACCATTGGAGCAGATGTTCCCCATGATGTTCCCCAGATAAATGTTACAAAACAAACAGAGGCCCGGATGACAGCAGATGTTTAATTTGTTTATACAACTTTATATATCTACGTCTGTTGCCGCAGCTTCCAAGGACGTGCGTTGTAGAGAGAAGCAGACATGAATCCGCTCTTTGTCTCTTTGCTTCTTCTTCCCTTTCTGTCATCGACACAATGTGGAAGGTTCTATTCTCTATGCGACAGAAATCCAAAGGACCAAAGTTTTTATACCTTGGACACTGTGGATTTGGATGGAAGCAATCGAACGCTGCAACATTTCGCTGGGAACGTAACCTTGGTTGTTAATCTAGCAACATTCTGAGGTAATTTGAAATTCAACACATATAATGAAGGCAATTTGCTGTTAGATCGATATCATTTCGGGAAACCGTTTGTCATTTCTCTTTATATGGCGTAACTGTGTGCTATTCTGGACACTAAACGACAGGATATTTTCCTTTTTCTTTTTAAGCCATAAAAATTTGGAAACATTATTCCGTTTTAGATTTTTACTGGTTATTTGAGCGCTACTGTCTGAGCTCGCTGACTTGAACAAGTGTTTCTTAGATGATAGGACATCATACATGAACATGTGTAGTAACCGATAACCGACAAAATTCACCTTTCTGATACAATAATTATTAAAAACTGCCAAATTTATAAAAAATTTCCGTACAAGATTCATAACTGAATAACCAGAGGCGTGTTCAACAGAACGAGCGCTTGCGAGCGCTCGCAAAAAACACATCAGATATCATATCTAATGGTGAGCAAATGGAGCTACAAGTTACGTAACTTCCATTCAAACTGGTGATTGTACAGGAATTTGCTATAAAGCTTTACAAAATGAAGGTAAAATATCTATTAATTAGCAAATGCATACAGTGACGAAAATGTTGACTTTAATCAGTCACATGTTATATTAATTTATATACCATTAAGATGTATCGTTTTGAGACGTAATTAATCAACAACCACGCTTAATCATTACTCGCATTTTATTCATTCAATTACTTTTTATAGATAGATTCAAAAACATTTTTCATAAATATCTAGTTAGTACCATAATAAAAAAAATCAAATATGGCAAACAAACAATCTTTCAATTTGCGTTATAAATGTTAAAGTCTTTCGTGATGACGTATACCTTTGCGGTCCACCTTGCAGGGTTCACCTACCAGTATTTACAACTGAATGCATACGTGGGTGAGGACAGCCGCCTTAGGGTGCTGGGATTCCCCTGTAACCAGTTCGGTCATCAGGAACCGGCAGACAATGGGACGGAGCTCTTTAACGGTCTGAAGTACGTTCGGCCCGGTAGTGGTTACGTCCCCGCCTTCGACATTATGGGAATAGGCGATGTCAACGGCGAAAAGGAGTCGTTTGTGTACACTTATCTGAAGGTATAGAAAATCTCAGCATGACAAAGTGTCATTTGTAGCGGACTGTAAATTGAAATGGAAAAAAGAGTTTCCGTAATGCATTTCCTGTAGGGAATCAAAGACAGTCTTGGCTGTTTGTCGTGCCCTATCTGCTGGCGGAAATGACGCGACCGCCACAGGAGGCTGGTGACAGTGTCATAGAATGGTTATAATGGTTAGACGTTGTTCGTCTGAAGCGACACTGATGAAGCCGAGTGTTAATGTCAGCCCGACAATCGTCATATAAAAAAAAATCATTGTAATAAACAGCTAACACATACTCTTTTAGTCATTTAGTAGAAGCGTGGACATTTCGCCCCATTAGATTGCTCTCTTGTAATGATGATGATTGTATTTCGTATTTTGTGATCATGGATCTTTTTCTTTGTGTGATCTTGTTGACCTTGAATTCTTTTTTATCAGTATTTTTTTTTACTGAATTGACCTTTTTTTATATGATTTTTTTTCAATTTTATTTTTTTTCCTGTTATTATTTTACAGAAACGATGTCGACTTCCCGATGAAGCCAAATTTAATCCACACGAAAGTTTCTGGCCAACATTCAAGATACGAGATGTCGCGTGGAACTTCGAGAAGTTTCTGGTTGACAGTAATGGCGTCCCCGTTGCACGATTTTTGTCGGCCGTGGAACCAATGGACATCTTAAAAATTTCCAAACTGCTTCTTAATGACCCATCCTGCAGCTCTTGTCTGAATGACGAGTTGCAGATACTTGAAACAAAATATCCTAAAAAATGAAATCCACCATATTTGTGTCCAAATCCAACAACCTCTTCGGGGAGGAGAGTTTTCTTTAGTTTGAAATATTCCTTTGTTTTTGTTTTTTTTCTTGTTAGTATTAACTTCTTTTATTTCTAAAGAAATTATATATATATATATATATATATATATATATATATATATATATATATGAAAAAAAATTAACACTCCAGTCTCTGGAATTGCAAAATAATAATTTTACTTTAATTAAAAGATTATTGTTCTACTCGACCGCTTTCATTATTTTCAGCGGACCTAACTAAATTTTCCGATATACATTATCGATATGTGTTAATCATGTTGGTACATTTCCTAACTGCCGTAAACTGACTCATGACAGGTATCTTCGAAACTGACCGGAAGTTACTTCGATGTCGTTCTCCTACATTTATTTATGCATTCGTAAATGTTGGTGTGCGGGCTCAGCTTTACACAGTTAGGAAATTTAAAACATGGTTTGCCACGATAGGCAGTGAGCGTCCAGTGAAATACATAAGCTGTGTTGTAGACTTTGATTGAATTGTAATAAAAAGATTACACATGAGTTATTTGTTGAAACTGTATTCGAGTGCAAAGCTGATGAGATTATACCCACCAGTATTGGGATATCGATAATATCTGACTTTATAGAACGTAGTTATATAAGCCAGCTAATCATTGCTGTACTAAGAACATCATCCGGTGTTTGCTTTATCTGAATTGATACTTTTTACAAATCATCTATTTCTATTCCAAATTTGTTTCATATAAAACACTTTGTATGCAATGGGGTTAAATAAAACCCTGCACCGCCATTTAAAACACGTCTCATTTAAAGAAGAATTATCACCTTACCATAATTATACAGTATATTTCGTCAACGATTATCTGCATCTCTGGACCACTGATGTATATACAATATGTACTTGGTATTTATCACAAATGTCAATCTCTCAAAGTAGTGAGCTATTTTTATTTTAGGGGAAAATGATATCATCTTATCTGTCTAATTTTCCCCCTCCTTTGACACAGTTCTTAAATCTCTGGGTTCAAGTGGACATACACCAGTTTTTGAGACAAAGAAATAATAAATTTTAATCATCCGAATTGTATTAAGTAATTGACTCATTGACTAATTAGTAAAATCTCTGGGTTCAAGTGGACATACACCAGTTTTTGAGACAAAGAAATAATAAATTTTAATCATCCGAATTGTATTAAGAAATGGACTCATTGACTAATTAGTAAAAGACACAAGTCTGTATAAGTTAAGAATTACGTCGGTCGTGTGTTCATGGTATCTTGTCATGATTCTTGTTCTTGTTCTAAAACCCGATCCAGAATAATGACCCGTTCATCTAATTCTAATTAAAGCTAAGTTTTAATTATTAATTTTCAATCATAACCGATAATCACAAGGTTAATGTTCTTTTTTCACATACATCGGCTTTATGGACACGTCTTTCTTGATACAGAAACTGTAAATGTCTATTGAAAAATACACGACTTTTGGGAGTTCTTCGTAGTTAATCTAATCACGATATTCTATCCTCAGATCTATGGTGTCCGGATAGGGCCATTTGCGTAAGCGCGACATCGCGTTCAGATAAACGAGACATCGCGCTAACACACAACACGCCGTCGCGCTAACGCAACTTTGCACAA
>WFKH01007768.1:8412035-8428598 GCA_016163765.1 Magallana hongkongensis | reverse complement strand
TCTCTCTCTCTCTCTCTCTCTCTCTCTCTCTCTCTCTCTCTCTCTCTCTGACAATATTTCTAGTAGATTAATTAACTTATTTGTCCAAATTTGAACAAATAACTTATCCGAACATATAGCTAATTCATCCGAACAATCAGAATTCGTCCAAACAACTATGTTATTTGATTGGACGAATTAGGATTTGTTCGGACAAATTGAATTGGGATTTGTTCGGATGAATTATCTACTGGTATTTGTTCGAAGGGATAAGTTTGAAATAACTTTGTTGTCCAAAAAATAGCTACATGTAATTCGTCCGAAGAAATTCTAATTCGTCCGAACAAACTCAATTCGTCCGAACAAAGAACTTATCTGTTCGAACAAATAGCCAATTCGTCCGAACAAATCCAAACTCGTCCGAACAAATCCAACTTCGTCTGAACAAATCTTAATTTGTCCGAACAAATACGTAATTCGTCCGAAAAAATAGCTATATATTTTTTTTTATCTGGCTCTTCCACGCCGCCGTAATTTTCTACAATGTAACATGATTAACACCTTGTTTTTTTTTTGTGTTTTAGAGCGTTAAAACCTTGATTTCGTTGTTAATTTTTAGGGGGTAAAGAAATCATATAATTTACGAAGTCACTGTAATATAGTCATTGCAGGAGTTTATGGTTTTACTGATGAATTATTTTGTTTATAACACACAGTTCATAATGTTTTAATAGTCATTTTCAATCGTAAATATAAAAATAAACAATACTTATAAGTTCACATAGATACAAACTATGCGCGTGATCAAGATCATGCGTATGCTAACAAGCTCATTAGGCTTCACAGGATTTGAACACGTGACCAAACAAATTTATATTCCAATCTTATTTCTTAGATGAATACACTGTAAATAAAGTATTTTCATTAATCTATTTTGCATTATTTGACAGTACATATTAAATATGAAAATTCAATCATTTCATTTATAATTACAAAACAATATATCCTGCAAAGTAAAAAAACCCACCAAGGATCAATGCAAATGTCATTAAGAAAGCAATAACCAAAAGACTGTTCATAGAAAAAATGTATTTCTTAGAAATTGCAATTATTATCCATATGATACTTCATGGAAAACTATATTTAAATGCTTGGAACATTAATCACCATCTGTTGTCTCTCCTTATTGTCCCTTCCTGCCTATTTCTGCAGTTTAATTTATTTCCCTGCGTCACAAAAGCACTTTCACGTATACCACCAGTTTTTTTGTAAAATTACAACATATGCTTTTAGGAAATAATATGTACATTATAACTAAAAAATCTAATGTATTAATCAAATGAATACTGTTATTGTGTGTGTATATATATATATATATATATATATATATATATTAATTTATTATGTGTAATGTTCATTCTGATATATGAAAGTTCCATAAAATAAATATCTTAAAAACTATACATTTTTTTCATTAATATACTATAAAATATAAGTCCAGATTTTAACGAATAAATAAAAACATGTAAAGGGGACTGTCAACCAATTTTTTTACATTAATAATATCAAATGAATTTCTTTAAAACTTGTATATTTTTACCAGGCAGTTCAAAAATTGATAATGTAAGTAAATACGTTCATACCCTCTCCACCGCCCCCTTTTTTTATTACACAAAAAATTCACACACTGTATTAGTCACATTGAAACAGAATGAATTAGAATATTTATACATTTATCCCCCCTCTCTCTCTCTCTCTCTCTCTCTCTCTCTCTGCACTTTCAAAAAGGGGGGTTGCAACCACTGTAGACACATTATTTATTAAATCTAATGTAGCTCAACATTTTACGGGACTAAGCTCTTACTTTGCTCAATATTATCGCCCTCCCCGTTTAAAAACCATGCCTCGATAATGCGATTTCTTTTATCTTATCTATATTTTATATTTACACTTTTATTATATTTTATACTTTATCTTATTTATAAATATCTTTATATTTTAAACTATAATCTAGCTCTTCTAAATATTTATATGTCTGGCAAGAAGGACATGGTTAATTTGTAATACCTAATTATTATTAGAGAGTCAAGTTTATCAACCGAGTAAGGTAGATTTCTGATATATAATCCGTTCAATCATTCACTGCCTGACGCCATTGCTCTTTCCAATGGCGCATGCGCAAAACAGTCGATAGCGTGATGGTGCGATGAAGAAATGGCGCGATAGAGACCTAACGAAGACCCGATAGAGCATCGCGTTTTCGCTATCGCACCATCGCGTTATCGCTATTGTACCATCGCGTCATCGCGCTATCGCTTCGTCGTGCCATCGCACCATCGTCATTGCATTGTCACACCATCGCATCATCGTCATCGAATTGACGCGCCATCGCTTCATCGTCATCGCTTCATCGTCATCGCATTATCGCATCAACTCGCATCATTATCGACTCAAATCTCGATGGTGCGATGATGCAATAATGAACTACATGACCCTATCGGATTCCATAGGCATGATTCTTTAACATCTTTGCTTGATTTAATGTCGGACTGGGACATTTTCTATAACTATGGTGAGTAGGTCACAGGAGCTTGAGTTAGGTGCGTTGTCTCGGAACAAATTAATCCGAATGATTTGATCTCTATCACAATATCTTTTACATAAAAAGAGCGACTTGTCTAAATATGGGAACAAGGGAATGTCATTAAAGAGCATATTTATCATTACCACAGATCAAGTAAATTAAGAATTTCCGTGAATAGATGACAGGCATATAGCCTCAAAACAATTTTTCATTTATATATTTTTTTTTAATTTGCGCAAGCAAGATGATAAATTCATTATGTATAAATCTATTTCTTTCACACCTTTGTGTTTTGCAGACGATAGAATAGCTGAAGAGTTGTAGAAGGACGAGCTTTAAATACACAAGATATAAGCAGGCAAGAAATGAGGAGTAAAACATGGATAAAATGAATTATCTAAAATTTCTACACGTAAAATCACAAGTGGTATCTTCTCGAATAAAAATTCTGCTTGATAAATAGACAAGACTTTGTAAAATCTAAAACATCAACCCATAGATGAAGAGTTTATCAAATACACCGTATTATTTCTGTTCATCTACACCGCTTTTCTTTGACTTTTTTAAAACAATATTTCATTCTCGGAGAGATTATCTATTAGCATTCTTTACAATTAAGATAACATTAATCATAGTGTAAAAAGGGATTTTTTAAAACTATATTCACATTAGACTTGAAAATCACCGCGTAGGTGACCAAAATCAATAATAAAGTTCCCTTGAATTTTGCAAATTAGAAAAGATTCCTCCTACATCTTTTTATAATATACTGTATAATTTGGAGCTTTTTCAAATATATAACTGTGTAATTTCCCCTGAAATACAAAACGTACACTAGACGTTAATACATAACGCGATGGTGTCACATATAAATGATAATGTTTTAAACATCTATATCTTTTCAGTTTTACAAAATAGAACTACTAAACTTTCAAATAGAGTAAAAAATCAGGATGGTGCAAATTTTGAGTAATTTCTATAATAGAGCTCCAATGAGACACGGCATGCATTATGTGACATTACTTTTGGATCAATCCTTGTGCTTTTATAAGATAACATGGCAGCAAATACAGCTAGGACTAAACATTCTCGATGGGACATAAAACTCACAAATTAAAAAAGAAGATACATTAAGATCTTTTACCGAACTTTTAACTATAAAACAGTAAAAACAATGAATTCAATTTGAAAGAACTTCCCTGGTTATTAAATACCATGCTAAAACCAAAAAAAGTTTCATCAAACAAGATGTTTTATTCTTGGGAATTTTACGATGGTTACTATATTTAGATTTGGAAAGGTCAGAAGCAACCACATGACCAACTGACGTTTTACAGCGTTTCGATCTCTATCAAACGATCAAGGAATTCCCTTCTAGACCATAAGAAGAGCACAAAAGAATTCCATGATCTTTGATGTTTGTGAATAATGTGACGTTTTGCATACGGAAGAGAGGAACAGTAAAAGACGTTTTCGTCGCCATCAAACTATAATATAAAACGGGACATCTATTTCCTACTCCCTACCTTCAAACAGCATCATTATACTCGGCATTAAACAACAATTAAGGTACTACAATGTGCGTGTAGTGATTGCACTGATTGCGAAATGATAGAGTCGGCATTAACATGAGGTTCGGTAATCGAAACCAAATTTCTCTGAAATAGAATTCCTACCCGGGCTACTGAAACAAACTGCTATATCACGCTAATCGATCAACACGCAGTTGATAAATATAGAAATAGTTCCTTTTCTTACCAACCATATTTCCGCAGATAGAGACAATTTAGCTTCACGGAAATAAACTCTACCTGTTATAGAGCGACGTTTTTGTAAAGGTAAAATTAAAAATTGAATAAATAGATTTTGAGCAATTACTGGTAATCAGACGAGTTAATAATAAAAGGTCATTTATCTTCATCTTATAAAGCTTTTGCGTTTTTCTTTCTTGTTCCTGATATGGATTTCACTGACAGTTCATATTCACTGCGTTTTGTGCTTTTCATCTACTTCACACAAAGGATCTCTCACCATAGTATGCCTCTTAGAAAAATATGATCGATGTTTCAATCCTGACAAGCGTGACGTAGAAGTGAGAACAGACACGTGTTTCTTCATCTCAAAGGGAACTGCCATCATCAATGCAAAGTTGGCAAAATAGAATGTTTGATCTATCTAAATATGTTGAATATGAATTACAGACCAATAATATAAGTGAGAAAACATTACTTTTAAACAATTTAATAGCTTTTATTATCTCTACAATGTATAAGCAGAAGATGGGATGCAAGGGAAAAACTTTAATTTATGTTAAAAAGTAAGCGATAATAACTATGGATTGATACAAACATTCATTTTGGAAAGATACACTAACACTGTGACGGTGCAATGACGGATTAAAACACACACACACACACACATGGGTGATGCTATTATAATTGTGAATAGATACAACCTCAAACTATCGGATTAAGTAGGTTTTCTTATTCTTTCTTATTACTAACTCTATCCAAAACTTTCTGATTTACTTATAAAATCTCACCCTATCGTTGTCACTCACAATCTTTCCAAAACAGAATATGGTTATCATTATATACCAATCCAATATTAATAATTTATGTAAAAAAAAATTCCATGAGTGAAAGAGATTGCTATGCATTCATTATTTAGTTGGTGTATTTGTTACATTAAAAGTTTAAAATTTATCAATTCAAACTTACTATAACAGTTTTATCAATTTTAAACTTTTAATGTAACATATTGTTTGTTCATGCCTCTGAGGGGTCGCTCTCTAATGCATTGGGTTTTCTATGGAGCCATCGACTGTTTCGAAAAAAATAACCATTGACTAAGTCACACCAAATTATCCTAGTATCTTTAATTTTTCTTTCAGAGAAAAAAAATTGCTACTTATTTCGAAACCGCGACCTCTTTCGTGGAATCAAGCGGTTGATTTTATTGGCAGTAGTATGCGGAGTATAATCATTATGGTGAACCGGAGTCATTAGATCAATAAAATGAATTATCTCTACTCTGGTCATCGAAGCTTATTATTGTATATCAGAAATCTAATAACATTATGAGGCTCACTTTTCTTGAAGGATTATTTGATGATGAATTACATACCATCTACTCAAAGTAGATAAGGTTAATTGAAAATGATCATATTTTACCTTTTCAATAAGAAAAATCGATAATTTGGCAATCCTTGATTTATTGGGTTTTTTTTTCTCGATTATTGCCACAACATTGTAATTAATAGTTTAGATCGTTATTTAATGTTGATCAGTAAACTGAAGGAAACGGGTTAATTTATCAGTAATTATTATTTATTAAAATACTCAGCAGCCTTGGAAATAATTCGTTAATAGCTGAAGAAACATTTTCTGAGTATTTGAGCTTGCATGGCGTATAGAATGGCAGGAAAAATAAGTCTTGTAAGCTCTACAACAGCTTTTTTCATACAATTATCAGATAAAATACAACATCCAATGAACGAATTTCAAATACATACGCTAAAAAGAACCATAACTGAAAAGCATATAAATAAACAAACGATAGTTTCTATATACAATCAAAAAGGTTTCAAATGATTTCAATTGATATTGTTGATGCTATTTTTTTAAGACTGAAAAATTTTATATAATTGTTAAATCGTATGTATATTAAATAAAATTCTTCCTTACATTGCAGCATTTCGGCCATAAAAATAATTTTGTTCACATGTATTTTCTACACAAATGAGATGAAGGGCACAGCTCGAATAGTTAAACATTTCAGCTATGTATACCTTCGACCAAATAAGATTAACAAGGAAGACGGTAACGACACGTACTTTTTGATATACTTAGTACCTTCCAGTTGAACAAGTCTCTTCAACCCATGTGGTTACTTTTTATCACAAAAATGACAACAAAATATCATACATTTGATTTCAAGAACATGCTTTTCCCGTCCGTATGACTCACATGATACATTCTATCAGAATTTTTGCGATGTCTTTTCCACCATAAGCTTTCTAAATTCTATATATCCCACGATATGCCATGGTGCTTAGTTTGCTATAGAAACACGAATGAAATAATTTCTCGTATCACAATATTTTGTACAACGGTTAAACTTGCTAATAATATCACGAGATAGTTGAAACTTAAATCTTAAAATTGAATATGATTTGTCTTTTATTGTTGCATATTTTTCTAAACTATTTCCCTAAAATGAATACCCGTGTCTTTTCTTTTCTTTCGATTTTTACAAGGCATTGTTTAAAATGTTTCTATCGACTTAAAGAAAAAAAATCATTTACATCATATTGAACCTCCTTAGATCACATTTTATAACAAGTTTTGTTCTAATTTACTGACAATCATTAATGTACAGTGTAATGGTTTTCCTTTAATTTTATTTTACTATTGATGCATGTAAAATAAATCTTCGTTCAAACATTTTTGTCTTAAGTTTGTTGTTAGAACTTTCTTCACCGGAAATACCCCCTTCAATTTTTAGAAATTGGACAAACATTTTACAATATGAAAGATAGCTTCACGAAATAATGACCCTAAAAGATCATTAAAAATGAACACGGGGGGTAAAATTTCTCCATTTGATCACATCTTGGCAGACCAAAGAAATGCACACACGAATTCACAATTACAGTTTTATTGCAGTTTCTGCAAAAACATTTTACAATCAATAGGAAAAGCTTTCTTTCTTGGTTGCTTAGAACTATCTAACAATTTCATAGTTAAAATTGTTTTTCTTCGTTCTTTTCAGGCAGTATTATTCAACCAAGCATGTGCCAGTCATCAACGAAAAGAGAAACTATTTCAAGCAAAATATCTCGATCAGAAATCTGAGTGGATATCTGGAGTAATTCCACTTACTTTGTGTGGGATATAATGGACCTAGTCACCGTCAACTTGATACACACGAATACACAAATTTGCCAAAATGTTGTTTTGTTTCGGTTTGTCTCCAAAACCAACGAATGTTTAACGGAACAAGAAACGAATTCTTACTACCAATGCGCAAGTTGTTGTTTCGTACTACTTTCTCGATGTGGGTTTTTAAAAGAAACTAGCATACATTTTTCAAATTGTAAAGTTTTACACTATGTATATATGGAATAGATTTTCAGCACATAAATTTTATCTACATATTTTAGCATCCCTTTGTCATATTGTAAATTTTGAATTTACTGGGTGGATGTATATACAAAATTTACAAAAGTTGTCATTTAGTAAGTTTTATATTTACACCCACCCTGAAAATTTAAAATTTACAATATGACACTGCTATGACACAATATGACACGCTGTCGGTTAATGCCGATTAAACTCTAAACATGTCAACGTAAGGTTAGCAATTGCTTGGTCGCAACAGTCGTTTTATCATCAGTGTATGAGACATCATTTATACACCTAATTGATATTGCTGTTTAACATTAATGTACAAACAATGACATCTTACACAAAACAAAACTGAGCGGTTTTTTGAAATTTTTATTCATGGCAAGTTCCTTTTTAATTTAAACGATATAATGAAATCGATTAGAGCAAAATAGCAGAGAAAACCTATCTTAGTTCTTTCCTTAGTATTTTCCCTTGACAGCAGTGAACAATCATCTCTCTAATTATTTTGACAGAAGAGGCAGCTGGAGGACGTTTTCCTATCCAATATCCATGTATAAAAAAACAGAACTGTTTTGTCTGGCTTTAAAATGGTACAGCATGGAAAACGTATTCCATCTCAAGAGATCCGTCGAAATATTGAACTTTTGACTTGGGATTGTATAGGTATTGACCGTTATTACTACCTGCATATTGCAAGCCTTAAGAAGCACAAACCTTGCTCGTAGACCTGTTGTGACACCAATCTCAACTTCTCAAAACATTGTAATCGGACTTTATTGACTTCTTAAAGCAGGACAACTTTCTTCCTTCTCTTGGACATCATCGTGATGAAATACAAGGTTCTTTAAAAAGTTAAAAATGTTTACCTCGAGTAGTGTTTTAATCATATGATAAACCTATCATAAATTTTTCTTCTATGTCTCTATGTTAATGAACATTGTTGAACCTAGGGTATATCTTAATAGTTTTTATTTGTTGTGGTATCGAACTATTAAAATATGGTAGGGAAACTCGCCAAAAAATCTTGGTTAATATTTAAATTGATTTATTAAAAAATAAATGTCTTAATCAAGTGACCGTTAAGACCCATGGGCGTCTTATTTATTTCACCAGCATTGATGTTTTAACAAGGTATATAGATGCAATAGAATATAAACTTGTGGCATAGATAAAGGACAGTTATCTTCATCAGGAAAATTTTGATCATAAAAATATCGGTAAAATAATAAACATTCCGCACGTGTCTAAACAGTATCCTGTGTCTCAAAGTGGAGCGGGATTTACCATAAAGCCATAACCACCGACTTTATTTGTTTGTGCCCGAGACCAAACAAAAGTGCGCTGATAAACTTTGAAGTTTCTAATTAACCAATAAAAACCTACGGGCCATTGTCATTTCATCGAAGTGATTTATACTACTTTGTTAGCCGTGTAATAACTATTGCGCTTTTGTATCGCAGATAGATCAGAAACACCCTTTCATTTGTGACTACAAACTATAGGTTGAAAATGTCTGTCTTCCGCAACTGCTATACCTGTTTTCAGAAATCTACACAAAAACTTTAACATCAAAGGTAATTTGTTTAGTGCTGTGGTGTTTATAGTCAAATGAAAGTGAGCAAATAACGCAGTTAATTAATTATATTGTTGGACTTTGTTTCATTCCACAAACAAAATAGCTAGATCAGAGGATTGAATATAATTTGGCAACTCAACAAGACCAATTCATGAAAAATTATTTTTTTTTATGCATCAACAACTTCACAGAGAATGAAACGGCAATACGAGTAATCAGTCGTAAACATTATTGAATAATCTGTCTGTTCGAGACGCTTTGCGCTCTTTTTGTGATCCGTTAGTCCTTAGTGTCACGTGACCATTAGTATAATCTACCGACACATATCTAGTACTGGCGTATGAACTCAGTTGACGTGGAATTTCATATGCTGCTTTCTTACACATTAGGATAGTTTTTATCCTCGTGCGAATTTTTCGACTGAACAAACTGTAAACGATTGGATTGATGCTACTGTTCGCGCAGCCCAGCCATTGGCAGATTGGGATAACGTAATTGTATAGAATGAAGTCGTCTTTCGAGGGTGGATCCATTCGCATTTTTATCTGTATCACCCACAGTGGAAACCAAGACGCCGCAAAGAGCACCACCACGACTACCAACATCTTGACCACTTTTATTTTGGACCTGTGTATTATCCCGTTAGATCCGTACACACCCGGCGCTTTCCTGTGCCATACTTTATATCCAATCACACAATAACATGTGGTGATCAACACCAGAGGAATGGAATAACAAAACAGTAAAGATCCAGCCAGGAAGTAGATGGTCTCAAACGTCGTGGACGGCCACGTTGGCGAACAGATGTACGTCAGATCTGGGTGGAGATTGTACAGCTCCAAGTTATAAACCACTAGGTACGGTATCATCAAGACCACGCTGAATGTCCAGATGCCGCACATTATTATTTTACAAGTTCTCCATGTTATTTTGTAGCTTAAAGGATAACATATGGCCAGACACCTGCAATATAACAAGGAAAACGTCAAATAATAGACACACACAAAGACGGCAATTATTTCTATTTCTACAATTAAACAAAACAACATAGCATCAAGTAAATTGTTGGTGTATACTAATGTTTGCACGTGAAGGTAGGTGGATAACATAATGACATGTAACTATACCGTATGTTTAGGCGCCAAAGTATAAACATAACGAAAGTCATTCAAAGGTGATATTTTCATCAAAGGAATGCTGACATTAACCATAAATAGGAGCTCCAATAAGATATACCATTAGTTAATGCGTGGACTCGTCATATTTACAATAGTTATCCGCCGAAGAAACTTTTTCAATTAAAAAAAAGGGAAAAAGAGAGAGGTTACATGTTTATTCCGTCACTATAAACCGATTTGTTGTATAAGATGTGCTTTGTATAAAGTGGGGGGTTTTTTTCAGCCAATACCCAACCAAAATATCCACATGAAATGAAATCCAATGCATGTCATGAATAAACGTTAACCCGTTGACACTGCAATTAGTAGCCGTATTTGCAGAGTTCATAAATGTGGATGGCATGTAATGCATTGTATTTATATTATGCGACCCAAGGCATAACGCGAGAAAATCACTGACGTTTGGTAAATTACAAGTAAAAGATGGTACATGAATAAAATAAATAGGCTGATTACGTTTTCTTAACATAAGACACCATTTAAAAATGGGATAGCATAAACAAATCCAGAATCTTGGAAATTGATGCCACTTATCAAACGCCACATTCTTTCGGGAATGAAAGTGATTGAAGTAAAAGCAAACAACTTCTCACCATCCTGGTACATCGGTACCTACATATGTAGCTGTAACTTAGTTATACTTTTTGAACAAAGTGGTAACTTATCCAATTTTTTCTGTGGTGAAAAAGAAATACGAGATGGCTGCATATCGTCATGGTTTTCTATTTCAGACTGCGTAGAGGCCAAGAACAATTTATTTTATGACTGGATATCAATAATTTCCAGGATAGCAACAAGAGATATTAAACTAACACGCACAATCTTTGCACCCTTCCTCTTCTCGTTAGAAAAGGCATTCACTGCTATATCTCCTCAGTGATTAAAATATCAGTATCGTCGTATTCGTTCAAATGATTTATTGCACGGGAAGGCGCATGGTATGTTAATCAATTAATACATGTAGTATGCATATTTAATACTTACTTTATTATTTACATACATGTACATGTACTATTAATTTTACTATGGAGGATTTTTTTTCATGATTTCCCACAAAAGTATGGCAAATTTTACAAATATCCTTATCGATGGCGATGGCGATGAAGTGAATTTCCGATCTCAAGTATCACGTGATTTGAAGCGCGTGTTCTTAATTACTCAAACTACCCCGATAGCAACAAGCCAAGATATTTTGCAAAACTGTTCAGCAGAGTGATGGGACATTTACAGTTATGTTCTTCCGATCAACAATTCAATCAACAAAACGTTTTTATTCTGATACAGAGGAGATAAAAACAACTGTGACGAGAGGAAAACATAGTGGCAAAAAACAAATCAAGTTGATTTCAGACCGATCGCTTTAATACCTGTCAATCGCTATGGCTGCCAGAGTGTTCACCGAGGCACAGACAGAGATTCCTTGAAGAAAAGGCGTCAACTTACACAGCACTGCACCATACCGCCAATCTGCAAGGGAGAAAAAAATCAGACAATGGTTTGGTTAAATATGTTCAAATTATCTATCACTGCAAGTTCAAAGGACGGAATTTCCAAAGAACCTTTAACAAAATGGCGTGTGTCTTTAAACAGACACATATTCATCATGTTATAAAAAAATCACAATTATTTTTGCAGCTGTAAACCATTTTGATTGTAATGATACACCTTTCTGTAGAAACATACAAGATGTAATGGCACTTAAATATGAACGGAATGTCATTTCTGTCAGATTGCAAACGGAAATGATCTGCAACCGCAAACTTGAACAACGTTTCGATATGCACGCAACTATCTGGTCTTTGTTACATCTAAATCTTTCAGAAATCGGTACACTAACTTGAAAACTTTCTCAAAAACATCTTGATCGAAGAAGAAATTGGGAAAACGCATTATTCTGAACAAAGGATTGCAGCATGTTGATTGTTAGTCTAACTATCCACCACAGGTCATTACGGTTTTGTAAGGTCTATGCAGATTGGAGTGAACTGCGTTCAATTATCCATTTATCAATTTAATTAACTACATGCTTGTGATGTAACTGTTAACATTTTATCTCTGCGTGAAAAGGATGGATGTGCGTTTAATTACGCTGTTCAATGCACTGCCCTTGACATCGTGTTGAGGTAGCTTTGACCTTTGAAACATGCTCATACACCGAGGTTTTATTGACATTCAATCCTAGTGTCGATCATCATTGGATTTCAAGGTTCTTTGTCTTGGGAGATCTCTTTATTTCACCCTGTTAGATAATATCATGTAATCTTGATGAATCTGCAACAGTGACCTTGTTCCGTAAAATATGAACGTGTTTTCAAATTCAGAAAATAATGTAATCGCTTAGAGCTTGTCCGTATTCTATTTGATTCGCGAGAGCACTGTGTACCTTTAGATGTTAAAGTTGTCAATTGATATAACCAGCCTGGAAAAATCACATAGAGTCGGTGTTTGCAAATTTAAATGAATTTTGCGTCCAATTTCCGGTAGCAAACCATAAATGATCGAAATGTCAAAGAACGCCAAATCCCATCATTTTAAACATTTATCGAGACAAAGTTGTAAAATATCGTCAATTGATCCCCAAGGCCGTCTTAATCTTGTCTGATCCCAGTTGAATATAGAAGCACTCGCTTAACATAATTCTTTATTGAATGAAATTTGAAATTTTCTAGATAATCATTGAAACAGATTGACATGGTCTAGTTATTTTACAACAATTAGTTAAATATCACTGCAAACTTTAGAGAAAGCCATGCCCCATTTCAACTGCTTGGAAGTGCCCAAGAGATAGATACGTCTGGCATTACTAATTACTTCTGTATGGCCCAATTCAAACCTAAATTTAGTATGTACTTCTGCATGGTTTCTCAGACTCTGTCGGAACACAGTAAATTGGTCTAAATGTCAGATAGTTTTCCTCAAAGAACAACTTAGCTTGAGAATCATTGAACTGACAACAATGGCACAAATAAACAGAGCACGTGATTTGTCAAACCTGAGACTTTCGCTATGCAGAGGGACAACTGAAGGAGTATCTTCATCACGTCGTTCGCCGCCTTAAACAGGAACACTGATGTATTTTATGACTCATAACCGCACCACTTCAGAGTGACCTTCAACTTGACCGAAAGGCATCATTTATGGTGTTTTTATTATGAATGAAAACCTTTGATATGGATTGATAAAAATCGAGAGCGATACAAGCCGGACAAGAACAGATAATAATACTGAGGCCGTGAATAAAAGACCACTATACAATTAATTGTCATTACTGTACCCAGTAAAGACAACGGTACAAGTCAAGTAAGATTAGGTTAATATCGCCGAACTTTGCCTAACTTAAAAAAACTGAAACAGAGCGGATTTTTAAGTTTGGAGTGTCATGTATGGCTACCGTTACCAAGGAAACATTTTTGTCAGAGAAATATTGTAACTTCATCTTGTTAGTCATTTTCTTGTTAAAATTGGGTTTGATCCCACAAGATTTGTCGTTGGGTAACACTCTCTAGAAGGCATCATATGAAGGCGACATGATCCAAGCAAGCATGTATGACATACACACTTATAGTTAGGTTATTGTGCCTAAGCCAAGGTCTCTAGCGACACCAGGGCCAAATGTTTGCGGTTTTTGCCGTCAAACTCAAGTTATTTTTTATTCCTTACGCGTCAGTTTTGTTATGGTTGGAACTTGAGAATCATTATTCCTTGTGAGGACTTTCTATCCTGAAAGAATTGATTCGATGCTTCTTTCTTGTCCATCCGATCTTTTAAATATATAAATTAAAAGATTCCAATTTGCGTGACTAGAGTATATTCTTTTTATTGAATACTTAGTTGATGGGTATTATGTCTCAGATTTCTTATTCTTTTTTAGGCAAATGCAGAAGTATGAGGTACAATTACCGGGAAAGGATGTCACAACGAACATAATGTCATCTTCTGAAGCCACGGTCCGGAGTGCGGACTCTCTCCTCCGGGTGGGAGAGTATCGTACATATTGGCCGTGGTGTGCGACGATGACTTGATGTATGCGCTGTCGTTTATTTGAAACGACTTCATTTTGCAACCCATCAATTATAAACTGGTTTGTAGCGATTCATTTTAGAGACAAAGCTTTTTTTCAATAAATTCGCGGCAAGAAATAGTTGCAATAAAAATTCCTTGCAAACAAAATGAAATTGTTTCGGATGCGATAACAAAGTCGGTATTCAGTAGAATTCATGGGTTGGCAATAACGGTGATTTTTAGATAAAGCATATGAATATCTACATTTTCACATAATTGAGATCGAACAGATAAGAAAAACATACATGTTTTGACATATAAGGCGTTTAAAAATCAGTGCAGGTAGGACGTTTGAATCATATTTCTTCAAATTGCAAATAGTATTGACGTCTGTAGGAGGTTTGAGACGGAACAAAAGTATATATGGAACATATGAATGCCATAAATCGTCAATCATCCTATTGTTTTGTTTTTTGATTTTTGAACATCACAAGAACAGCGAGAACGTCTGGAATGAGCATCGCCATTATCAATTTACATGAAATGCAAAATTTACACTATGACACTAGAATCGAGAACCTTAAAACTGGGATTTGATTCCATCAAGTACAATTAACAATTCATTATTATCAGTGTCTATTTTTTGACTGTAGTACAAAATATTACTTTTCACATGCTTCTAAGTTGTTAAAGTTTGGAATTATATTTCATAATAATACTTTCAGGCTTTCTCTTTCTTTTTTAACCATGTTCTTTATTACTTTGTCATAAATGGATCGAGGTAACTTTTATTCTAACTACGAGGTTCAATCAAAAAATACGAAGACAATGTGTCTGTCTATCATATATTTTTCATAAAAGTTATAGCTAACAGATTAATTTATACACTAACACTTATTATTTGATATGTGAAGTTTCATTTCATTTGATGAAAAGGAATTTTTGTTATTCGATTTTAAAAACAACATGTTTTATCACCACGGATCACGGTAACGTCAAAAAAAAAATGACGTCAAGATGACGCATGCAAAGTTTATCAAAATACACAATCTATATATCACGCTTAGTCTTTTGTGTCTTTCATCCTACAATTTAAAATGGCACCATACCACTTGACATCTTATTTGCTCACAATTGTTCGAGAATCATAAGTTAGTACTTCGAAGATTTCTTTTTTTTTTTTACCATATCTCTTCGTTCACAATAGGGAAAACCCTGAACGTCTCATGACGTTACTTATTAAATACTGATATTATATTTTCTTTCGGGCTGTTCAAGATGTAAAAAACAAAATCCAGTTACCACCACCCCCCCCCCCCCCCCCCCCCAAAAAAAAATTAAACAAAAATAAGCGAATAACTTTCGACATATTATTTGCATCATCGAGCATTTTCACAGTTTGTATCGGCGTTTTCCCGAGTTAAATCCATATTGTTAGCACTTCTCGTTCCTCTGTGACGTCCGGCGTCGTCATCTTTTTTAGTCAATTTTAATGAGAACTATCTGTCTTTAGTTACTGATTTCTGTTCAACGAAACAAATCCCGTCATAATTTGGTACACAGAATATCATGACAATATTTATGGAGGGTAATCGTGTTCAAAAATCCAGTCATGTAAACTTGTAAATCCGAATATGCAATCATGTTGGTGTGTGAGCCTAATTATGAATGTGTGTAATTCTGATCGTGTAATCTATAAAACTCGGACATAAAAACTCTAAAGTTGACTCTGCAGATCTTCAATGTAATTCTTCCTACAGATGCACATTTGCAACTATAAAATGCTGCTTGTTATTTACATGTAACCTGTCATTATAATACGCATTTTCCATCGGTAGTCAATGCGTTTATATCTCCGTTTTCTGAAATAGCACAGTTGACATGTTACAAATTGACAAATGTAAAGTCTGCAAGTTTGTCGAATTTTGACATGACCATATATGGAAACAGTGACGTCACCGATAGCTGCAGGAAAAGGCCTGCCGTAATCGCCGGAATGGGCACAGAATAAACAAAAAAATATTACTAGTATATCATCATATTATCTCTGGATAACAAAATAATTTAGGAAGTACGATTTTTCGAAAAATAAATTTAAGCTCGGTGTCCATT
>WFKH01007768.1:8351990-8368560 GCA_016163765.1 Magallana hongkongensis | reverse complement strand
AAACACTCTACAATATATAGCGGTAGATAGGTATACACTAAACACTTTACAATATATAGCGATAGACAGGTATACACTAAACACTTTACAATATATAGTGATAGACAGGTATACACTAAACACTTTACAATATATAGTGGTAGACAGGTATTCATACACTAAACACTCTACAATACATAGCGGTAGACAGGTATACACTAAACACTTAGCAATATATAGCCATAGACTGGTTTACACTAAACACTCTACAATATATAGCGATAGACTTTACAATAGACTTTACGATATATAGCGATAGACAGGTATACACTAAACATTCAACAATGCATAGCGATAGACAGGTATACACTAAACACTCTACAATACATAGCGGTAGACAGGTATACATTAAACATTCAACAATACTAACATTAGAGAGGTATACACTAAACACACTACAATATATAGAGTAGACAGGTATACACTAAACACTCTACAATGTATAGCGATAGACAGGTATACACTAAACATTCAACAATACTAACATTAGACAGGTATACACTAAACACTCTACAATATATATTGGTAGACAGATATACACTAAACACTTTGCAATATATAGCGGTAGACAGATATACATTAAACATTCAACAATACATAGCGGTAGACAGTTATACCTTTAACACTCTACAATATATAGCGGTAAACAGGTTTACACTTAACATTCAACAATACAAAGCGATAGACTGGTATACACTAAACACTCTACAATATGTAGCGGTAGACAGGTATACACTAAACACTTTACATATATAGCGGTAGTCAGGTATACACTAAACACTCTTTATATACAATATATAGCGGTAGACAGGTATACACTAAACATTCTACAATACATAGCGATAGACAGGTATACACTAAACACTCTACAATATATAGTGGTAGACAGGTATACACTAAATACAGTTTTTAATCTACATTTGATAGAAACAACCGTGCATTCGGTTAACTCTACAGAGTACATATCAGTAGAACTCTTTTTAAAGTACATAGCAGTAAATAAATGTATACAATGTACTTATCATTATACACAAAATGAGAGTTGACTTGTGAACACTTTACAGTTAAAGTAAGCCGACAACTACATACTTGGCACTTTACAGTACACATAAGTAAACAAGTATATACATATCTAATGTACTACACATTATACATGACAAGAAAAATCACAATTGTACACTTAACTCTGTATAGCTAATATAAGTAGACAGGTACATGTATTCACTTAAAATTTTACAGTCCATGTGGACATTATATCATGCATTATACAAGTATACATCAAACACAGAACAAGACCGGACAAAGTGTTTTGTTCCAATGAATACAAGGATTTTCATACGATTTTTAGTTAGTATAAATGTTTTATTATTTGCATGTTATTGTAGACGAATCAGTATAGTTATGGACCGAGTTTACCGTCATAATTTTAATACATGATCGATTGTAATCATAAAAGTCAGATTAAGCACTTGGACTCTTTCTGTTACGTTCATGTCGGGGTCTTTCCTATTTTAAAGACGATTTTTAGAATTTTCATAAATCATAAACATTTGTAATACTACAACTTAAATCTATTTCAGATACTTTGCAATTTGTTCTCCGCTAAAGTATAAGTTAGACTCCGTACGACTGCGCAGGATCATCGTCTGCATCTGGATCACTTCCGGTGTCATCATTGTCCCGTGGGCCGTTTTCTACATCCAACAGGACTACAGCTACACCGATCATATCACGCTTAACATTTGCTACGAAAAGTGGCCCAGCGAGATCGCCAAAAACGGATACTTTTTAGGAGTGATTTTCCTGTGTTGCTATACAATTCCGTTGATTCTTATATGCATTTGCTATATGGGAATATGTATCAAGGTCTGCAATAGGAAACAGCTTGGAACAAGTAGTTCAGGAAATAATGTTATCCAAAGATCAAAGGTTAAAGTGGTGAAGATGCTTGCAGTAGTGGTTTTCCTATTTGCGTTTTCTTGGTTACCTTTATACATAGTGAAGATGCTTATAGCATTCCACGATACTAATGATAATTTTCTGCATGACACAGTGATCCCTCTTGCACAATGGCTCGGATCATCAAACTCTGGAGTAAATCCGATTATTTACTGCTCCTTTAGCCGAAAGTTTAGAAATAGCTTCCGAAAAATTCTGTGTCCGGGAATTCTGGGACCCAATGTAAATGGCCAAGCCAGGCGAAACAACACTCCGAAGGGGATGTATGCTGAGACGGCAGGGAACGAACGCTCCTACACATTTGTGTAAATTAGAAAAAAATATTTATCATTTTTGAAGCAAATACAAGTATTTCGTAATATATTCAACCACAAAACAGATATTGTAGACCGAGGTCATTTTTAATTTCAGAATCTACATCCTTTTCACTAGTAAATGGATTACTGATACAAATCTAACAGACGGGCTTTGGTATTTGTTTATATCTCTGAAGTAAAGCAGATAGATGCTACAATTTATGAATTTTGTATGTTAAAGGATTGTTCCTGCAATTTAGAATGTCTGGAAAATTTGTTATGATTTGATGCTCTGTATGATAAATGAAATGTCAATAAAGAAGGTGGCGTTTTTAGACCATTATATATATGAATGGATGTTGATGCGGGATTCTTTTCTTTCTTTCTTTTCTTTCCAATGAATGCTTGGAAATGCGGATCTAATCAGCGCCTTTAACCATGACGATCTATGGTCTTAAATATAGCCTTTATTGTTCGTGATCAAGCATCGATAGGATGGACGACTCTTGTTCATTGCATGATAAAGGCTTTTTTCCGTTAAAAATGAATTCTGTTTGGCTTCATTCGCGATTTTTTGTGCAAGATTCAACGTTTCTGAATGAACGCCTATTTGGGAATAGAGCTTAAGCATTAAACTACGAAGCAAACCTTCACATCATTTCCTTTCGATTCAAACAGTCAAAGGCTCAAAGCGAAGATTTTAATTTGATAATTCAAACACATTAACCCAATACAAAATAAGATTTATATTCTTTCTATCCATGATTATGATTTTAAGAACGATTGAGTGTGGTGGTATGCAATATATAACAAACAGTGAAAAGCAAATTTAAAAATTTTTATCAATAGCATTGACATTCAATTGAAATTTTAGAATTGGTATCAATTAATATACTGATAAGATCAGAAAAGTCAGAATTAAATTATTTACTTGTCTCTTCAAACTCTAGATAAAAAATGAAACAATAACCAAAGTGATAGAAAAACAAAAAATAAACCCAAACACAAATGAAATTACAAGACAACTTATAACATTTTGACATAAATGTATAATTTAGTAACCTAAAGGCAATCTTGGACCTCTCATGAACACTTTTATTATTTAACTCAAAATATATGCATTTGAATGACTTTAAAAATATCAAATATTTAATTATTTATATGTAAAATATACATAAACGTGAAATCAAATGATAAAACATGAGATTGTCGCAATCTCATACTGGCGCAAGAATGGCGTTCGCGCCATTCCGAACCTAAAATGTAACAAACTATTGTAAACTTACTGCACAATACTTTTAAAATATTACTGAATGATTTAATGATTTGTTACTGATTGTATACGAAAATACGTCGAGTGATAAAGTCTATAGAAAGCGAGGCGAATGGATGTTTCTCCCATTTCTCAGTTTTCTTGTGCTTCCCTTTAAATGCAACTACCTTGCTTAACCAAAACTTTATCTCCTTCCTCCAATTCTACACCTTTTTCATCAATCATCTGTCTGTAGAATCTGAATATTTTTCACTGCTGAATTTGCAGCTCCATATGCCTCTTGTAACCGTCTTCTTTCATTTCTTTGTATGTTTGAGTGTTTTTCGTTTTCTCACATAATTTAAACACACAATCAAACATGGTGCAGTAGTAGTCTCATATTTCATAGCGTTGTATGCATGAACCAGAGGACGGATATGATCTTTCCAATTTGCTTTCTCTTCTAGCTAAAGAGTTACTTACGTGGAAATAAAGGTACGGTTAAAACTTTCAATTACACAATTTCTCATCGGATAAGGAGTAGTTCTAGAACTTAGAAATAAGTGTTTACTCAGGCTACATGTTCTCATTCAGTGTTTGAATCTCATCTTATACGCCGGCAGAGCGGTAACTCAAGGGCGTTCAGTAGCGTCCAGCGTGGACGTAAATCAAAGGGTTGTTATAGGTATTAAGTGTATATCAAAAACTTCTTGTCCATTCAACTAATTCAGTACTTTCTCTCTTACCGCCAACTTAAGCACAAAGAACCCAAGCTTACGTGTTGGATAATTCCGCTCTGACTTTGACAATTTTCTTTTATCATAGACAATGACAACCTGTCATGTTTCTAATACAGCAATGCACTTAATCGTGTGTAGCATGCATCTGTGTGTAATTTAAATAGCTTTAAACATCTGGGAAGTCTAAGATTGGTGGAATCGTGTGCTTTTTGGGGGGGATATGAAATGACATCTCTTTCTCTTTGTCCTTTTTCAGTTAGGAGACTGATGTTACCAATTTTTGTTTTTAAATCCAGTGGTCATATCTAATAATGGGCGGACCATCTTAGCAAAATTCTGAATAATTTTATTATCTTACCTGTTTAAAATTTGTATAAGTAGGCAAGTGTTTGATTTTGACAATCTTTGTCGTCCTGTTTCTTCAGACATTATATTCCTCAAAATTAAACACTTCTTTTGAATTTATCCTGCAACTACCCCTTGCATTGACCGAATAAAGGTGACCCAATAAGCCAAAGCTACATTCGGTCGATGCCCCAATATAGTCTCGTGCAATTAACCGACGTTCAAATGCATTGTGACGTCATCTTTCTTGCTTCGTTTACGCCATGGCGTCATAGTTTCAACTGCAGATATGCAGCGAAACTTGTCAATAAAGCTCGTTTAAGGCGCAAAATGTGATATTATGTTGCAGGATAAACAAAATACATGATAACTGTCTTGAAATATAAGCGAAATTTGGGCTTGGGTCGAAAACGTGAAGAGGGCTCGGCAAGCCTCGCCCTCTGTCATAGTCCAGTCAAACTCATAAACCCTAAACAAATTGAAACAGAATTCTTTTCTTGATACATAATTAGTATAATGTATATTATTGAACATATAAAAACTATAAAAATTTATATCAAGGCGAAAGATGTTTTTAGCCGAGATTAGTATTTACCAATTTAATAAAATATGAATTGCATAAATGTGCTACCATACACTGCAAGGGAGACAATTATTGCCTAAAGTAAACAAAGCAGATTTGGTACTAAAGAAGTATAAATCATTCTATATGTGCTCTAAGATTTGTATCTGTTCAGTGTAAATTGAAAATATTAAATCACAGGAGTCTATATTATTCTAAGTTTAAATAAATGATTATGAATTTAATAAAACCATATCTGTATGACTTGCATAAAAGGTCACGATATTGCACAACAAAATGCATGACAATCACAAAAAATATAACGTTATTGTTTTTAGCGTGAAACTAATTTTTTTTAAAAATATTTTAAATTGCTAAGCTATTATAACCTTACAGTAAACATTTAAACAGTGATGTTTACTTCTCTTTTTCCATAATGGAAGCAAAAAGGGAAATAATCTATGGAAAGGTGTTAGTTATATAATTAATTGTATGTACATTGTAACGGTAACAGAACCTTTGAATATGACAAAAGTACCTGAATATCAATCGCAAGTTGTTGCCACTGATCTTTGCACATGGGAAGATCAGGATTTTCTCGTTGTAGTAGATTATTACAGTAGATTCTTTGAAATCTTTAAACTTCAAAACACCACTAGTCAGAGCGTTATCTCTAAACTACAAGAATCATTCTCTAGAAATGGTATTCTTAGAAAGTAGTATCAGATAATGGCCCACAATACTCTAGCTAGCCTAGTCATGACTTTAGGAATTTTGCCCTCCAGTGGAACTTTAACCACAGGACCTCTAGTCCCAGATATGTCCCTTGACAAAGATACAGTGCCCGCTAAATACCAAGATATATTCACAGGCAAAGGTCTGAGGTGAAGTTAAGATTGAAGTTGACCCGACTGTACAACCAGTTATTCACCCCCCTTGTAGGGTTCCGCAGGTCATAACTAAAAAGCTTAAGGTAGAATTAGATAGGATGGAAAAGGTTAAGGTAATTACAAAGGTCAAAGAACCAACCCAATGGGTCAATTCCCTGGTTATTGCTGAAAAGCCAAAAAGATCACTTAAAATCTTTTTTTAGACCCACGAGATCGAAACAAGGCTATTCGTCGCCCACACTACACCATGAGAACTCTCAATGGTGTTCTTCCACAGCTCTCTAAAGCAAAGTACTTTACAAAGCTAGATGCTCAGAAGAGTCTAGCATGTTGACCCCTTTCAATACCCCTTATGGCAGGTATAGATTTCGTAGACTTCCCTTTGGTCTTAAGCCATCCCAAGATAAATTCCAACGCAAAATTAATGAATGCTTTAACGACCTATACCAGGTTTAGTTTCTATAGTTGATGATGTTCTTGTGTATGTGGCAAGACCAAAGCAGAACGTTATACAAACTTGTGCGCAGATTTGGAACGATGCAGAGAGAGAAGGCATAAAGCTTAATCCTGAAAAACTTGCTGTTTGTCGGACAGAAGTAAATAATTTTTGTCACATAATTTCAGCTCAAGGTCTTAATCCTGACTCCAAAAAGGTCGAAGCCATCAGTGAGATGCAGCCCCCCCCCCCCCAAAAAAAAAAATCGCAGTGAGCTAGAGACTGTATTAGGTATGAATACCTATTTAGCAAAATTTGCGCCACGTTTGTAGGAGTAACTGCTCCCATGAGGATGCTATTATCATCCTGGTCTGATTTTGTTTGGGACGCAGCCCAAGATGAAGCCTTTAACAAGGTCAAGTCCATTCTCACAAGGTCTCCAGGACCCATCCTTTCATATTTTGACCCCAGTAAAACACAGTGTTGCAAGTAGATGATTCAAAGTTTGGTCTAGGAGCTACATTATTGCAGGATGGCAAACCTGTATGTTAAGCATCAAAAGCACTGACTCCTGGTGAAGTAAATTATGCCCAGATAGAGAAAGAGATGATGCTATTGTATTTGGATGTTGTTATTTTCACCAGTACATCTATACTAGGGAAGTGACAATTCAAACTGATCACAAGCCTTTGGTAGCAATGATGCTAAAACCCATTCACTCCACGCCTGCTAGGTTACAGCGCATAATATTACAGCTTCAAAGATATTCTATTCACCTTACACATGTTCCTGGTAAGAAAATTCCAGTAGCGGACACTTTGTCTCGAAAATACTTACCCGATACATGTCCGTCTATATCTGATGATCTTGAAGCCCAAGTTCACATGATATCTAGCACTATACCCATGAGTGATACATATCTTGACAGGATCAGGTCAGAAACTGTTCAAGATTCCCAGTTAGTTACCTTAAGTAGAGTACTATCCTAAACGGTTGGCCTGAGCACATGGCTAACTGTCCGCTCTCTATCTATAAGAGATTTCTGGAATTTCAGAGACGAATTGTCTGTTATAGATCAGTTATAGTCATGAAAGGGCAAAGAATTGTCATTCCAAGGTCAATGCAATATGTTGCAGAAACTTCACACAGGTCACCCAGGGGTAGAGAGGGGTAGAGAGAACCCTTAGACGGGCCCGTGACTCTATGTTTTGGCCTGGTATATCACAAAAAGTACGGGATATGATTCTTACTTGCACTATATGCCTCACCCACCGCAACTCAAAACTCTGTTCTGTAAACTCCTAGAAGGGAATTTGTGTGTTCTAGTTCACTCCCTTCCCCCAACATCAGTTTTAGCCAAGTTCCATATTTTTACGAGCATATTTGCAGTGCAAGCTTTGGATGGGTAATGGAAGCCAACTTGACCCACCTGATTTTGGCTGGTTTATATCAGACAACAAATTACTACCTATTAAAGCCACACTCCCCCCAGTCCCAGAGAAGTTACTTCAAATAATTCACTGTTCATGTAAAATTAATTGTGATTCAAAACTGTGTACCTGTAAGAAGCACGGAATTGATTGTTCTAGTAATTGTGGAGAGTGTCGAGGTATATATTGCTCCAACTCTCCTTCTCTTAATCTGGATGACATACAAAATGAACTGTAGAACAAAAAGCATGAAGTTTATTTCCACATTTGTTTAATCTGTATTTGAATCAAGAGACACATTTATTTTGCATAGCTCCTATCTCTTCACCCGACTCGCTGGTGTTGCACTTCATTAGGGCCACACGAGACGTTCCTCAATTTTATATAATTTTCCTTGATATTTAATTCCTTATTTATTAAGATTTAGACCTGTTAATTCCAAAAAATTCAGGGTACATTACCAAGCTATTTTTGGAACTAGAATATTAAGAGTTTTCCTTAAAATAGCATGCAAAATGCATTTGAATGCTTATAAATAAAGTCATAGTAAATATTTTCAATTGAACACTTCATATCTAAATAAAAGAAGTATCATATAACATGAAAATTTTATTATGGAATTACTTAGTGGAAATCTTTACATTGTGGAGATAAGAAAAAATAGAAAATAATGGAAGATAGGTCTCGTCTGACCTTAATTGCAGTTTCCAAAAACTTAATTGCTCTATTTTTTGCAACATGTACATTGTAATTTGCACTTGTAAGATTTTTTCTTGAACTTATGCAATTTATGAGTCATTTATTAAAAGAATATTGTTGATTTTGTTTGCATTAACATCTGATAAAGATATTATGATCAATTGGGATAAAACACATTATTTCTCGTCTTCTTTATAAAATCTTGGTTTTTAATAAAATTGTGTTTGGACAAATATATTTTTCTAGAGTTTTGATATGTCAATGGGAGCATTACAAATTACAAAATTCCACTGGTATAATTTCTGTTGCAATTTGTTTAAGGTTGAAGCGATTTTGAAATAGATTGACTGGACTATCACGTTTTCTTACCCTCGTCCAAATATAGCTTATATTTCAAGATAGTAACCATGTATTTTATATTTATTGCAATCCATATAAATTTGAATTCTGTGAAAAACCTGTATAAGTCGTTGCAAATGCACGCCAAATAAAAAAGAAAATAGTGAGTTCATTCAAATGCATAATTCAAATGATATTCAGAAGTTATCTTTCTTTTAATAGCAAAATAGATGACCGACTACTTCAAACGTTGTCGAAAATCAGAAAATAATATGCACAGTATAAATATTTTAAAAACAGATACAGGTCTTTGGATTCTCTGGATATATTATATCAAATTTTTCTTTAACTGCTATGCTTGCAGCAACATGAGCATGATGGTCTTTATTCTTTAAATATTTCATATTAACGCCTCCTTTGATATGAAAATGTTTTCAACATACCAGCTTTAGTACAAATGTCAAAAATACTTTGTAATATCAACATATATAAAATTTAATATATCAACATATATAACACTTATTGTCAACATATATAACAGTTACATGTACATGTTGACATGTACAACAATTACATGTACATGTACATTTCCACATATATAAAATTATCTTCTGCACTTTGACATGTACACGTCAGTGAAATACATGTTGACAAGCCATTTTATTAAAATTTAATGTCAATACAACACTTGAATAACGATTATGCTATCGACACGTTTTATATATGTGCACGTTAAGGCTATTAGGCCTAGTGAATTTTTGGAAATTAAAGCTATTTCGTACGTCAACTCAATGAAATCGTTTATGAGCTTAATCAGCTTAATCAGTACAGAAATTTCTGTGTCAAAATGTGATTGGAAGTTACAACCCATCCGAAACACTATATATCTAACCGTAATTTTGTTGGAAGTTGGGAAGGAAATTGCCTTCAATGATTTTTTTTCCGTTGTGTAAGCTATAGATTTAAACCAATCGATGGCAGATCAAATGATCCATTTACAGGGATGTGAATGTTTCTTGGGTGTCAAAAATATCTCGACTCCTGTCAAAAGCCTCACCTTCTTGCCAACTGTCTACCAGCCCCCAACATCCTTTGACTCTTTTATGGTCCTTTAAAAGACTGTCTTTCTTAGTAACTAGACATTATCGTAGAATGCATGGATCGACCTTAAGGTGGTTTTGTTATTTAGCATTATACAAGAGATAAAATTTTGTGATATTCTTGGATGTTTTAGTCTATAATTATTTTTTATCCCATTTAACCGACACCTCAATGTATATTTCATACTACGTACGTTTGATGTAAGAGGAAACATTATCTTTTATTTTCATGTTAAAAAACAAGACACAGCTTTTCATAATGTCGGAAGTGTTGTGTCTGATATCCCACGCATGCGGAATGATGTCCTTTGGTCAAATGGAAACTCCAGCGAATAGACCGGAGACACCTTAGGCCGAGTTCAATGGAGGACAGTTTACAAGCGCAAGGTTTTTTTTTATCTTACAAATCAATAGACAAAACGTTTTCTGCAAACGTTAAGAACAAACGTTAAACAAATTTACGACGACAAACCGAGTTTGGCATGTTTCTTCTAAAGCCTCAATTTCAACCTACGATACATTATTAATTGATTAATTGTTCTGATCAGAGGCGTTTTAAAAGAACTACGTGTGTATTGAAGCTGACACGTTTTGTAGTTTACAACAGAGCGGAAACGGTAAGATAGGGGTTTATTTTACATGTAAAAAAAACATCGGCATACTCTAAAATATGGCATGGTCTAATTCTCCTGGCCATGACATTAACACTGTCTTAGTACTAAGATATAAAAAAATAATAGCCAAAGCAAAGGCATTCGACTATATTTAGAAGTGTGGAAAAGTGATAGAAATTGATGAAATTCCAAAAAACTCTTTGAACTTATGTTTGTGTGTTTGATTGTTTCATTATGTACTAAATGTCTGTAAGTTAAAAATGTTCCCGTCTGTTTACATCATAATTTAAACACTAAAACAGTCTCTCAGCGGCCAAGCTACATTGAGGTCAGGTTTATTTCATGCACTCACAGTTAACAATACAAAACTGCATCCTCTAAAATTGGTCATAAACACATCTTGTTATTTAAGCAAGAACAGTGCAAATGATGCAGTTACATGCATGTCACGTGAAGTTTGTAACATATTTATATCTTTGACACTTTATACTTTATGGACCATAATCAATTATAATTCAATTTGCTATATCACCTGTCATGTATGTTCAATCAGTTGTTAACTGATATTATACATTTTACGGAATCAGTAAACGTCATTTAGTCTTCCGATTCACTGGTCTAGAAAAATCAATAAAATCAAATAAAATATAAAAGAGTATAAAAATTCAAGGCGAAAAATGTTGAAGATACCGACGTTTAAACCAATCGTCTTGCCACGTCATGTTAAGGCCAACCCAGGTTTTAGAGAATGCAATTAACATCACATACAGAGGAAAGAAGAGCCCTTGCGTTAGTCGTGGGCAGATTATCGTTCAATTCACGCAGAGAGATAATTAGACTGCGCATGTCTTCGTTTCTTTAACACTACGACTGTCCTTTTTTCCAGTAGTTTTCCCCATGTGATATTATGGATACATCTATTTATTAATATCTCATAATCAATATTTTTTCACGTATTACAGAATAAAAAATTACCTTTGTAATACTTGATATATGATAAGATTCATATGAAAACAAAACGTACACTTAGATTAAAACATGGATTGAAAGGTTGGTTTTTTATTTGCTGTTATAAAAGGGACATCTCATTTTTTTCCTATGGTATGAAAGCGCGTTTCCTTAAAAAAGAGCAATAATTATTATACTTGGATGTGGGGTTTTTTCCTATACTCTGACCCATGTTTTATTTCAGTCAATTTTTTTGCCTATTTTTCAATAAATACACATACCTATCAAAGAAGACCAGTTGCAATCGTGATAAGGAAATCCAAGACTTCCACTTTGATATGATTCCCTTTAATACCAGGAGAAAATGACAAGAACGAATGAAACATAATGGAAATATGACAATCTGGCTTAACTCAGATCCTTTAATCAGTTCATAGCCCAACAGAAGGCCATGTAGGAATGACATTGAAGATATCCAATCCGTGCCAACAGTATTTTTTTATCCCTAGAATATGTCACGGTGTTTACTGTTCACTACAAAAATTAAGATTATTGAGAATCAAAATATGAATAATCAAAATTTATTTTAGTAAAGGACATTACGATTATTGGCAAAAGCAGAAAATCGCCGCATGCGAAAACGAAATCTTGACCACAAAAGTCTTGCTATGACCAACTGGTAACTCTGCTTATCATTAAAACATAAATCTAACAATTATAGAAAGTTCTCTATTTTCCTAAACTAAACAACATTTTTAAATGATACTTTATTTTAACTTTTTTCCTCCATCATTTTTCAATACTCTAGTCGATAGTAGTCGATAACCCAAATCAGTGATTGGTCAAATTTATTATGAATATTTTGAATTTCACCAAGACATGACCTTATATTTTTGTGTAGCGATCTACAAGAGCAGACCATCACTGGCGATTTCTCTGGCCCTACATTTTTCTGAGCTTTAAATGAGAGGCTAGAGAAGTTACGGTTGTGGAATAATAATATTTGACATATTTTATTTATTCGGAATACTTCGCACATTTTTGTTTTATTACTATTACTTTTTTTTGGCTGGTGGATTAGCTCAATATGACGGTGGATGAAGACATAAGATTTTTTGAATCTGCTCTATCATTAGCAACGACCATATAGTTTAGATAAACAAATTTGCTTATACTGATTAAATAATACAGGTTATATATTCTCAAGTACATGTAGGCCTATGGAAATATGTAAAGGTGTGGCTATGTTATATATATGAAAAGTATAATCATTACTTTGAGTCCAACCAATACAGGTGATCAAGTCTAATAAGTCCTTTATACATGTATACCCCCCCCCCTCCCCCACACACTAAATATTACTTCATCTTTAATAAATTTGCATTTCCAAGTGTCTTTGTCTGTACTAACATCACGAATCAAATTTGTAACATATAGTCCAATACAATTTATCAATGACGCAAATGACGTATTGTGGGGGGCATTCGGGGTTTGCATAATTATACAAAATGAAAACAACGCAAAAATGTAAATTATTTGATATTTAAAAAAAAATTAGTAAAAATTATATAAATATAAAAAAATTATGAGGTGAGCAAATACGGTCGGGTGTGATCAAATAAACATCACATACAGAGGAAAGAACAGCCCTTGCGTTAGTTTTGTGGGCCGATTATCGGTCAATTCACGCTAAAAGGTAACTAGACTGCGCATGTCTTCGTTTCTTTAACACTACGACTTTCCTTTTTTCCACTATTTTCCCCATGTGATATAATAGAATGAAAATTACCTATGTAATACTTGATATATCATAAGATTCACTTACACTGTGATCTACAATATATATACACATGATTTTATGAATATGTCAGCAGGGAGTTGTCGCTTAAATTTGACTTGCCAAAAGAATGTACACCCAAACTAAGGATATGTTCTCGCTTTAGATACTTTCATATTGTTACAATTGTAGTTTATATCAATATTGTCAAACTCTTGACGAATTCTTGAAATTGTCTGTGCAGAATTGTTAATATTTCTACGTAAATACAAAACGTAGCGACAAGCAAATTCACGGAATTTTTGTCCGCACTTCATGGAACCAAAACGTACACTAAGATTAAAACATGGATTAAAAGGTTGGGATTTTTTTTTATAGCTGTGTTATAAATGGGGCATATCTTTTTTTTTTAACGGTATGAAAGGTTTCCTTAAAAAAAAAAAAAAGCAAAAATTATTATACTTGAATGTGGGTTTATTTTCCTATACTCTGACCCATGTTTTTATTTCCGTCATTTTTTGCCGATTTTCTCAATAAATACACATACCTGTCAAAGAAGACCAGTTGCAATCGTGATAAGGAAATCCAAGACTTCCACTTTGATATGTTTCCGTTTAATACCCGCAGAAAATGACAAGAACAAATAAAACATAATGGAAAAATATGATAATCTGGCTTAACTCAGATCCTTTAATTTGATCAGTTCATAACCCAATAGAAGGCCATGTAGAAATAACATTAAAGATATCCAATCCGATTTTTCACCATCAGTAAAATTGGGTATTTTTTCGCTCCCAAGAATACGTCACGGTGTTTACTGTTCTTTACAAAAAATCAAGATTATTGGGAATCAAAATTTGAATAATCAATTTTTTTTTGTAAAGAACATGACGATTATAGGCAAAAGCAGAAAATCGCCGCAGTTCTTACATGGAAAAAGACAACCTGGAACACGAAAGTCTTGCTAAGACCAACTGCTAACACTGCTTATTATTAGAACATAACATCTGACAGTTATTAAAAGTTCTCTATTTTCCTAAACTAGACAACATTTTTAAATGGTACTAAACAACTTTAACTTTTTTCCTCCATCGTTTTTCAATACTATAGTCGATAGTAGTCGATAGCCCAAGATCAGTGATTGGTCAAATTTATTATGAATATTTTGAATTTCACCAAGACATGACCTTCTATTTTTGTGTAGCGATCTACAACAGCAGATCAAGGATCCGATGAATCAATCGTGATTTCTCTGGCCTTATATTTTTCCGAAGAAAGGCTAGAGAAGTTACGGTTGTGGAATAATAATATTTGACATATTTTATTTAATTCGGATTACTTCACAATTTTTTTTGGCTGGTGGATTAGCTCAATATGACGGTGTGTGAAGACGTAAGATTTTCTGCAATTTTCTGCTATATCATTAGCAACGACCATATAGTTTAGATACACAAATTGGCTAATACTGATTAAATAATACAAGTAACATATTCTCAAATACATGTATGGAAATATATGAAAGTTGTGGCTTTAATATTTTTAATATTTAATATATGAAATGTATGCATGTGATCAAGTCTAATAAGTCCTATATACATGTAACCCCCTCTCCCCCTTTATCTTAAATATTATACTTTATCTTTAAGATATTTATAATTCCCAGTTTCTTTGTCTGTAATAAAATTACGGATAAAATTTGTAACATATAGTTCAATACATTTCATCAATGACGCAAATGAAGTATTGTCGGGCGCAATCGGGATTTGCATAATTATACAAAATAAAAATAAAAACGTAAAAATGTCAATAATTTAATATTTAATAGGAAATTGAGCAAACGTTATATAAATATAGGTAATCATTCTTTGAATATTATGAGGTGATCAAATACGGTTGGGCGTGATATAATCTATATCATAAAGCCCTTTGGGCTTTATTGGATTAATTACCCTGACCGTTATCACCTCATAATACTAAAAGAATGATTCCTTATTTCTTAAATTAATATTAACATGCAAAACATTTTAGTTTTACATATTGGGTTTGATATAGACTATCTAGGCACAGAAATATGTCGGGTTTTCAAAGCCCATAGAAGGCTCGACTTCGCCTCGTCTTTTATGAACTTTAACAGCCCGACATTATACAGTACGTTCATTTATATAATATATAATCTATTTTACAAAATAAAAACATTGATTTTAAACACTCCTCATTTTTCGTGTCCTTGACATTACAATAAATATGTTTTTCTTATCTCGACAAAGGTTCGTTTCAATTATTTTTTCTAATGAAATATTGGAACAATTAATATTATAGTTCTCATTTTGAGTGACATATTAACATTTGAGTGTTTGTGAATTAAAGTTTTTGAATGTACTGAAAAATTGTAGTTTTAAATTCTTAAGTTTATAAGGTCAGAGTATTTTTCATATTGCTGATCATTCTGTCTAGCAGTATCTTTTTTTCTCTTCATTCTTAATCTAGTAGCCATAATCTTTTTGGTTGTGGTTTGTTTGTTTGTTTTTTGGTTTTTTGTTTTGGTTTTTTGGGGTTTTTTTTGGTTGTTTGTATTTGAAAGAGTTGTATGCAATGATCTTGATTATATAATACATAATACAAGGGTGACGTGTGACCAAATCCCTTCTATTGTACAATGTTTAATATAATTGTTATGTACCATATTGTGAGCCAATAAAATCTTTTAAAAAAAACCAAAAAACCAAAAAAAAAAACAACAACAAAAAAACCAACCAACCCCCCCAAAAAAAATTTCTGATGTTCCACAAATATATAAATGTATATAGATATATAAATGTAGAGAAAATGTGTCGCGCTCTCTCTCTCCTCTATTGTGTGTGTGTGTGTGTGTGTGTGTGTGTGTGTGTGTTAAATGTTTACATTTACTCCCCCCTCTTTCCAAAAACCCTTGACATCTCATATAAATTGACACTTTTTTCTTTTGTTTTTAATCCAATTCCTTCAGATTAGTTTTCCAATAACTCTTGCATAATTTATCATCTTTGCAGTTCAAAGGTACAAACACCAAAGTTGCAGATGAAAAGATTATTACTTATTAGGTTTGTTACTGACTGACTACAGAAATATATTGGGTTGATCAATCTCATAGATGGCGAGGCGAAG
>WFKH01007768.1:8329933-8343698 GCA_016163765.1 Magallana hongkongensis | reverse complement strand
CATAGGAATATATAGAGTAAATCTTTAAAAATCTTCTTCTCAGAAACTAATTAGCCAGGAAAGCTGAAACTTGTGTGGAAGCATTCTCAGGTAGTGTATATTTAAAGTTGTGAAAATCATTACCCCCAGGGGTAGAGTGGGGCCACAATTTGGGATCGAATTTTTACATAGGAATATATAGAGTAAATCTTTAAAAATCGTCTTCTCAGAAACTAATAAGCCAGGAAAGCTGAAACTTGTTTGGAAGCATCATCAGGTAGTGTAGATTCAAAGTTGTAAATATCATGATTCCTGGGCGTAGAGTTGGGCCACAATGGGGTCGGAATTTTTACATAGGAATATTAAGAGTAAATCTTTAAAAATCTTCTTCGCAGAAACTAATCAGCCAGGTGATTATTTAATATTGTTTAGATTTTGGCTTCCGGATGATTCCTGGACGATTGGGTCTCACAAGGGGCTCAGAGTTTGATGTAGGTTTATATCCCATTTATAAACAATTGTTTAGGATCTTTTTGAGAGCTGCAATGCTCAACATGTGATATTACTATGAAATCATCCTGTTGGAAAAGGGACTAATGATAATAAAAATAAGAATGTCCAGTGGAAAAAATTGATTTTTATTTATACAGGATCTACATGTATTATACTACATTGTCCAGATAGTTTGTATTATGTCTCCATTAAGCTGATTTGATCATACCTATTGTTCCTCAGGTGAGCGATGTGGCCCATGGGCCTCTTGTTGTATTTTCAAGTACACTGAAACTCAGATTTAAATCATTCTTCCCAGCTACAATAAGAAGATGGAATGCACTATGCAATTAAATCCTTTAATAGTATTATATTGCTTTAAAACATAAATACATACCAGTAGAATTAAAATCCTATATTCATTCCAAATTAAGACTAGAATGTAATGTTCCTAATCTTTATATGTTTCAAAGAAAATTAAACAATTCGCCTCTTTGTATTTGTGGCGAAGTTGGAAGTACTGACCATTTCCTTTTACACTGTAATATATACATGTACAAAGAGGATCAATGCAATTCTGAAACTTCCATATTTCTTTAATGTTGAATTATTGTTATATGGTAAGGATAATTTATCTGAAAGTGAAAAAAACCCAATATTTTTTACCTTGTCTAAAACTTTCTTGTTGAAGGTAAAAGGTTCTGAGTTCACCTGTTGTTTTACTACATCTATTTTTGTAACATTGAATATAATATTTGTATGTACAGTATAGCTGTACCAAGTATAAAACCTGTATGTTTATGTTTGCAGATAAATAATTTTTCATTATATAGACAAACTCAACAACATAATAATTCTTTATTTATGTCAAGTAACGTTAGTCGTTATGTGCGAAGATTTATTATTGGTTTGTTACAAGTGTTTCAATACTCATTTCCAGCTCTTTTAGTTCGTCTTTTTTTATTTCTTTTTTTTTTCCTTCATTTTTTTAATCAATGTATACGTTTATTGTTATTGTAATTAAAAACTTCATTCACCTCTCATTTGTAAAATGACGAGAGCGAGACTAACATAAGCCTTTTGGCTTGTTTCTCAATCTATTATGCAATGTTGCTGTAATGTACCTGTATGATACTAATTACATGTACATAATAAATTAATATTTTTTAGACTAAAAGTTCTAAATATGAACTTAAGACTGATACTATTAGAATGTATCTATCAACAGCAAAAGAATGTACAAAAAGAAATCTTACACAGTATCATACTGCATTTCATCCTATTGTAGTACATTTTGTTAGCTTGTATATTCCCCCAATTATGAATTTCGTTTTTGAGTTTACCACCATGTATAGCCCATGTATAAACAATTTTAAAAACTCGAATTCTATATATGAAAAAAAAAATATGCGTATTTTTAGCTTTTAAAGCAATTGCACAACTCAGTGTATAACAATAAGTAATTGTCTATTCCATTCCCTCTAGAACTCGTGAAATAATTCAAATGACAATGCTTTTTCGGAGCACGTTTTTAGTAAATGGGAAAGTAAATTGCCGCAAATTTCAAAACAGGCAATAAATACGTTTGCATCATATGGTAACCGTAAATTACAACTTTACTCCCTTATTAGACAAATGCCAGGTATAAAAATACTATAAATAAAAATACTGCAACTAGTCATCAAAATACCTTTATACAAAGTTCCAACTTTTACCCTTTTGTCGTGATTGCCTCATGAACATGCATAAAAACTTTGTTTTTAGTTTTTTTAGATTTATTTTCTTCATTCTTATGGATCTGCTTGAGAGTGTCTTGTTTTTGTTTTTCAGTTTCTCAAGATACTTGATTTTATAACAAAAAAAAAAAAACACCATAAAACTTAGGGAAAACACCCGGAAAAATTATAGCTGATCCTGTAGATAAATAAAGCACAGGGAAATTCACTATATTGGAGCTCCACCTCCGCCCCGACCGGGGCTTGAACTCACGACCTTTAGAACCCACTACCCTAGTAGTGAGCGGCCAGCGCCCTAACCACTAGGCCATCCAGGCAAGCAAAATTTGCCTTTGATGACAACGGAAGCCAGCGCATTGGCCGCGTACTACACGGTCGTTTGATATACAGGTACAATACAGTTAAACGACAACTTGAGAGGATCGGAACGATACACATTGCAATGATATATACATGTACATATAATAAGCACACACATTGCAGTAACTCTCAAATTGACATATACCTGCCCAAGGTGAAGAATTAGATATACATAAAGTACAGGGAAATTCACTAAAAAGTAAATTTCCCTGTGCTTTATGTATATCTAATTCTTACATATAGCACAGGGAAAATTACTTTATAGTGAATTTCCCTGTGCTTTATGTATATCTAATTCTTACATATAGCACAGGGAAATTTACTTTATAGTGAATTTCCCTGTGCTTTATGTATATCTAATTCTTCACTATGGACAAGTACATGTATATGTCAATTTGAGAGTTATTGCGATGTTTGTGCTTTATATATGTATATTGTTTATTATTTGTACGGCTAACGACACGAACAATTGAAATTGTTAAATTTTCAGGACTATGGATGGAAATTACCGCCAAAAGTCTATGTATCTTGCTTTTATTCTTATTATGTTTACTTTTTTATTATTCAGTACATGTACACTTGCTTGTCACTTTATTGTTTTCATATTCATGCTTATCCGATTTCACTTTGATTCTCTTTGATTCTTTATGGTTTGCTTAATTATCCCCTCGCGCAACTTGTTGCGAAGGGGATATAGCATCGCTACTGTGCGTGTGTGTGTTCGTATGTATGTGTGTGTGTGTGTGTGTGTGTGTGTACTCCATTTCAATTTTTTAGTAAATTCCAAGAAAACCCTCTCATGAATATCCATCAAACTTTGTACACTTCTTTGGCATGGTAAAAGGACAAACCCTGTTGATTTCAAAATCAATTGATTAAGTATTTTTTTAAATTATCGTAAAAAATGAAGTTAAAAACATGAATTTTATGTACGACTTGACAATAGACATTTCCGGTAATTTTATGTACGACTTGAAGTTAATCGCTACCGTATACAGTTCAAATCAACAACTTGACATTTTTTGGGATTTAAATCTAGTAAAGGTAAAAAAAAACCCGTTTTGTAGCATTGGAGTGTTAGACGAGTGCCCATAGTTAAAAGTTGAAGCGGGCAAGAGATTTAAGTCTGCCGATTTACATCGAAACAAGCAGTCGACTTTCGGACAAATTTTCCCGTATTACTTAAAATAGAACTAGTCCAAAATTCAGTAGAGACTTTGACAGATATTGCACATTTATCACGCGAAAATTGTTTTATATTAATAATAACTGCATATATATCTACTATACTATGGGGGGTTAATTATAATACGACAACTAGCAACTAGAATTTCCATCAGAGCAGACTACAGAGCGCTTGATTTTCAGCTACGTTTCATAATGTATACGGATCGTTTATGTATGCTCATATAAAAATGAATGTCACTAAATGAATCTAAATTATTAAACTTTAAAGTATATGTGTTGAGCTTCTGCTAGGAATAGGAAAACTGTTATGTAAACCACCTCCCCCAATTTATACACCACAAAGCTTGGGGATTGGGATTAAATAGATATTACATGTATGTATTCAAAGTGGTTTAAAGAAATACTTTCTTTATTTTGATCTGATAAATTTACATGTACATTTGTATTTTCCTAAATAACGTATTCCCCCGTACAATAAGTCATGTCGCGAGGGGATGCTCCGCTTAGCGGTGCCCTTGTTTTATGTTGCAATATTCTCTTCTTATTCGTGTAAATTCTTACTTCTATCTCTGTTACAAACGTGAGTTCAATCACGCAAACCATAAAGCACTTTCAATGAAGACGAATACAAAATGTGTGAATTTAATTCTGCACTATGACGCCAGGTGGCAGTGTGTGCGCTACATTTGCTGCTCCCCTATACAAAAAAATCAAGAATTATTTATCGAGACGGGGAGGGGGGGGTTATGTACTAAGGGATAATTTATAATTTTGTTTGCTGGGGGGGGGGGGGGGGGGCGGGGGCTTTTTTCTGTAATTTTTCTATGTCATTTTAAAAGGTTTTACTTTCCTGGGGGGGGGGGGTGTGGGGCCCCCCCCCCCCCAAAAAAAAAACTTCTAAGTCTGCGCACCAGTTATATATGAGACGCTATATTCTCACAGTTCTCATAATTAGCACCCTTATCATAATTATCATCATCGCAAGCTTGAAATGGAAGTCGGTCAATTCAATTCTTCATTCAATCAAGACCAGTTCACTGGTAGACATGTATGAGGTTTATGTCTGTAAGTTACCATAGCTTAAACACCTTCAAATCTAAACAGGGACATTCAGTTACATGTACATGATTGATAAATAAAGAAAGCTACAATAAGTCTGGCTGTGAGTGACACATATACATTTCTATCAATTCGAAAATTTGTGTGAGTAAGAAGCATACATAATTTATGTTTTGTATTTTGGAAGAAAAAAATATTTTATTTATAACTTAAAATATGAATTTTTAATAAGATTTAATTTAGATTTAAAAGTAAAACTTATATTTATCCATATCACATACCGTATTTTAATCTCTTTAGCCTGGTTTATTTTTGTTTACTTTGTAAAGTGTAACTCAATGTGTAACGTCACTAATACTTTAGATTCGTTAATTTTACCGAGTATATTTAATTCTGCGATTCCGCCGTTCTGTGCCAAATCGCAAGAACATAAAATCGCGTGCACCAAACTTTGTTTTAATTTCACAAGCTCACAACTTTCAGAAAAATAAATGAGATTTTAAAACCTGCAATTTTAGATTTTAAAACCCGGAAATTTACGCGGATATTAATTCCTTGCGTTTAATCAGGGATATACAGTACTGTAGCCTAACGAGAGTCAGATAGTGATTCATGCACGTGATAATTTTCACACGTACTAGTGGACAGGACAAGCTACTTCTAAGCATTACGTACCCCGGCCCTTTTATTGTTTTTCAAAAACATCTTTAGATTTAATTTATTTTTATTTCTATTTCATCTACATTCCACAGGTACTTCTGGACAGAACCGTGCGCCACCCCACCTCCACGTCTTTTCCCCTCAATTGAAAAAAAGCAATTTTTCATTTCTTGTCTCAAACCACCACATATAAACGACTCAAATCAATAATTACAAAAATTGACGACTCCGCGGCATTTCTATTCACATTCGCTTTCATTGTATATATTTTTTTAATTAAGGGGAAGAGAAGGAGTGCACGGTCCTGTCCACAAGTACCTATGACATATTCCTCTTTTAAAAATTAACCGTCCATGCGAATAATTTGTTACCGCTTACATGATATATATACGGTACATTGCACTGCAGATCTAGAATGGGGGTCAGATCCACCCCCCCTTAAAAATTCACACTCATTTAATCAACCAATAAAATAATTAATACAAAATTATCTCCTCAGACCTGCCCCCCCCCCTCCACCCCCCGGTGAATTTTTTAGAACCGCGCAGAGGCATTGTACATCTATATAAAAAGGAAACGTATAATTTTGAGTCTGCGTATATCATAGCTTGTTAAAATGTTGACCACATCTGTTTCATATTCCTATACTGAACACATTTGGATCTGTTTTCACCAATTCATTCTATTTATGCCATTTGTTTTGTTAGTTTCCTATTCATGAATCTTCGGGAGCAGCAATTGTATCGCACACACTGCCGCCTGGCGTCATAATGCAGCATTAAAATCCATGCAACTTGTATTCGTCTTTATTGAAAGTGCTTTATGGTTTGTGTGATTGAACTCACGTTTGTAACAGAGGTAGGAGCAAGAATTTACACAATAAGAAGAAAATATTGCAACATAGAATAAAGCAAACCATAAAGAATCAAAGAGAATCAAAAGTGAAATTGGATAAGCATGAAAGTGACAAGCAAGTGTAAATGTACTGAAGAATAAAGAAGTAAGCATAATAAGAATAAAAGCAAGATACATAGACTTTTGGCGGTAATTCCCTTCCATACAGTACAACCAGTCCCTTCTTCAGGACACAAAAAATAAATTACATGAAATATAAACAAAGAAAACAAAATCTAGCACTACAACTAACACTACCAAAGAAACTATAAAAAAAAAAAAACAACCAGCAACTACATTTTGTACAGTTTTGTATTTCAGTGTTTGGGATACTGTTGGTCATGCGGCCGATCGCTCTGGAGTAATCAATCGATTGCTAACTTCACGCCTGATTGGATTACATGTAATTAAGCTAATTAAAAATTTGACGTCCGAGTTAATAATCGAAAATTTAAACACCCGATGTTAAGTCGTACGGCGCCTTGGTTTTAATCCGAATTATTTAATTAAGAAATTGATTTTACAATTACATTACTACTAATTGAAAACTGTGTTGAGCTTCTTGGGGCTGCCGCTGACCCCCTGCCTACAAATTTGTTGTCCCTAACTACGCCACTGGCACCTTTAAGCCTTTTCATTCATAAGTCATTTATTTATAAGTCATACTGCTTGACTTTGCCAAAGCCTTCGACAAGGTACCACATCGGCGCCTGCTTCACAAGCTGAACTTCTATGGAATCCGAGGCTGCACTCTACAATGGATTGAGAGCTTCCTTACTGACAGAAAACAGAGAGTGCTGGTTGAAGGACTGTCCTCAAACATCGTAGACGTCAACTCAGGAGTTCCCCAAGGCACAGTAATGGGACCCCTATTATTCTTGGCCTACATCAACGATCTCCCTGAAGTTGTCCAGTCCAACGTAAAGCTTTTTGCTGATGACTGCCTCGTCTACAGAACGATTTGCTCAACCAGTGATACAGTCCAACTCCAGCAGGACTTATCAGCACTCGAGAAGTGGGAGAGGGATTGGCAGATGGCTTTCCACCCCCAGAAATGTACCACCATCCACATTTCAAGGAAACGCCATCCCATCAAGGCTTCATACCATCTACACGGCCACACCCTGGAAGAAGTCCCAAGTGGTAAATACCTCGGAGTCACCATCAGCGAGGACCTATCTTGGCGTGAACACATCAACGCAACCTCGGCCAAAGCCACACGATCAGTTGGATTTCTCAGGAGGAATCTCAGAAATTGCCCGAAGAGCATCCGAAGCCAGGCATTTACAACTCTTGTGCGTCCAGTACTGGAATATGCATCGGTTGTGTGGGATCCCTACCAACAACAACTGATCAGTCGACTAGAGAATGTTCAGCGCCAAGCAGCCAGATTTGCCACCGGGGACTACACGACCAGGGACCCAGGCAGTATGTCTAGCATGTTACACCAGCTAGGACGGGAACCACTGGAGCACCGGAGAGCCAGGAACCGCACCATCATGCTCTACAAAATACTACACCACATTGTAGAGGTCCCGGTTCTCCATCTACTGCATACCAACACCAGCAGAACACGTGGTTCCACCGCCAACAACATCCGGCAGATCAGCACCAGGATAGATGTCTACAAGTATTCCTTTCTTCCAGCAACGATTGTGGCATGGAACAACATCCCAGCCACAATCAGGAATTCTCCATCTGTGGACACCTTTAGACACGCCATCAACACCATTAGCGTGTCTACTATCCTGCACCATTAGACAGCTCGCTTTTAACTTTTATCTTTTATCTGTGTATATAACTTGTTTTAATCTGCTCACCATGGAATCTCGAGCACTGGAGTCATGACACTCAAAACTGAGTTTACTCCACAAAGGGAAGAAGAAGAGAAAAAGAAGAAGAAGATTTGTCTATTACAATTTTTTAAAGCATCCGGTTATAGTAATATATACACAAACGGTGCATTGTAACTGATTTATACGTGTAATTATCAATAGGCTGGCTGCTATGGAATGGGCATCGTTAAAGTACTTCCAATCCAGATATGTTGAAATGTAGAAGAGATTTATAACAATATCACAATCACTTACGTTCAAAAGATCACAATTGATGCTGTTAAAATCAAACATATCTAGTAGCCAATGAACCATTGGAAGTAATTTTCCATCAAATCGCAAATACTCACAGTGTTAAAAAAGGCATTACCGTATAACTCTTCGTTAAAAATATCTGCAAAAACTACACGTAGTTGTCTCGAAAAAAATATTAATTTTAGTGATTTTTATTAAAAATCACCAATGTCATCCACTCATTGCAAATAAATATAGACGGAATAAAACAGATTCTCAAATTCTCTCTAAACCTTCCAGAATTAATTATTATTTAGCTGTTCTTTGCTTGTAAAAATAGAGAGTAAAATGGCTTATTAAAGGAGTCTGGATCTACCTTAAATCTTTGAATATGACTTTATGAGGCTATCAACTTTGCATTATGGTTTATGTATCACTAGAGTCCGTTACAATAATGTTGATATTTGCGACTTTTTTGCATTATGTAGATTATTTTGACGTATAGTGACAAAAACCCCCAAAACAAAACAAAAGTGCAAAATCTCATATCGAGTTCCGACATAAATCAATACCTTCCTAACAGCAATAAGATACTACCTTCCTAACAGCAATAAGAATTTTCCTCACATACATTCAGCCATTTTACAGTTTGATAAATATTGAAATAGTAATAATGATCATGTATGAAATCATTTGTGACTGTTGCTTGACATTTGCTTTCACGAAATTTAGTCTCAAATTTTGTTTGTAAATGATAATTGAATTCTTTATATCTAGCATTTTTAGCATTCTTGGCACTTTGTTATTAATAGACTATGACACTACTTCCTAGAAAAGAGCGCTCAATTTTTTTTACATTGAATTTGTCTATATATTATGAAATTTTATTGAAAAAAATGTAATAACAATACAATTTATTTCTTGATAAGATTTTGCGAAAAGATATTGTACAGAGTGCAGAGAGACTTAATGGTAACGCATAAATCAAGAAAATCAATGATAAGCACACGTTGAATTCGAAGTACTATCAGCTATCAGCATTCTGTTTTGTTTTGTTTTGCAGTTCTACTGGTCAAGACTGATTTTCGCAAAGTACCAGTTTATTTTGCGTGTTAAATTGTGACGTTTCATAATTTTGTACCTGGCAAGCCAGTGTGGCTTGTAAATAGAATTTTAGCAGGTCCGTTGAGAATGTTCATATTCCCAAGGGATCGATTTTTACGGAAACGGACCCAACAGTTGTCCAAAGAGCAAGTGATTTTGAAAAAGCATTTGCCCTAATCCAATTTACAGGTCCACCAGAATTATTAATTTCTTTTGAGCCTTGATATAATAGTTGCATTATGATTCGGATTATTCTGATTTCTCTTAGAGATTTTAGGATGTGTAGCCTTCATCTAGTGGATGAAGACTAAACATTTAAAGAGAATATAGTATCATGAGTATCTTCAATAGTATATAAAGCTATAGTGTTTATTCTTTTAAAGTAGATTATACATTTAATTAATAATAGATGATCATTATTGGCCGGAGTTTACATTGCAAGGGCTTAAATATTTTTCAGCACAAAGTGTATTAACTCTATGATGTTCAAATCGACGAAAATTGTGGGGGGTTTTCGGATTAAAACAAGGAAACTTAATAAATGTTATTGTTCAAGAAAATTTCTTTTTAATGTTTATGAATCGAATTGACTTGGATACGAATAGGTCTGATTAAGAATTAATATTATAGAAAATCAAATTGAAAGTAGGTGAAATTTTTTTCTTGAATACGATCTGACGCAAATGTATTAGATATTGAAGGAAACATATTATTTTTTTTTACTATTTGGGAATGACTTTTGGAATCAACAAGATACAATTTAAAGCAATTATTACTCTTTGAATAACGTTAAGGTTTATCGTCAAACGTGATCTTGGTTTGACATTACAGCTCGTAGAGAGATTTTTAAGTTTTCCCCCAATTCGTCAAAGTTCAAATGTATAGATTGAAGTTTCTAGATTTGATAAATTCATGATATTTATAGTGAAAACGTTGCTGTCACGACCCTTCAGATCTGTTTACAAAAAAAAAAACAACAACAAAATAATCAAAACAAAACAGAACAAAAACAAAAAACATTACTGTCTTATAGTTTAATTTTGAATCTCGGCTTGACCCAACGGTCACACCGTTTACATATTGTACATATGTAGTATGAAGGTAGTTGATTAAAAGTTACTAAAGCTGGGAAAGAAAGTAACAACATTTCAACCATTCCTTAGCCAGCTCAATATCGTGATGACATTGAAAATATTTAGTTGCTCCTAGAATATCAAGTAAAAAGAAATATGAAAATTGATACAGTTGATTATCTGAAAGCAGTACTTCAGCATGCTTGGTCATCGATCCCTTTAATGTACAAACAGGTCTTGTATTCACCCCAAGTTATCAGATCAAAAGGTCAAATTACAAAATATTTTGAAAGACAAATTAAACAAAACTCAGCAGAGAAGTTGATTGTTTTTAATTTTTTGTTTACAATCAAAATTCAAATTGGCCGCCAATTTTCTCAATTTTGTCATCACCCTATATTCATAACTTTACCGCATGTTAACCCAATTATTTATGCAGTGGATATATCTCTTGTAATGATTTTTTTATAACCCTGCAATGACGTCGCGGTTGAATTTAACGTCGTTGAAATGAGACGGATATTTTGCATCAAACTAAAAGTTAAACGATCAAAAAGGATTTATCGATTGACTGTGTTTTCAACAAGAATATCATAAAACGTGATGGTCATCTTACCTTACCGTTTCATTTGCATTTTTTGTTCATGTGTGTTTTCTATCCCCTCGCCAAACCTCGGTGATAGAATAGCAATTTTACCTGTAATCAAGGAAGGTAACTCATATTGTAATCAGAAAGTGAGCAACAATACCTGATACCCTTGGTCTGTTGTAACTACAAGTAGTTGATCTTATCATCAATATACTAGAACATGCATGTCAGTCTTGAAAGTTTGTTGTCATGGTCTTCGAGACTTTGTCAATAAGGAACTCCATAAAAATTTTAAAAATATTTAATAACAAAAATACATTACACAATTTAACAAGAAGATACATATAGCAAACATTTTACAGAAATTAAAGTCATCAAAAAATTAACGCGTATTCATAAAAACAATAAAGGCGCAAATTCCTGTCAGTTTCAGTTTAAAAAATATGCATATTGGTCAAATAAAAATCAATGGCTGTCAGATATTCTCAGACTTTTCTAAGTAAAAATGAATTGAAAATAAAACATCGATTTTTTTTTTATGAAATTGTGATACAAGTATCTAAATAAGCAACGTAAACGATTTTAAATATTCAAATCGATAAATAATAATGTATAAAGCTAGAGAAAGAAACAAGATATTACAGTGATTACAGTGATTACAGATATTTCTAACTTGCTACAATTTTTCCAATAACGTTTTAACTATGTTTTCCGGTAAACAAGTGACCTTATTTCGTTTGTATCTGAAAATAGTGAGAGGCTTGAATCAATACACTGAGCAAGCGTTGAATGCGAAATAAGTGAATTTTGATGAATGTTTTACAAAGATTAAGGTTGATGATGACGAACGACAAAAGATGGGGGTTTATGACATGTGAATTAGAAAAGGCATAACAACATCATCGATTTAAAGTTTAAAGACAAGAAGATAATCCGCACCTTCCGTTTTATGCTGAACCGTTTTAATTGAACATGCTTGTGACGTCATATTCTTGTCTGACTCGTGTCCTCCTTTCTAAAGCTGACTGTCATATTGCCATCCGAATACTGAACGAGCATGAATCTGGCCTGGTTGTAGACCCGTTCGTCTTTAGAAATCCTTTCCTCACTTCTAGAACTGGACGATTCAGGGTGGGGATTTTTACCCGATTGGTACGTTAGATAACGCGATGGGTAAAAGTAGGGTTTGCACATCATCAGACACTTAAACCCATGGCGGTATTTCTTGCTGTAGAAGCAGTAGATCATTGGGTTTATTCCACTGTTACATAGCCCTAGCCACTGACTAATGGGAATGATGATGCTGAACAGCAAGTCAAAATCTTTACTGTTTGTGGCAGGAGGCGAGAAATACAACTTAAAGAAAATTACGTATAATGGCAGCCATGACAGAGCATACAGGCTTATCACAATTCCAAACATCTTTATGACTTTGATTTTTGACTTGTGGATGACGCCGCTGTAGCACGTATTGGACACGCCCGGCGCATGTCGGCGCCAAACGCGGACAGTTATAGAGGTATAACAAACCATAATGAGCAACAAAGGCAAGGCGTAACACAACACGAATAGTCCCACAACAAAATACGCTCGCTGGTAGTCGAAGTTTGGCCAAAGTTGAAAGCACATTGGAATAACCTGAGTACCTGTATGCGTCTCGTATTCCTCATAAAAAACCACAATCGGTATCGACAAGGCAATGGATGTGATCCAGATACAGAGAATGGCGATTCGGGCAGCTGTTTTAGATATTTTCGACAACCACGTGTTACATATGGCCATATACCTGAAATGTAAAATAAGAAGATACTTGCATGTTCACGACATAGAAATTACACACACTCATTGTCTTATCCGTAGGAATCATTTGAACTGCGTGTCTTTAGAAATATGTATTTTTTTTTATTTTTATATTTCTTTTATATTAGGGCAAGCCATATCTAGATGTAAACATATACATGTATCAACCTAGAATTCGATATTGCTTGAAAAAATGTTGAACTTTGATTTTTTTTTACAGGATTGACCTTACGATATATGTGTGATGTCGGATATACTTGTATATTTACATTAGCTGTATATTTCCCACTTATCTTTGCATTAGAAATAGGTGACGTTCATTGGTCAATAACACAGGTCAAACCTGATCACGGCGTATGAACACAAGAAAACGTCATCACGCGTTTTGAAAAGATTTAATATTGTTTACTTTGTTAAAACTTTCTAACTTATATGTTCTTTTGAAAATAATCGTTTCATCTTAGTAATCCCATCTGAAATAAAGTTTTTCCATTAAATTTTCGCCGCTATACTTTTTTAACATTGAATCGCGCTGAAAAACAAATTTTATGGGTGTTCCATCTTATATTCATATCCCCGCAAAAGAGCGTATATTATGGCTTTAGAATAAATATGCATGGTAATTACATACAAATAAACATAAAAAAAATTAATATAAATAAAGCACTGAATGCTAAGTTTTGGATATCGTCAGTCCTATTGTCCTTTCTGACATATTTTATGCAATATGATTACTTTTAGTCATATTGCAGATTTTATTTA
>WFKH01007768.1:8282247-8296738 GCA_016163765.1 Magallana hongkongensis | reverse complement strand
AGTAAAGTATGATTTCTCTGACAAATAATTATATTGTTTTTGTATGCATTAATGTCAATATGGTTGGTTTTCTATCAATTCACCACTATGTCTGTATTAGACGTCTTCATAATGTAAACAGAGAAAAAATAAAAACAATTTGATATAAGAAGCAAACAAAAAAAGTAATAACATCAATTAAGAAAATCAGAGGAAATTCCGTCTAGCCAATATCCGAGACATAAGACATGCGTATATAATAAGATGATGTAAGCTAAAAAGTTATGAGATAGACATCTTTTGTTATCCTTTCATAAAAGAGAGTAATATGCTTTGAAATTGAAGTAGATGTAGGTGTCTCTACCTACTCCTATTTTTCATTTTATTTACTAGTAACTGATATATATATATATATATATATATGTTTAGGGAAATCATAGCAATTTTGATTTGACCTTGGAACAAAAATAAGATGGTGATATTCTTTTTTCTTTCTTAAATTTCATTACTTAGTGTTAAATTGTCCTTTCGATCAAGAATTCTTGAATACAACAAATATGAGAAGACTCTTTATTTCATTCTGTCAAATGTAGACCTATCTTTACCCAAATCACTTTTTCTATGGCAAGTTATAAAATTGTAAAAAGAAAAGAAAAATATGAATATTTATTAGCCTAACACCAGATCTCTATACAATACACACTCTTTTATGTGAAGAGACATTTCATTATCTTAAAATCCGGAAATCTGAGAAGGTTTCGTCCTTAATTAAAGTCTGCACTAAATACGTACTTTTATATGCATGAAGATCATGTGCGTCAACGGATGCTTCAGGTTCAGACCCGCATTAACAAAGCTAACGTACAGTAAGGTTGTTTCTAGGTAAATACATCTACCTAGCTCATTTTATCAGTTTAAGAAGTCAATGGCGCATGTACGACTATTTTGCTTTAAACCCGATTCCAAATTTTGTTTATGGTAAAATAATTTTCAGGAAATTATCTATTATGATAATTAAATAGTTATCAAATGGTTGTTAAGAAGAAAATATAAGTAAAGCATATTTAATTAAATGGTATCCAAGTCCACCGCGAGATATATCAGTATGCATTTATGCATTTTGTACATGTAAGGAAAATTTACGAGGTAATTCATGTCAAAGATAATGACTTGAAATAACAATAAAAACGTTAGGATAGGTTGTTTAGATAACAGTATTAAAACAGCAGTGGTGGCAAAAGAACTAGAATATATCTCAATCGTCTCAATTATCCTCAAATACTCGTTATTATGTGTGTATAAAACTTGCACTTTATTTGCAGTATTTTCAGCCATGCTATGTACGGTCAGTCACCCAACTTCCCGGTCCGGGTCTAGATCGTCACGCGACAAACTACTGATAACACTGGTTGCCTTTTGGCAAAGAGAAGACGTCGCTCGAACGTGGATATAACATCAAAACGAGATCTCTTCTCATGCAAGCATTTACCCAGGTCACTGTGCAACTCTACACTCTTGAGAATGTATCATCATGAAAGGATGTTAGTTTTTCTACTAAGTTGTTTTGATATTAAAACGAGAAACTACGTCGCCTGCAGCATGACAGAACCTGAAATTAAGACTTGTTTTTCTTATCAATATTAAATTACGAGAAACATTTGATTTCTAGCTCACCTGAGCTGTAGGCTTTTCTGGCCATTTTCTCGGCGACCCTCATCGTCATCATCCTTGTTGTTTTCGTTGTCGTCATCGTTGACCGCGTCGTCCACTTTTCATATTTTCAAAAAAACAGACAGATATAAGTAGGAAAAAAAAACTCCTTTGAGTTATTCTTCTAAAATCTTGAAGGCTGTTATTTGTTATATTTTTTAAAGAAGCAATTTACAATACAGAATTTATTTGCTGAAACTACATGGCTAATTTCAGCCTAATTTGATACAGAGCATTTATGGTTAAATGGATTTTAAATTTATCCAGGTGAAGAGTCGGGCTGTGTTTCAAGGAGAGATTATTATTTTAAAACATTTAAAAACAATATAGCGTGTTTTAAGTAGCAAATAACATCAAAACTTTTACATTATGTGCGGGGGTGACCTCGAATTGCAAACGCGTTATGATGAATAATAGAAGCAAGCCTTAATGTTGCCTTTAACTTCTAAATTTGTAGGTTGTATCACGAATAATTTTGACTCTTTTACCTCGGAATTTAAAGAACTTCTAACATAATTATGAATCATATTAGTGAAGATTATACATGTATAGTATTAGGCATCCGGCGAATTTTACTGTTTGCGCACGCATTACGCCTCGCACTACTTTGTTAACTATGCAGTGGCAATTTCGTTTAAAATTTTGATGCATTTTTTTTAGATTTAAACTTTTGTACAGTCACAAAATTATTCAATTATGTATACATACACATAATTTTTCAATCATATTTTGCCTTAAATGCGTAAAAATTTTATTCGGTAGTACACTAGCCTCGTCTAAACAGTTTACTGGTTCCGTCACCTTCTTTCTAATTTGAACAAAAATACACATACCTGTTGAAGAAATATAATTCAAATCGATACAAGGGGGAAAAGATTTCTTCATTGACACTTCATCTATTTTTGCGCGGAGAAATTAACATGAACGAAAACAAATTCCTTACGGAGCTAGATTTACAATGGGAAATGTTTCGACTTTTCACCATTCGGAAGTACCCGGGACACCTCGCACAATTTTTCAACGTTATCATCCGGGTACTTTCATGTCTGTTGCAATGCAACATCCTCGTAGACTTTCTATTTTGGGTTGTGTAATGAAACCTGAAGCGGTAGTAGAAACAGAAAATCTGGACTTTTTTCATTTTAGTGGATGAACCTTGTTTGGGCACAAAGGTATTTATAATTATCGAAGTATTAAGCAAAACGTGGTGTAAGCAGAAACTTGGAACAGAAATATAAAAGTAAAGTTAAGCTATTTCAGAAAACAACAAAACAACGCGATTTATGCTATTTAAACATGTTGTAGTTTCGGCATAACAAAAAACTTATTTCATGATGCTAACAGTTGGTATCACACGCCGATCTTTTATTTTAAAGGAATACTTTGTTTCTGTACAGTAACTGTTTTCCGACATATCTATCTCACAACACTATTTTTCCGATGGCTGAGGCAAAATAATTCGCGAATTCCCCTTCGTTTTTAGGGGTTTTCCGCCAGGGACTGTATTTTTTTATGAGATGAAAAACAACGTGTAAAATGCCTGATTTTCCCACTTTTGTAAAAATACGAGGTCACTTGAATTTTTGATGCCAGTTGTTTCGGCAGGGGACGTGAAAAGGCTCGGACATAACTTTCAAGCACATGTGTAACTTTGATGTAAACAAATTCTCTGTGGATGGCTGTGTGTGTTTTTTGCTACTAAATTTCTACTTCTACCAGATTGCGGCCACCATAAATCACTGATGACACTGCCACTTTGGTGCGCATACCAAATTTTAGAAAATAAAAATAAGTGCTGTATAGTATCAAAAAGGGTGCAAGTAAAAACAACTTGATTAATTTAATCAGGTACTTATAAGCGAGCCTTGAATATTTCGAGGCTCGGAGATGAAGCGATGTCAGTGGGCAGAGCATTCCAGTCCCTGATGGTACGAGGGTAGAAAGATTCCTTCCTTACTTCTGTATTACTCTATGGAGCCTTAACTTGTGAAATTGACGTAAAAGCAAGCTAGAACACAGAATTTCAAATGAAATGTCATAACATCGTAATCCTTAGCGTCATTGGGGCTTCAGAGAGGGGGTCTAGATGCAATAGGAATTTTGAAAATGAAATAGATTTTTGAAAATTTAAGTAGAAAAAAAAAATAGAAAGGTGCTGCAGGTCTGTAGCTCCCGGTCTGAAAAAATTCGGATGGACGATGGGAGCTACAGTGCCTCCCATAGTTAAAAACTGCAATTTACGGCGCACAAAAAGTTGCGCTAGTTTCGGACTGATTAACCTTATTTCACACAAATTCTGTAAAAAAATTAGTACCATTAAATTCGGTACTTTACTTGCCTCAAACTTTCTCTTAAACACGCAAACCGACCTCGGAAATTAAAGCATGATAAATTCACGTCGAGATCGAGAGTCGCCATTTTTTACATGCAAACAAACTGCACCACTTCACTTTACAGGACTGATGATGGTGTTTAAAAGAATATCAGAGGCAAGTAAAGTGATGATATCTCCAGTAAAATGTCCGAGGAATTTTTTGGAATCAATTATTTGTATGGAATATGTTCGGAAATAAGATTAATCGGTTTAAAACTAGAGCAATTTTTTGTGCGCCGCAAATTGCAGATTTTTAATATATTCGATCAGTGCCTACTATCTATTCAAGATATATTACTAAAGTCAGGTACTCTTTACACAATTGCGCTGAAAAATATAGTTCTGTTCATGATCAGCAGATACAACATTACAATAAATGTTTAGAATATCGATGTATATGTAATACGTGGAAGAAAACAAAATTAACGTAAAATTATTTTTAAAAAACACCCCACCCCAAGAAATGTAAATGTGAAGTATTCATATTCCTAGTATTCATATTCCTACGCTAGCTGCCTCCTTCTTCACGAAAATATAGGTCATTCTTCGATTGACAATTTTTTCACTAATGAATATTGCTTATATTATTACAATAATTATATTACTTTCATGATTATTGTTCGTTAGTTATCACACAATCTCTTTTAATTATTTGTTGTGTATGAGTGTGTGTTATTTCTTTTCTTTTTTTTAAACGACGGAATGGTTACGCAACACCTGCACCATATTTCTGGTCGCACTTGTGTAGATGTGTGCACGGTTTGCTAATGACGGGTGGCAGTATTTAATACGGACATGAAGAACTATATAATTACGTCAGTTTCTTAACAAGTTCAGTGATTTTAACTTAAGAGATCGGCTGAGCACAGTGAAAATTCAAGTAATTTAAAAGTCGAATATCTTGGATATGGGGTAACCCATATCTATTCTTGTTACTATGGGAGGCACTGTAGCTCCCAAGTCGTCCATCCGAATTTTTTCAGACCGGGAGCTACAGACCTGCAGCTAGAATTGCCGGTAATTTAAATACACAAGCAAACTATTATGAAAAAAAAATCATATTAAGACCTTGGGGACTGAGAAGGTTTCAAAACGGGGGTTTTAACTTTACATAAGAATAAACAGGGACGAAGTACTGTAGCAAATATAAGCTATGGTTTGTTTAATTGATATTGAAGCAAATTAGTTTTTAAAAAGATGTATCATCTCATATCACGACTTATGGGGAACATGTGGAACAATAAGATTTTTCAAGTTTTTGAATTGAACATATTTTATTGAACCAAAAGTCAAAAGAGTTTGACACAATTTCTAAAACTTAGATAGTCTTCTCCTTAATACATACATTAAATAATAAACTTACTGCCATACAAATATTAATTCATAACAATTATAGTACATGTATAAGTGACATACAGAATGAATACTTATCTATTAAAAAAAAATAAATGCCTAATTGTTTGTATAAGTAGTATAAGTCTTTTAAAAAGAAACGCAAATATGAAAATTTCTAATTGACTTTCAGTATTTCAAAGTTTTCATATTTGTTGTTACTGGTACTTCCATACTCGTGTAGGAAAGCTTTAAGTATTGCATCATCAGACAATGACATATCACCCTATTGGCTATAGTTATAAATGCACATCAATCATGTATAAAAAGTTCATTAATATAAGACTATACATTAGGGATTGTCTTGCTAACAAATATTTTTACAGACAAAAAAACCCCAAGTGGTGTGTATTATCTAAAATAAAATATCCACATGAACACATTGGGTTTGCTATTATATCACATCTATGAGGATTATAGTTAAGAAAACAGTTGTGCCTTATTTTTATGAATAATTTTTAAAAATCTTTTACAATATAAAAAATACGTTGGAGGCTTTGTAATAATGGTATTTAAGTTAATGAGGTTGCTTCCCTTTTATGAATACTCAGATCATTGCACTTACAAATAGTATCAGGTAAAATGATAGTCCAGTCTGCATCTGGGCAATAAATAGTTTGAGGAGTTTCTAGTGTTGTAATGCGAAATGACGTTTCAAATGCCAGGAGTTATGTCTTTATGATAGGATGGAACAAGATGTTTATGAATTTTGAACATTGTTAATAGTTTAGAACGGTCTCTTCTCGATATTTCTGGAAGCTATAACTGCAAGACCTGTAACTATAGTGTTGTTGCATATAAGTGAACCTTTTTTTAACTTATCAACATCAGATTGTGTACATCCAAATTTCAATATCATATTCTAGTTGTGGTCTAACAAAAGAAACTATTACGGTATTTGTGCTAAATATCCCCTGATACTTTAAGGTGGGTTTTTTTATAGACTACATTTTTAAAGCTTTTTAACAATGTTTTCGATATGACCTGACTACTAGTAATTTTGACTTGAATATAACAATTCTTTCAAATGGTAATGTTGTTAGACATATTCCAATGTACAATCATCGAAAAGACAGAAGTTCTTCAACATTTCTAAAAGTTAAAAATACAGTTTTGGGGGGTTTTTGGAATTAAATTGTATTTTTTTTTTATCCTTCTTAAATTAAGCAGTTTAAGATCTTTATCAAGATTATCCTCAATGCCATATACATTTTATTTTCTGAACACTTGTCTGTTGTAATGAACTGTAATTACATGTGACTATCGTCAGCACAAAGTCTACATACTTCCATTGATGTTTGTGCATGCTTCAAAAACTGCACAAAGGCTTGATAGGATAGCAGATTATGATACGACGTGTAACGTAATTATATTTTCCACCTTCTAAGAAGAACCACGAGTTCCCTCAACTATGATATTAAGATATCGGAGAACGACGCTGGTGATCTCAGAGTTTGCGGATTCCTGGGCTAATCTATCGGGTCATTGACTTACAGAACTTTGATGGCACGGTATGGACGTCACATGTTGAGTAGTTGCATTTGATTTCAAATGTCCACATTGTATACGACCCTTGGTAAGACCATTATCTTGGGCTATTTTTAACATGTTATAAAGTTACATGAGATCCTTTTCTAAAAATACTAAACACATTATCCTAAAAGGGTTTTTATTCTACAAAGAACTTTGATCTGTGGTTTTAACTTTCTCTCAAAACATCTCTGATGGTAGTTTGGCGTTAAATATCGTCCATGAGTTTTTATCACCGACTGACAAAGTTCATGGCCAAATTAGATTTTCTACATAACCAACTGACGTTTATTAAAATTGTTTGCAATGCTCGCTACCTTCATACACTTATGAATCAGAAACAATATTTTGTTTAAATAATAAGCTACCAGGTATGTATAACGATAATCACTGTGATCTGTTATACCAACACATGTTTTATAAATACGTATGATTTGTATACTTATCCACTTCAGGAAGTGTATACTACAATGTACTATAAACCAATATGATCAGTATATACATGTACTAACAAAGACTCTAATTCGTTTTCTTATCTATTTACAATATAACTGATTGTATACATCGGATGAACATCTTCTTATTTACAATGAATTGAGGATTGAATAAATAAAGTCCAAGTACTAGCAGTGTGTAATTAAGAATGAAATAACAATTCATAGAACAAAGTCCAATCAATGTGTTTCACCTTTTTACATACGACCTTTGGGACATTATTTCATGTACTCAAAGATTAAGATCATGTTTTGCAATAATTTATTGTTTTTCTTTTAAACACTGAAGTGTTGTAGTATTGTGCTTTGAAGTATTATAGTGTTTTCAGGTTGCCTTCAAAGAAAATGTAGAAATGGTTCTTTTTTCAAAATAACAATATTAACATTGCCTGAGAGATTTTCTTCTTAATTAAAATTAATAGTCAACTATTGAACCCAGAAGTTCAACTGTATCTGTAAAGATCAGTTCAATCAAACGGTCTTGCGAACGAAGTAATCATGATTAATTTTAAATGCAATGGAGTAAATGTATATTTGTATAATATTGTATAATTGAAGAAAGTTTATAACTTCTGAATATTATTGCAAGACATATACTCACTTAATCCTATATATTATAACTCTTTGTATAACTCTTTCTCTCCGTGTATATTGTTTTACTTTGTGTGAATGTTAACAATGTACCATCTTGTTGTCGCTTGCCCTTAATTGGTAAATAATGTATATATTGTAAAATTTGTATTTACGCCCTGTCGGTAAAATTAAATTAATGGAATTATAGATTCCTAGTCCTTTACTTTTTTCTTCATTTTTGCTTGTTTGTAACTCTGTCATTTGACATTGAAAAAACCACTTTAAATCGTAAATTGATTGCCTCACTGTCAATTGACATTATTTAAAAATCAGTTTTCATTTTGTAAATTTGTTGAAATGGGTTGAACTTTCTATATCAGAAAACAAGAGGCCCATGGGCCACATCGCTCACCTGAGCAACAATAGGCATGATAAAATCAGCTTAATGGAGTCATAATACAAAATATCTGGACAATGTGGTATAATACATGTAGATCCTGTATAAATAAAAATCCATTTTCCCCCCTGGATATTCTTATGTTTATAATCAAGTCCCTTTTCTAACAGGATGATTTTATAGTCCTATCACATGTTGAGCATTGCAGTTCTAAAAAAGATCCTAAACAATTGTTTATATATAGGATATAAACCTACATCAAACTCTTAATCCCTTGTAAGGCCCAAGAATCGTCTCGGGGCCAGAGTCCAAATAATTTTAAAGAATCAGCAATATGTCAAAATGCTTGCATCTAAGTAAAACCATATATGATAATATTTCCGTTTTTGTAAATAATTAAAATGTTTTACTTTGCAAAATTGAATCCCCAATGTGGCCTCACCCTACTCCTCAAGATTTTGATTTTAACGAATTTGACTCTACACTATCTGAAGTTGCTTTCACTAAAGTTACAGCTTTTCTATGCAATGGTTTTTTAGAAGATTTTTAAAGATTTTTCTCTATATATTCCTATGTAAAAATTTGTCCCCCCCCCCACGTTGTGACCCCATCGTATCCCCGGGGATCATGATTTGAACAAACTTGCATTTACCCTACCTGAGGATGCTTCCACACAAGTTTCAGCTTTTCTTGCCAATTGGTTTCTGAGAAGAAGATTTTTAAAGATTTTTCTCTATTTGTTCCTATGTTAAAATTTGACCCCCCATTGTGGCCCCACCCTACCCCCGGGGGACATGATTTTAACAGACTTGAATCTATCCTACCTGAGGATGCTTCCACACAAGTTTCAGCTTTCCTGGTTGATTGGTTTCCGAGAGGAAGATTTTAAAAATTTACTCTATATATTCCTAATGTAAAAATTCGACACCCCCCCCCCCTTCATTGTGGCCCCACCCAACCCCCGGGGGTCATGATTTTCACAACTTTGAATCTACACTACCTGAGGATGCCTCCACACAAGTTTCAGCTTTCCTGGCTGATTGGTTTCTGAGAAGAAGATTTTTAAAAATTTACTCTATATATTCCTAGGTAAAAATTCAACCCCCCATTGTGGCCCCACGCTTCCCCCGGCGGTCATGATTTTCACAACCTTGAATCTAAACTACCTGAGGATGCTTCCACACAAGTTTCAGATTTCCTGGTGGATTGGTTTCTGAGAAGAAGATTTTTAAAGATTTACTCTATATATTCCTATGTAAAAATTCAACCCCCCACTGTGGCCCCACCCTACCCCCGGGGGTCATGATTTTCACAACCTTGAATCTACACTTTCAAGGATGCTTCCCCACAACTTTCAGCTTTCCTGGCGTATTAGTTTCTGAGAAGAACGTTTTTAAAGATTTACTCTATATATTCCTAGGTAAAAACTCGACCCCCCATTGTGGATCCACCCTACCCCCGGCGGTCATGATTTTCACAACTTTGAATCTACACTACCTGAGGATGCTTCCACACAAGTTTCAGCTTTCCTGGCGGATTGGTTTCTGAGAAGAAGATTTTTTAAAGATTTACTCTATATATTCCTATGTAAAAATTCAATCCCCCATTGTGGCCCCACCCTACCCCCGGGGGTCATGATTTTCACAACTTTGAATCTACACTTCCGAGGATGCTTCCCCACAACTTTCAGCTTTCCTGGCTGATTGGTTTCTGAGAAGAACGTTTTTAGAGATTTACTCTATATATTCCTAGGTAAAAACTCGCCCCCCCCCCCATTGTGGCCCCCCCCCACCCCCGGGGGGTCACGATTTTCACAACTTTGAATCTACACTACCTGAAGATGCTTACACACAAGTGTCAGTTTTCCTGGCTGATTGGTTTCTGAGAAGAAGATTTTTAAAGATTAGCTCTATATATTCCTAGGTAAAAATTCCACACCCCATTGTTGCCCAACCCTACCCCCGGGGGGCATGATTTTCACAACTTTGAATCTAAACTACCTGAGGATGCTTCCACATAAGTTTCAGCTTTCCTGGCCAAATTGTTCTTGAGAAGAAGATTTTTGAAAATTTCTCAAAAATTTTCAATAATTCCTAAAAAATATCCCCTTGTAAAAGGGCATGGTCCTTAATTTTCATAACTTTGAATTCCCTTTGCCTAAGGGTGCTTTGTGCCAAGTTTGGTTGAAATTGGCCCAGTGGTTCTTGAGAAGATGTTGAAAATGTGAAAAGTTTACAGACGGACAGACAGACAGACTGATGACAGACAAAATGTGATTAGAAAAGCTCACTTGAGCTTTCAGCTCAGGTAAGCTAAAAAGTTTAAAACAACCAAAAACTCACTGCAAACAACCCTAATTTCACTGAAGCAAACCCAGTAGTGGGGTAGTATAATTTAGAAAGGGAAGTATTTCCTTTTTGGGAATTTGAATTGACCCCCGCAAAAGGGCACATTGTAAAGTTGGATTAAACAACTGGATATGGTGGCGTTTATAGAGCGCGCTCCCCATCTAAACTCCATTTCACAGTATAGACATGCTGGGTTTTTTTTATACATTTATTTAGAATGTGGGCGCCTATGAGCGGTTGTTCTCCTAGTTTTATGGCGATTGCTTGTATTTGCATTCGCGTTGTCGATTCAAATGTTAACAGGTTTTACTGTAAACTATTTTGTAAATTTTTCTTTACTTGTCGATTTCTTTTTCAATCTAAATGTTAATTTCTATTCTTAAACAAGATTTGTAATGCCTCCAAGCGTGAACGATTTATCGGAATTACGTGAACATGCAGCCATGTTTATCGTGTCCATCTATTAACAGTGAGCTGATAACTGTACAATTTTGCACCAAAGACGAAAATACCACAGGCACCTAACGTTATATATTTTTTCTCATATTAAAAAAATAATAAAAAGAATATGCCCCCTACCTAATAATAAACCCTTCTGAATTATGAGGTAGGGGTATATTTTCTATTATGAGAAAAATATATATAACGTCATGTGCCTGTGGAAAATAATTAGCTGTCTTGGTATAGGCGGCGGAAGCAAATTGAAAGTGGGAAGGAAAAACCAGTTTCGCCAATCCTCAAAATCTGAATCTGAATCCGGGGGGGGGGGGGACCTGTGTAGAGTATGTTTTGAGATATATTGTGCAATCCCCACCCACCACCACAAACACCTTTTAAGATCCCCCTGGTAGTTGATTCTCCGCTTGATAATTTTTTTTTGGGGGGGGGGGGGGGGTATATATATAATAAACATAATAATTTTACTATTTTAAGATTATTATTAAAAAAATCTGTAATCCTACATGTACTAAACCATTGCAATTGAGATGGCGAGTGTTTTTTTGAAAAATGAATGTCTTTTGAAAAGGCGTTATGACGCCCTTATTCGCGTTATAACGCCATGCATATACGTAAATGGCATGATAGTAAGATTTTTCCATTCAATTAAATGTCATGATATTATACACAACAGAACAAAATCAGCATCTTAGTTCAACGTTTTCTACTGAAGGAGATTTACAGTGCATGTAACTGTTATTCTTAATCTATTTTTTCTTTTTTTTTTTTGCATGTCGTGGGAACCAAGAACAATTTTTTTTGTTAATATAGGTTTGTTGAACTTGTACTGAATACATGTATTGGCAAGTAAATTGGTTAGTGAATGAAATAGCTTGCAAAACCAATGTACTCCTAAAATAAACTCGTAAATGTATCATTTCTTTGTCTTTAGAAAAGAGTTTGTTCAACTTTGATACACGTACAAAGCATGCGTGGATCTAGAGGGGGAAGGAAGGTTCCTGACCCCCCCCCCCCCCCCCCCCCCCCCAAACGGAAAAAAAACTTATTAAATTTACTTTGTAAAAACATAGGTTATCAATTATGTAATTATAAGAAATCAGGAATCATTCTTTGAATAAATCTTCGGGCTTTATTAGATTTGATCACTCCCGGCCATATTTGATCACCTCATATTTCTCAAAGAATGATTCTTTATTTCTTAAATATTACAATATTGTATTGCTGAGTATGAAACAATATAGTATCATATCAAATAATACCATATTGGATTGTGTAATATACAGATTATTACATGGCATTTTTTATATCGCATCCTATTTTAGCCCCAGGTTGCTGTATATCAGCCCGAGAGCCATCAGGCTCGGTTGTATGTATTGTATGATATAATACCGTATCATATGATACAATGATATTGTATCATGATGTGATACAATATTGTATTTTACAACACAATATCGTATTGTATCATATAATACAATATCCTAGTGTATTGTATAATACAATATCACATTGTATAGTATGATAAAATTTGTATCATATAATATGATACTGCTCACATGATGCATTATCATAGGAATGGTATATCATTTATCAACAATCAAATCTTTCAAGCAAGTTTAAGTGTGGTAGGACAGGGTTTTCTTGGCATCCTTGATAATGGAGATCAGGCTCTGTATCTGAAGCTAGCCTTATGTTTCAAATCATTACAAAGTTTCAAAGTTACATAAACCATGAAAGTTATTTCAAGGAATTCATTTTTTTTCCAACATTCAAACCTGCTTTGAACTTCTCAAAATAGGAACACCTGTCCCAGCATCCAGATAATCAAGATCAAGTTTTGTATCTGAAGCTACATCTATACATGTATTACACATCAATAGTTAAAAATAACATTTCAACTTACTATTGAATTTTAATATAATATATTGGTGACATTAAAAATTGACTTCAATGATACACCATTTGTTACTAGTGGAATATGACAATATCCAATCTGCAACTGTCAGGGCAGATTAGTGCTGGCTAATCCTCCATTTTTTATTTGTATTGTATTTCCTGTCCATAGTAAGAGAATCTCCACACACAGCAGAATAATGCAATCACAGCTTCTCAAGCTCTTAACAGGATGAGGGAATTGATTCAGAAAAATAATGAAGGCATTAACACAACAAATGGTATAAAAAGCAAACCATTGAAAATACCCTTTAGTGTCACAGCCTGATAATTAACAGCTTGAAGTAACTGTCAGAGATTAAAGCAATCCATGTTCTTCCTACATATATTTTCTGATCCATTAAAAGCTGAGAGTAATTGAATATAATCCCCCAGTAAAACATTCCCAGTCTCAATCCTTCTTGTATTTCTCGTTCTTTTTCTGCAGCTTGCCTAATGCCCGGTATATGTCCTTCTTGACCTGCTTCTGTTTCCTAGCCTTAATGACCCCAATTCTATCCATCTCCTTCTGGTGTTTGGACACTCTCTCTCTCATTCTCATCTTATCCGACTTCAACTTATGTCGATACAGGTTTTGTACCATCTTCATCATTTTATTAACCTATAATAAAAAATTTAATTTAAATTAGGAAATGGCTATTGTTGTTTTCCTTTGAGCTTCTCTAATTAAAAATACAATAATTTAAAGCTCATTTGAGGCCAATTCCTGTCAGTCATTTCTGAAAACTGAAAGGTAGCTCAAAACACTAACTTTTTCCACTTTGAATCTTCAAAGTATCACTTTAAAAATATGAGCACACAATGTGCTACAAAGGGCTCAATAACTATACTTTGAATCTAGAAAATATCACTTAAAAATATGAATTCTAATAATTTCATGATTTTTTTTTCAAAAAAAAAGGATACATTATACTTCTTTTTTTTTTTGCAAATATCAGGAATATTAGGGTTGTAATGTAAAACAATTGCAATTCAATACATGATATTATGTACATTGGCTACAAAGGGCTCAATAACCACTGAATCTTCTTTGTTTATTCCATCTACCTTATCTTTGTGGGGCTTCATAATTACTTAATCACCACATATCTCAGCTTTGTGAAACTTAAAAATCATATGTTAAGCATATTGGTAATCAATCTACATGTCATTGTGTACCTCAAGTTTTAATTAATATACATATATTGTGTTTAATTTACTAACCTCTGCTATTCTGGATTCAAGAATAAGATTGTTGTGTGTACGCCACTAACCTTGGCTACATTTGGCTCTTATATAATGT
>WFKH01007768.1:8218336-8240875 GCA_016163765.1 Magallana hongkongensis | reverse complement strand
TTTTATCTACAGGCATCTGACTCCGTGCTTATCCTTTGTTTATGTCGTATACAATTGCAAGAGTTATCGTTCGTTTCTGTACTATCAAAAACGTAAACTCATAGATCTACCACTTGCTATCTTTGCTATTAGGCATTTTCAATGGATAATCAAAAACGATAAAGTAAAAATTAGACACATACCAGAAGAGTTCTATTTTTAAAAAACGATGTTTAAACGTGGGTCGAACGGTGAGAAGGGGGGGGGGTAGAGAGTTGTATGCCCTTAGTTTAAATAACATCCGATAGATTTACCATGAAAAAGGGCAGGAATTTGACCTTTGACGTAGAAGGTCATGAAAGCAATTGCAAAAGGCGCTTCCGCCTAAAAATGACGTAACCGTCAAAAGAACGTTGTTTGACATTTTACACGGCCCGAGGTTTTCTAAATCTTGCGGAAAATCCTTTTTAAAGACATCAGGCTAATGATATTGGCATAAATTGTATGAATATTTACAAAATTTGGTTTCAATATATTCCATTATACAGGAATCGTTATTTTGATACAAACTAACAATATAGATTTGTTTTCATCAAAGTTTAAGTTACACGCAGAATTATAATACTACCATGTTTTAGCAACGGATCTCACATTGCTTTAATACAGGTCTCTATTCTTATAGAAAAGAGTAAATTGAATATCGAGAAAGGATCTATTGCAAATAACAAAAGAATTGACCTATAGGGGATATGGATTTCCCGGAAAAAATCACTTTGAAAATCAGAGTTTTTGTTATTTTCTATCGTACATATTTCTAATTTTTTTCGAATTTGCATTTTGAACCTATCATATTGCTCTTGCAATTTTATCATTAATCTTCAAAGCTGGCTAAAACAGCATTTTCTCAGTAAAATGGTATATTTCTGCATGGTTTTTGGCCTAGATATACTTCAGGACCGGCCTGCCCCTAAAGAAATCTTAGATATTTTGATAGGTTTTGTTCAAAAGAATAAATTAAGATAAAATAAATTAAATTTTCTTAGGGGCACCCCGGCCCTGGGGTCGAATTTTGCAAAAAACCGTCAAAAATTTCGGAAACTGATTTCTATCATAGTGGTCTATATCTACATCTAAAAGTGTAAGTTCTGGATAGCTCAGTAGGTTAAAGCGCAGGCTATGTCACACATGATGTTTTTTGTGCCCTGGTTCGATTCCATCTGTGGGCATACTTTTTCTTTTTAAAAATTAACGGCATTTATAAACACCGTTTTATTTTTTTTTTATGTAGAATTGTGCATTTTGTATATTAAACGTCGATCTTCCTTAAATGCACATTTGCTCTTTGAATTAGAGATATCGTTGGAAAAAGTATGTACTTCACTACATGTAAAAGTATATCCTAGTGTAAGCACGCTTTGTTTGAGGACAAGAATCATTCACTCTGTGTTACTCGAGACAGGTGCCACGTAAAAAAATCATGCCGAGCAAAAACTGTTGCGTTTGCCTTTCCAGAACATCTATAGGAAATGGTACAATTGTGGGAGAAGTACTGCAAAGAAGATGCAGTTCGTTCTTTGCATAGAACGTGTGCATTGGTGACATTTTAAGCCAAAAATGTAGGAGGAAGGTTTATAGATTAGAAAAAAATGGGAGTGGGTCAGTTAGAGTTTTCCGTCCTCTTGCCATTCCGGCATCAGGTACGTCCCCTTATACAAAGGATGCAGCTGTTAATACGGAAAAGAGTTCAGTTGAATGTACAGTGAATGATGATAGTGTTCGAACGCCTCGTAAAAATTCTTCTACATCTACAAACATCACTCTTCCTGTTATTTCTGTTGGAAAAACTAAAGCGACGTCCATTATTTTTCGCAAAAAGTCAAAGGGTTTGAGACCTTTGAAATCGCGTCACGCGAGACTTTCGATAGTTGCTAATATGTCCTTGGTTGTAAATAAACGCATATAAAGAACATGTATCGTATTATAGAATGTAAACTGAAAACAAAATTTAAAAAAAAAGTTCATAACTCATACTGCTCGGACAACTACTGTGAAACTTTTATTTCAATCACTATACATTATGAGAACTAGAACCTAAGAGTTTACTGTGTAAGGCCTATAATCAAGAAGTGGAACGGAAATCGATATGCTTTTTGTAAAGACAGAAACCAATACCGATCCTATAGGTCAAGTCTTTTGTTATATATACAAGTGTTCTTTTCCCCCCCCCCCCCCCCCCCCCCCCCCCCCACCAAAGTACTTACTCTCGGAGTGATATCGGGAATGTCATCAACAAAAGCAACCAAAAGCAACCTGAAATATAGTTATAATAAGGTAGTCCTAATTATGGACTTTTAATATCAATATTCAAATATTTGAAGCAGTTCAAACTTTCATTGCAGCAACAAAACGTTTTAGAACCGTTTTAACAAGAGCTTGGACTTTGGGTAGTACGTGACAAACTCCGATTTGATGAAGGCGGAGTCTACTCATGGTTAACTGTCCAGTCATTGGCTAATAGATATGAATACATTGAACGCAATGACACTCGTCCGACTTCATCCAGGGATGTATATTTCGCTGAAACAGCGTCAATTTCACACAGCAGAGCAGATCTTGGCAAACAACTTTCCAGTTTTGACAGTCTATGAATATTAATGAGCTTCTCTTAGCGAATTAGAAGAAGGAGGTCAATTATTTGAAAGCTTGTTTTGATGAGCAAACTAGATAGTAACATCCCACCGAAAGTCCAAGCTCTTGTTAAAACGGTTCTATTATACTTTCATGTTAAATACTGAAATCTGATTGGTTTAGACGCAGTTGATAATCCGTTCTTTTACCCTTAGCGTTAGGTAACACAACGAATTGTTACTTGCGCGTAAATTATGCGCGTACAGTTCGCCGTAGAATTCACATCATTTCTATATAAAAGCAGTAGAATTTTCTCTAAAATTAAGACATTCAGTATAATAAAATAAATAGTGCCTGTTTGGGAGGGTAACAGTTGAATTTGACACCCCCGAAAACCATTGTCAACCTCCGCTTCGCCTCGGTTGACAATGGTTTTCTCGGGGGGTGTCAATTTAAACTGTTACCCTCCCAAACAGGCACTATTTATATAGTGTTACCCGTTGCCAAGTGTGTTGCTAACACTGAGGGTAATAGAACGGATTCTAAACTGCGTCTAAACCAATCAGATTTCAGTATTTAACAAGAAAGTATAACAATATAGAATGTTACTGATTGATATCAAATAATAGCAAACGCCACATATACTTCCATTAAGTCATATTTTCTGTTCCGATACTGTAAGATCGTAATTATTTTGATTTTATTTAACTGTACTACTCTTGTACTGCGATAGTTTGAATGTTGTCGTATATATTCACGATGTAGAAAATGAACCACCAATGAATGATAAAAAGCAAGACAAGAATACAAGCAGTTATTGATCTTTGCAAATTCATACGGGGCATTTTGATTCCCTCATGTAAAATTCGTGTACTTAAAATGGATATTAACACTTAAATGCTGTAAGAATGAAATCAGAAAGGTGAAATTGAATTTTACAATGTGTAAGTCCCTGGGCACCAGACCTTCAGACTACTGCATCAAAATCGTGATGTAAATTGCCTTGACAAAATTCAATGTATTTCTAAAAAAATATATTCGGTGATTTTCCAGTATTGAAAAAAAAAATTCAAACGATCTTGTGATGTCATTAAGAAGAAATTAACGAGTCATTTAAGGAAGGAATTCGATAGCTACAAAATTTTTACGAATAAAGACAGGGCTTCTAAAAAAGCGTAAACTGTTTTAATCCAGTTTATTTTCGTATGAATTATATTAATTCGTGTGAATCATAAAGTAGCTATTGAATTTATTCCAATCATTCAGTTTTTATCATAAAGTACAGAATCAATTGTGCTATAATATAGCAAAAAGGTTGTAAAAAATGTCATGCGGATAGTACCAAATTTCAATGTGACTAAGAAGAAAATTCTATACATGTATAAACTATTTATTCTAGTCAATCAAATAGCGCGTTACAAACATTGAATTATAATTGTGCTTGAAGACCAATTATACACCATGTAGCCTAATTTTTGTAACAATTCTTTTATACATTATACAACTTTTCATGAAATATCTTATTGTCTCATCCATCTTTAAGAAAAGAAAATTAATAATCTTTGCGTTATTTTACAACAAATAAGGTGCTTTGATAACAAATATGTATTATTTTCTATATAAATTATTTTAGTTTTAGTCAAGAGTTATCTCCCCAAATTAATTATCGCTCCTTGTGGCCCAATTTTTTAAATCTATCATGACCCATGTGTTTCTTTTATAACGTGAAATCACATGGTTACCAGGCTTAAATCTTACCTATTTGTACAATGGAATGTGCAAAGCGTAGGTATTTAATAGTCATCCGAAGTTGATTGAAAGATAGAAAGCCTCTTTTGCAGATGGTTAACTTCGAAATTTTAAATTACCCCGAAAGCTTTAAAAATTGACATATATTGGCCATTTATTGGAAGATTTTATTCTATATTGAATTCAAAGCACTTCAAAAACTGTGTGATAAACCAATACAGCCCTGCTTATGGGGGCTCGGCGTTCGTTCCTGGCGTGTGCCGTTTGATCTCCAAGAAACGGATACACTGAGGATGTTCGGAGAAGATGTTGTAATGGCTACGTGGAATTGGTGAAACATGTCACGTAAACACAGACTACTGAATTCTCCAGACCACTTTACACTAATTAGCAGCACAGACAAGAGAAAACCAAACCTCAGAGGAAAAACTCCGCCAGGGGATTTCTAAGGAGGGGGAGAGGTTCAATTTTAATATTAACATTCTTTTACTAATAGTAATTGGTTTTGAGTACGTTTGAAAGACAAACATGTCGAACGGAAGGTGTTTCCACCAAATCGGTAGAGATTCCAATGGTATATTATGACTGCTGAGCTCTAATGTGTCCAATACCGGACAGAGCTAACTCTTAAAGTCACATACAGCTTATACTTTGCAATCTGATTAAAAAAGCTGTGCAACAAAAAAACATATTGAATGATCTAAATTGAAAACGTTGCTATGTCGATGAAAGGTAGAAAACAAGAGATAATTGAACATTTTTTGTTACTTTGTGAAATGATTTTATTAATCCATGGAAATATGACACTTAAAATTTTATCGACTGATATCGACTTTGAGAAAAAGAATGGCCGTTGCTATGGAGTTTTCAAAAGTATTATTGAATTTTATCAGGTTTGCAATGCTTCAAATCGTTTAGGTATTTTTGCACAAATAGCGACGAAATGGCACTTAGATATGTTAAAATTAATGCCAACCTTTCAAAATTTCCAAAAATTATTCAATTTCACATGTATTACTATTTTGTTAACGTAGCAATAGATAATTTCAAATATATATTTATATGAGTTTAAAAGAAACCAGTATGAATTTTGATTAGTTATACATTTGAACACTTAAAGAATCCATGCAAATGTAAGCAATTTTGCATACATTCAGCTGTCTCCATAGTTACATTCTTACGAAAGCCCATTCTTGATCAACAATATATAATTTATCTATATATAGACATGACAACTATGAACATTTTTAAAAGTCAAAAATTTTCGTTATTACTCTTTTAGATTTTGAAGTAAAAGATTTGCCACTTTCATCTTTTACTATGGCAAGATTTCCACTTTAATCTGTTACTATGGCAACGGATATTTTCCTTAGAACCAGTTTACAGAACTGTTTATTTGTTTTAACACCAAATCAATGTATGATTTATAAAGAAATTGGCAAGAGTGCACCGCGGCCCCTTTATGATTTTTGTTTTGTTTTTGCCAAAAATCAAAAATTAAAAAAAAAAAATAATAAAAAATAAAAAAATAAAAAATAAAAAAACAAACATTGTTTGGATCGAACTCCCTGCATCGTTACTGTCCCTAAGGAGGCCGACTCTAGTTTTCATTGCGCATGATTTTTCGCATTCTATTAAAATACAGTGTATTTATACATTTCATTCGATACCATTTATAAAATTGAACACAATAAACAAAATACAGATAACAATATTCAGATTTTTTAGGGAAAATATTTTTTAAACGATTTTTCCGTTGTTTGGTAGGTAAGCGTTGCCATTGTGCTTGAATGACGTTATGATAAAATGAAAACTTTGTACGAGTATCAGTACGTTATAAGAAATAACATAAAAGAAAAAGTAAAACTTGTACGCCTTTGAAATTTTGCAAACAGAATAATGCTTAGGGTTATTTTTCTTAATATTTTAATGAATCTATCGTACCAATCTACATTTGTAATACTCCAAAATATAGCACAATTTGGTGAATTTTGATATTTTGAGATGACCCCCACTTAAAACCAGACGGTAGAATTTAGTATTTTTTACAGTAGAAGGTAGAAAAGATAGAAAATGATATAACTAACACATATTATGATTTGAGGAAAATCGCTATTGTAGTATTTTTTAAATCTGCTTCGAAGTGCTGAAAATGACAATTTCCTATATATTCCTATAGTAAATATACCTGTATTTTGAGATGGCCCCTAAAAAGAACCAGATGGTAGATTTTCTTGAAACTTCGCAAATAAACTACAGTTAATGTAAATTACATATGGTTAAAAAATGAAGGTTTGCTATTGCAGTTTTTACGCAAAACCCCCCAAATCGGCCTCCTGAAGATCAAGATCTAGTAAATGATTTCAGAGTTTCTTTTTGGTGCAAGATCCATTAAGACGTCATAATTTATTCAATAGGCCTATATCTTTTTCCCGTACTTTATGACTAAAAGGGAATTATTTAGAAAAGAAAACATTTTCTTGACATTCCATTTGAAATCCTATAAAAAATAATCCCGATACATATAAATGTATTTAATTTAATATCATTTTAAAGAAGAGGTGAAGAACATTCTATATGCCGTTTTTAGAGAAACTGTATGCATTCTGGATATATTTCATTTGTCAAAAACGGAAAAAAAACTCTGAGATTTGCAGCTGGTTTCCTTCATATTTCATTGAAAAGGACAGTTTAAAATACGACTTTTCACCGTGTTTATCTTAAGATTAAGCCCCGGTACACGTTATAAAAGCAAGCAATTGTTATGAAGCATCATTAAAGAATAGGCTCCTTTCATTTACTAGATCTTTATGGAGGGTACTCGTGTTCAAAAATCCAGACCTGTGAACTTGTAAATCCGAATATGCAATCGTGTTGGTGTGTGAGTCAGAGTATGAATGTGTTTAATTCTGATCGTGTTACCTATAAAACTCGGGCATAAACACTTTAAGATTCGACTCAGTTCCTTCGTATGATGCACATTTTGCAGCTTGATTGTTATTGTTAGTTAATTTAACCTTCAACTTTGCACATTTCTGCATATGTATGTTCTTGCTCGGAAATAGCACATCTGAAATGCTACAAATCGACATATGTAAAGTCTATATACAAGTTTGTCGAATTTTGACATGACCATAAATATGGAAAATGCTTGATGCAGGAAAAGGCATGCCGTAATCGCCGGAATGGACCAAAATAAACATTATGTTCAGTTAAACTGTTATATTAATTAAGCTTTTAATGAACGATATTAATTTCTTTGGATTGAAAATAATATCTTTATAAAAAGATATTGAGGTATGATTGAAACTGGACCAAACAAGAGGTGCAGATATGTAAAAATCGGTGCCGGTGTGACGAATGCGCTTGTTTCTGTAATATAATTCCCAAGGTATTATACGATAAGGGTTTGCTTAACTTTTACTACAAAAAGAAATGCCTAATGTCTAATGTCTCTAAAAATAACTTGACATGTAATTTCAACTACAAAATATAAGTTGAATATGTACTCTTTTCTGGAAATGAGACGGATCAAGAAATTTCTGATGGGGTGAATATATTTTGGGCGGCATGTGATTTGGAGACCGCCGTGAGGCCCCAAGTAGCTCCTTTGCTTCTGAATTCTAAGAATTTTGAGAGTGAATATTTTATTCCTGAAAAAGTTAGAATTAAAAGACTTGCAAAGAAATTTGGTAATTTTTCGCGGAAAAATGTATGTACATGTATCTATATAATTTTTAAAAATATTATTTAATGACTTTGTTGTGCAAGTGGATGATAAATTATTAAACAAACTGAAACTGTTATATAAAAAAAAGTTTTATATTTACTAATTAAAGCAAAAAATTTTGACAAAATGTAAAATATTTTGAAGAAATAAAAAGGGATACTAGTATGTTTATGTTTTTATAATTATATTTTTCTTCGAAAATTGGATTTCTGAAATTAAGGAACGGTTGGGTCAGACAAATTTAATCGCATATGAACTAGTACCGGTAGCATTTTGATAATAAAAACTTATAAATATAAAGTGTATTGACAGTAATATAACAAAACTAAGTTGCTGTATTATGGTATACAGTACATGTTCACAAGTGGCTGTAAAGCTGTATTGCTCTCCGGAAGATTTTGATTAACCAACTTCACTGAGTGAGTCTGTATTGAATCGACATTCAAAACGCCATACTTAATTACGTACTGATTGCTTGAAATCAAAAGGTTTTTGCCAATCTTCACCTTCTTTTTCTATATATTTCCGACAAAATGAAACATTTTATAATTTATATACATTTTAATTTCACGACAGTTAACCTTATCTTTGAAATTTTTAATTTTTAAAGGGGGGGGGGGTGCTATTCATGTCTCATCTAAATCAAAATCTTAAAACTAATGTCTTTAAATAGTTTGTTTTTCTTGATAACTCAGTTATTTAATTAATCAGCCGGCCGACCCCGTGTAATTTTTCTTTTTTAGGGATGGGTTGCGGGGTGGTGGTAGCGATAAGGATGCTAGCGCTTTTGGTGATATTTTTTTATATTCAGCCAAGCTCTATACTTTAACAATTTGTTACATTCACTCTAAGATAATAAAGATGCGGGTATATGTATCTATAGTTAAACAGAGTCATGATATGTAATATATTTCGGATCTAAGAAGAAATCTGATGCCGATCGAATTCTTCACTCGCATCTTTTCTATACATTCTCTTGATGTAATGATCCGCCAATCTCATAATTTATCTTTCAAAAAATCGCACTTCCTAAAAAATGTTGTTATCCAGAGATCATATGATGATATTTATGTATTTTTTTGTTTTGTATATTCCGTCCCCATTCCGGCGATTACGACATGCCTTTTCCTGCAGCTACCCTTTTCTATCGCTGACGTCACTGTTTCCATATATGGTCATGTCAAAATTCGACAAACTTGTAGACTTTACATTTGTCGATTTGTACCATTTCAGAAAACGGAGATACAAATGCAGAGACTAAACATGGAAAACGCGTAAATAGTGACAGGTGACATGTAAATAACAAACAGCATTTTAAAGCTGCAAATATGCATCTGTAGGAATAATTAGATTGAAGGCCTGTGGAGTCAACTCTAGAGTGTTTATGCCCGAGTTTTATGGATTACACGATCAGAATTACACACATTTATACCAACACGATTGCAAATTCAGATTTACAAGTTTACATGTCTGGATTTTTGAACATGATTACCCTCCATAGATATTGACCTTAACTGTTCTACACTAAGGTCGGTGAAGTGGGTCATGGCACGAACTCAACGGTTATATATGAAACTCCAGTTAAACATAATGATTTAAACACTGTGCCGGACAATTATGCCAGTGTCAAGGTAGCACCCGTCTAAGCTGCATGTATCGAAAAATTCAAATACATGTATGTCATATGATAGACCATTGTTTAGAGAGTTGGAAACCACCTTTGTTATTAATGTATCTCACCCGTCAGGTGATTTATTTACTTTTAAAAAGTAAGTTCCGACAGGAAAAAAAATTTTCCATATGAAAAACAATTTTCCTGTAGGATATTCTGGATTTCCTACCGGAATGAAAGAACTTCCTGTAGAAATTTAAATTCCGATAGGATTTGAACAAAACTCCAATAGGATTTTAAAATCCGGTGAGAAATCTTAATTTTCTATAGGAAAACTACCTGTTTGAATCAAATTCCTGCAGGAAATACTTTTCTCCATTAGGAAATATAACTCCTATAGGAATTTCAGAAAATCCTATAGGATTGTCAATATTTCCTGTAGGAAAATTATTTCTCCAATGGGAATTATTATTTTCCTATGGGATATCAATTTTTAAAGGTAAACATCTCACCTGTCAGGCGAGAGACACTAAAAACAAAAGTGGTCCTATTCTCTATAGACAATGGTCTATCATTTGGTATATATGGACTTTTATGAAACTTCATAGTGGTGCAAAAATGCCACCTTGGCACTGGCATAATTATCCGACACAGTGTTTTTAATTGTATCGAAAATTTAGTTGAGAATATTGTCTTGTTGTAAAAATTGCATTTTCTTCCATCTGGTAAATTCAAAATTAACAAACAAAATTACAATATTATCTTTATACTTTTCTTACAACATTGTTTTTTGAAAATTAATATGTAAAGTGTTGGTCAAAGCAAATGTACACAGAGATCCATGATATTCCATTGCGATCTATCTAGTGAACAAGAGTACATGTATGGATATCTTGATCAAGAAACAAAGAGCACATAAACAACGTTTTGTATTAACTTTATTCATTTATTTGTCAACAACATCTAGATTTTTTTCACCCTATTTGGATCGAATTGATGGCACAGTAAGATAGTAAGGAAGGTTTGAACATGCCGATTTTTGCCGGACAGAAATGGAGGAAAGCGTCGACGTAAGTCATTGCCTTAGTTGACAATTTTATACATCATTACCTTCATTTTCTGTTAGGAGTAAATCTGCCTACACGAAATTTAAAAGCATGTCATATGGATTCTTTTCTAATCGATTGAATGTGGATGAATATATAAATATGTTGTTAAAGGCTGCCGCTAAGGGTATTGGAACTGACGCCATCTTTGGTAACAAAGCTTTTAATTATTTCAACCTCTAATATGAAAACAGGCATTTTTGTGAAAAGTTTATCTCTCTAAATAAATTGCTTTGAAAATTGAAATAGCTTTGGGGCTACAACACGAGGCACATTTCTCTGTATTTAATTACATGACCTATCTGTATAAAATAGGGAAAGAAAACGCAAGAAAAAGCATAAAAAGACGACTTTACTTGAAATATATTACATGACATGTGGTATACTAGTTTCATATTGGATAAGCCTTTCAGCTCCCAAAGGTTACTAATAAGTCGAAATAACGGAACGAAATTAAATTAATTGAACATAACAAAATTTCCGACCACCAATACTAGGAAATCCGGACGTCATTGAGTGTATTCCCGTGACACGGGAGATTATTGAAGATAAGCATTTCCATCACAACACGATCTAATCAAGATATATACGGCATTCTAGCAAACCAATTATGATGCCATTACACACTCTCAACATGCACAGTGCAACCAGTGATCAAACATGTCTAAATGAGGCTATATAACGAGTTTGCTCATCATCTTAAGCAAAGCATTCTGCTATACATAATACCATTGTTTGAGCTCGTTCGAAGACAGTTAATTTGAACAATAATTGGTAGATTGTTACTCTGCACACAAATTCTCCACCATTCGTCCAGCGCCCCCTATCGGCAATCACCTAGCACTTAAAGTCACTAATGGAATGTTACCAAAATGAACGCGTTTTACGCCCTCCTTCTTAACAAGTGTATCGTAAATTGCCGTGTCAACTGTTTCTGAAAGAAATAGCAAACAAAGTCTAAATAACATATTTAATATGTAAATCTAATTCATGATGGAAAATAGGCATAAAATGCAATTTCTTTAATATGCATGTACACGTTTGAATTACTTTTTCAAAGCGCAATAATACCCGGATGAAGAACACTTTACTTTGAGGGATAACATTTCATTATTGCCCAAGTCGATAATCAGTATATTTCAAATCGGTATGGTGTAAGATAAATATATCTTTCAATAATGTATGTACTTATGATTTAATGTGACACTTAAAAATATTAAAATAGAGTGCATTAAGCGCAAAATATATTTTTTCAAGGATGATATACATTTAGTTCAAATACGATTGATATTTTTCAGCGTGAAACACAAAGCACCAATATGAAACACAGAGTTTATTGATGTGATTCACTGAATGAAAGCTTGTTGTACACGACAGAGTAAACATCACAGTGTTATTTGGTGTGCCCTATGAGAGTTTGTCAATATCAACAGCAGGAAACGTGGTCAGGAATCAACTGTTCTACCACATCTAGTAGAGGTTTGCAGTAAAAGCATTTGGATACAAAAGCTATAATTATGGAAACAGTGAGAGATATAAAATGGAATATGTTTAAAGCAGAACATTAGCAAAGCGTTCTGAAAGCTCACATCTAAACATTATTTCTAATCAGACTTGATTTAACGATACACGTAATGTATTTACAACTGTACATGCACAGAGCATACGCGTTATACACAGTGAAACTGAAGAAGAGTCTATATATAGCGCTTACGTAATTTAGTGAGTTATACACAGTGAAACTGACCTATGGTTTTACCACAGGGGTCTCAAGCGCTGGGATTAGCTTGTGAATGGTACCAAATTGTAATCGTTCTTACAAGTACTTGAAAATCGCCACGTCTTGAAATCTGCGAGTATTAGAAGTGCATTTTTCATTTATAAATATAAAGAACGATTTCAAGCAAGGATTCCGTTAAAGGAATTCAAAAGCTGAGTTACTCATACACTCCTAGTACACAAATAACAATGAAAAAATAGTTTGGTGAGTACGCTGTACTCATAAATATTCAGCACTATTTCTCCGCCCCTTCTTGTGATTGACAGGTGACGAGCTGGCGTCATCCACCGATTCGGTGGTGGTGTACTGGGAACACCCGTTTCCATGGTGTTTGTCAGTCAGTGCGTAAGTATTAGAGCTATTTCGGAATAATGTGACAGGAAGCCTACCAGGTTTGGATCTGTCCTTGAACTTTGCGCATATTCTGCAGGGACAGCAGCAAAACAGTTTGACAAAACCATGTCTGAACCTATAAAGAGAGAAAAGACGAAACCATAAAATGCCCCGAGACTTGATATGGATATGACCATTTTCATCCTCTATATCCATATCAAATATACACTTTATGACAAAAAATATTCAATTTACATAAAAACTTAAAGTGGTCCGTACCTAGAATTCATCCAACAGTAGATGATCGGATTGTACATGGAGTTGCTCATAGCCAGCCAGTAAATGACGTTATAAACGTTCTGCATGTGTTCCCAGTGGTTGATCTCCGGTTTGGTGGATGCCAGCACGAAGTAGAGATGGTACGGCAACCAGCACACCGCAAACGTGACCACCACCATTATCATCATCTTCACTACCTGCTCACAGTAAAACCAATTCATAGCGTACACAATAATGTGGTTTCATAAATGTTCGTGGGCATCAATTTTCGTGGATTTAATGAAAATGACACTTTCAATGATACCGTGGATTAAATGAAAATGACACTTTCAATGATACCGTGAATTCGTGGCCAGTGGTTCTATCAATAAATATGTTAATAGATATACCGGTAGCACTTCAATGAACATTAATTTCGATGATCAACTCAACAACGAAATCCACGAAAATTGGTATTCAACGAATATTGATGAAACAACAATTGTAGTTTGCCGAACCTGTTCACAGATATTATACAGTTTTACCATATGATATACCAAGTTTTTTTCCACTGAACATTAATTTCTTCAAAGATTTCGGAAGAAACTGATTAGCAGTTACTTTATCACAATTCATCAAGACATATATATATCGCCTGTTTTAATCTATAAGGATTTTAAATTGATTTACAGTAATAGATCGTTTCATGAATTATAATTTTGAGCACTTCATATTCTTAAGTTATTTCTTAATAGGCTTGGTTGAAGTATGTATAATTTTAAATGTTAATACATCAATAAAATTAGAAGATTTAGGGTATCTGGAATAACCTATATACTCCAGCCGATTTCATGACTTAATTTACGCAGCCTCTTATTAGGTATGCGTTAGAGTCCTTTCCTTTAGAAATTAAAAATTTTCATATAGGAAATGTGGATTTATCAACAGGAATAACGCTACTTTCAACGGGAATTTAAATTCCGATAGGATAGAATTTTAAAATCTGGTGGGAAAACTAGATTTGCATTAAATTCCAATAGAAATAGTTTAATCTTATAAGATTTTTAAAAATTCCTCTCGGATATATAGAGAAAATATTAAACGATTTTCTATATATCCTACAGGAATATATTTTTTCTCCTTTAAGAATTATTATTTTGATTCCCATTGGTTATTGATTTTTAAAGGATAATGTCTTTGTCAGGCGACACACACTAAATAAAAAATATTTAAATAATCTCTAAGCAATTATCTATCATTCGACATACACGGATTTTTATGGAAACTGTGCCCTAAGAGAGTGCAAAAATGCCAATTAAATTATCCGATTCAGTGATACCTGTATCAATTTATAACTCTTATAACTACATGTCAAAAAACAATTGCGCAAAAGTATGCGCGAATGATTTGGACTAATATTAAAAGAGCATCGAATCAATACGAATTTTCCTATAATTTAAAACCATCTTCATTGTCGTGAAGCCTGTCATTTTATCTGTAAAATTGCCCTGGGTATACGATGAATCCAACAAACACCAACTGCATTATCACAAGATCCGGTTTCATTAAATGAAAATACCGTTGACTACTTAAAAAAAGATGCCTGACAACAAAATTGGTTAATGTAAAAGTGTACCTGGACTTGATTCCCATTACCTTCCTAGAACATTTGATATTTCGGAGAAAAACGACACTGGGAATACATGTTTGAGTAGAAAAGTTGAAAGTCTTTTTTGAAAGATATTTTTCAAAATTGCGAAAAACTCTTCATAATCTTCGATGTGGTTTGTATGTTATCAGATTTAATAAAATTTAATTTTAAGATTTCCAGATGAGGAAAAAAATATTATTCCCCTGTTCGCGAACAACCTTTATTATGAAAGTAAAATTGTGTTCTGTAATCTGCCATTTTAAGTAAATCCACGTGCAAGTTATTTCCGAGAGAATGACAGTGCCGCTTAAAGCCTTATCAGTCTCAGACAAACGTTAATCTGCTTTGTGGAAACAATGTCGGTACAGTGTCAACTAGGAACAGGAAGAGGCCTGTCATCATGCGACACTAAACAGAAACACAACATCGCCGGCTAGAGCCCGGATGTCACCCAGATCGCTCCATTTGCATCATATTAAAGCACGGCTTCTGAATAAACAAGCATTTTAGACAACAAAAATAATAAGTCACTATCGAATCCGTATACATGTATCAAATCTTTTAGTATTGCCATACATGTATCTGTTTAGGTTTCGAAATGCTTTCTATATAGATTTATGCGGGAACAAAGATAGCAAACATCGCAGAAATTAAATTTTTTAAATTTTTTCTGCAACGATTGCTACCTTCATATATAATCCATATTGTTTTTATATTTGAATATCTCTCTGAATATTCGTATAATGTCGTTATTGTCATTCAGTACGTTACAAAAATGGAAGAGCCAATTTTCCCCATATATGAAAATATCTATGTACAACAGATTAAAGTTTGTCCGCGTGTTTCATGTTTTCAATATAGCTAAAAGTTTCGATCAATCACAAATTAATCAACGCAAAGTGAACATTTAAGGTACATCTTCGGTGTAAAATGCATGTACGTGTACGTAGTTACAGGTACAAGAATAAATGTGGTCAATGGACTCACTAAACGCAGCTAAATATATTACGTTTGAAGGCATTTTTTAAATGGTTTATATGGCATATCTGGACTGGTTTTTTGTATATATTAATTTGAGTGCAGACACGTGTTGTGCATGTTACCGATAATTGTTTTTAATTAATATTTTTGCATTTTATCGTCCTGAATACTCTCAATGTTGAGATCTAAAATCTAAAAATAGAATCTTATGTTTAATTTTAGGCGGGTTTATTCAAAATAATTGTATATATTTCCGAGTCGAAAATAAATAAATGAGGACAAAATATTTTTGTTAAGAGAATGATTTTAAAAAATATTATTTGCAGGAAAGTTATATTTTCACAACAGTAATTAAATTTGGAAAGTATTTTTAAATTTTGATCATGAAATTGATTAACAATCATTTGGATTTCCTGTTTATATGCGTAAAATACGGTAATATCATCAGGGTGAAAACTATAAGCGAAATTAATGTGACAATGTTTTTGCCATGCCTATTCTAAGTGATACAAAAGATTACATAGGGCAGATAAACCCGGTCGTAAAGATGAGTGCAACCAACCCTTCAGAGGAGATTCACATTGCTTTGTTAAAAAAATCTCAAGACTTTAAGAAAGAAGCTAGCAATTAAATTAAATTATTTGTGCATTTTACTTGCACCATTAGAAAGTTTTAAATAGTTTAGATAATAAAAGATCACAGTGGAAGAGATTCGCGTTTGTTGGGTTATGAAGACATGAACACAAGTCTGTCTGATGAAAAAACATTTACTCCTCTTTTTCTTTTTTTGCATTTATCTGACATTTGACTTTAGAAATTGACAATAAAAATGGAGAAAATATTTTTTTCTCTTATCAGTTTTTATTCGCAAAAGACGAATAATGTTGATGAATTGGGGAACAGTTGAATAAAAGCAAAAACTACATGACAATTCCAAATTTAAAAAATTGCTTAATTTATAAGAGTAAATTTAAACAACAGAACAGATCTGTTGAGAAAATGTTCGACTTAAGTTACGTACAATTTCATTAACTTTGAAGATACGCCAATAAAATATAAAGAATCTTTTAACAAATTTCATTAGTAGTATCACACGTGGAATTTGTTTCATCACAGCAGCCAGATAAGACTTCCACTCTTGAAGAAAGATTTCTTTAACAGTTTAACAGTTGGAGGAACAGCGGACCGTTGTCTCGTGTGGTGTTATGCAGGCGGCATTTCGCCTATATTTAGGATTTCATGTTCTTGTAAAATAGGAAATCATTGCAATGATTTCGACAAAATGAGATAAGATCTAAACATATTGAACATGATTTCAAGAACTTAATGGGCAAACATAAACGTTACCGTTTTACGCAATTGAGCGCCTTAATGTAATAGTATCTGTCGTGTCTCTATTGTAGATTCTCAAAATCAAATTTTTCTTAATCAATTTTGGTGCCAAATTCTTCCGCCGCTAGCACCAACTGATATTTGTCAATCTCTATTAAACGTCCCAAAAGATTGTAAACAGAACTTCAAAGATAATTTTGTAAATCTGAGAGGGAAACTTCTTAAATGATGGCATTGTAGAAGGGTTGTAATTTTTACATTCATTAGAAGAGCCACCATTACGTGAACACTCATTTAATGCAGACCCCAGCATACGATGAATCGATTTTTGGATTTTGGTTTCTTTCCAGTTTACCTAAGAAAATCATATTAAAAACAAATGTTGACATAGAACACTGTGCCGGATAATTATGCCAGTGCCAAGGTGGCATTTTTGCACCCACTTAAATGGAGTTCCGTAAAAATCCATATATACCAAATAACAGACCATTGTCCAGAGAGTATATAACTACTTTTATTTTTAGTGTGTCTCACCTGACAGGTGAGATATTTACATTTAAAAATTAATATCCCATAGGAAAATGGTAATTCCCATAGGAGAAATAATTTTCCTACAGGAAATATTGAAAATCCTATAGGATTTTCTAAAAAATCCTATAGGAATTATATTTCCAATAGGAGAAAAGTATTTCCTGCAGGAATTTGATTCAGACAGGTAGTTTTCCTATAGGAAATTAAGATTTCCTATCGGATTTTAAAATCCTACGGGAGTTTTGTTCAAATTCTATCGGAATTTAAATCCTATAGAAAGTTCTTTTATTCCGGTAGGAAATTCCAAATATCCTATAGGAAAACTGTTTTTTCTATGGGAAAAACTATTTTCCTATAGGAATTTATTTTTTAAAGGTAAATATCTCACCTGACAGGTGAGATACATTAATAACAAAGGTGGTTATAAACTCTTTAGGCAATGGTCTATCATATGGCATATTTGAATGTTTCGATACGTGCAGCTTAGACGGGTGCAAAAATGCCACCTTGGCACTGGCATAATTATCCGGCACAGTGTTATAGATAAAATTTTCTCTGTTTTTATTTCAATGGTTTAGAAAGTGCTTATAGAAAACACATTAAGTTAGCATTTAGACTGAAGGAGAAAACGATAAGAGGGGATTGGATTCGTGTGATGAACATTGGTTCTAATCACACAGACCCACGAATCACAACCTAACCGACCATATCTGATCAAAACTCGAGCATATCTTATGCAAAACGAATTCTCAAAAAAGAGAGGATATTAACAATACTGTGTTATCTTGGAAGCATCCTTGAATTCCTCAGCAGTGATATTTCGTCAGATATCCCGACAGATTACACTACCTTATCAACTCTTCCTTTCCTATTTATACATGCACGTAGACTTTGTACATACCATATGCTTCCTTTTGCAGTACATGACCTGCATATTGTTTCAACAAATACTTTGATTTAATTTGAAAAAATCTAATATCAAATGGTATTTATGTATACATTTTCTGATTAGGACTGAGCGACTTGGCAAACCGTTATAGCTATTTTCTCTCCGTCGGAAATCTGATCATGTTAGACCCGAGGCTGAGCTACATTTATACGGAATTTCTATTGAGTCAGTGGTCAACTTAGAAGGCTTTTTCTCCTTTCAGTGTCATCAATCATTGTTTAGAAATGCCATAAATGTAAAGATCGACTTTATTACACAAGCAAAAGACGAAAAAGCCCTCACCCCGGGATAATTTATGTCTTTTTATTGAAATCCATAATGGTTGCCCTTTCCATCCATGAACATAAACATAATCTTCGGGTATCTAAGAAGACGATGCGTTCACTAGTTCTAAGAGACAGAAGAGTTAAGCTCTTAATTTCGCAGGGAGAGACTTGAACATCATTAGTATCAAAGTACAAGGATAGGGACCGTATTCTTTTATTATCATTGTGGATTCCATTTTGTGCATAATGCAATATGCACCGGGACTGTTCTTGATGACCGAAGCAGTGAATCTCTGGAGACTTTTAGGTTTCATCAAAATAAACGAGATAAACTGTAAGAATTGAGCAAACGCTAAAACATTAGTTGGGCAAGTGCTTCAAATGCAATTAATTTCTAAGCAGTCACCTCAGGTGAAGGTTGTCTGAATCCTTGCTCAATTATCCACTTCAATTCTTCATTGTTTGTAAATAACCACTTTCCAAGGATGCTGCATTCCAAAGAAGAGAGAGAGAGAGAGAGAGAGAGAGAGAGAGAGAGGAGAGAGCATGACCTCCAACCGACTAGTTTTTAAAGTTAGAACAAGCTCAATGCTTATAAACCTTATAAAATAAAGCCTCATTAAATAAATGAATGACTTGATATTGTATTTCGGTTTGTTTATTGCGTGGTCTTTTGACAACGTGTATGAGTGGCAGACTTTCTCTCCTTCATGGACTATGGTTTGGGTATCAGAAGCACCACGATTGTTGTTTTATAGTTCTTTGAATGATTTGTGTGCCACATACATGTTCGATGCGATTCAAACGTCTTGTATACAAAATAGAATCCATTCAATCATTCTGATATAAATGATCGATCATACCAAACTTCTGAAAAACTTAAGAATATAACGCTCAAATAACTTCCGGCGGATTTATATTGTAGACATGTACCGGTATTACTCGATTCCCTAACCTTCGGAATCTTAATGCATTGTCTGTGAGGAACTGAAAACGATGGACAAAGCTCAAGTTTTATTCCAAACATAAATTACTTAGGTGTTTTTGTTTCTTTTGGGGAATGGTGGTGGTAATAATGGGATTAACAATTTGAGGCCTGTCCGTCGCCACGTGACTTACCCGTCTTTTGGAGCGGATTCTCTCGTACTGGACAGGGGTGTTCTCCCCGATGGCCCGGCTCCCCCACAGCTCGAACCCGACCCTGGCGTAAGTCACCGTTAAGGTCACCAAGGGCAGCACGTACGTCACGATCAGAATCAGCAAATTATACCTGAAAATAGAAGTCATGTATACGGCTACCAGTCTCCATCAAAGAAAATAGTTCTTACCAACTCCACATCTTATGTCATGCAGCAGTCAGCTCTATCGAGATAGTTTAAATTAAACGCTTTATAACGAATGCTAAAAATTATCGCGGACAGACTGTTGGCACAATGTCCTGTTGCTTACACTTTTGCTCGAACTTTTTCGGAATATGTACACTTCGTGCCGCCAAACCTTTCCAATCCACGAGAGTTTTGTTTTCTTTAAAAAAGATAAAATTGTGTTACGAGTTTGAGCGGCTACGGATCGTACCAACATTCTGTTCGTTAAGTCGTTAAGAGAATATTTGAAACTAACCTGGAAGAGTTAATTGCTGAATGACTTCTAATATAATATATGATGTTAGTTTCACATTTCTATATGTCTTTGTTTGGTTATATATTTATATATTTGATTGATCTCATATTACAGAAATTGTTTAAATTGTCGTTTGAATCGGTGGCATCGTAACCGCCATTCCACGCCTTGTATCATTGCAGTTCGTTTTAAAGATATACCCATTATACATCTTTGTGTAATTTTGCACACCTTATGAGCATTACTGGCCCGGGAGTCACTCTTTGAACAAAATTAAATCTACACTTTATATATACGCTTTTATCTTAATGTTGGTACGTTTGTTGTAGCGGTCATTAAAGTTGATACGAATTGATATACATGTATACGAGTTTTTCCCCTGTTATTTCAGAATTCTGTTGTAATGGTTCTCGGTTTCTGTTGTTCCGCTTATTGCTAAACACATGCTATAAGATGAGATTTTCGCCCTTTACTGCATTTAAGTATTTATGTTAGTACATAAACAAAATAAGACGCAAACATTTCTTAAAAAGCGTTTTGAAAAAAAAATGCTGGTAAGGAATATCCAATGAGACATCAACTTACAAACTAAAATCCAGTCTCATAAAATATTTTAAAAATCTTCGTTACAAAACCTTTTCCTGTGCTGTAGTGTTATGACGTTGCACATAACGTATAATGCAATGGATCATGCAAAACGGGGTGATTATTTGGAGACCGATAATAGAACCATTTTAACAAGAGCTTGGACTTTGGGTAGTTGTGTCAAACAGCAATGTGACGTAGGCCTGTCTATTTCATTGCTAGCCACTCAGCCAAGGCTCTTTGAAATCAACACGATTTGTCTGGCTTTGGAGCTAAGACTACGCAATCGGTGTATATTTCGCTTGAAACCGCGTCATTTTTAACTTGTTTTGACGCAAGAAATAGATAGCTACGCCCTACTGAAAGTCCAAGGTCTTGTTAAAATGGTTCTAATTACCACTTATTAGGGTCTTCCGTTTCCAACGGAAGACCCTATTGTTTTTGTTAGGTTTCTTTTTCTCTATTTTTCACTATTATTATTAGGGTCTTCCGTTTCCAACGGAAGACCCTATTGTTTTTGTTAGGTTTCTTTTTCTCTATTTTTCACTATTATTATTAAGGTCTTCCGTTTCCAACGGAAGACCTTATTGTTATTGCTTTGTTTCTTTTCCTCTATTATTATTATTTTTTTTCTGTAACGTTTTCTCAAAAACGCTTCAGCCGATTTTCATGAAACTTTCAGATCTTACTCTAGACAAAATTTGTAAGAAAATTGTCGATCATTTTTTTGATCGTCACTTCCGGTCCCGGAATATCAAGGATTTTATGTTTTTGCTTGTGGCTCATTTTTCTAAAAAATTATAAAAGATGGAACTTTCGAATTTTCAGGGATGGTTGAGAGTCGTCAGCCACAGTGCCCTTTGCATATCCGAATGTCCGCCGTCACTTCCGGTCGTCACCGGAAGAAAGCAAAAATTAGCCATTTTTCAACTTTTTGATTTGAATTTTTTTTTATGTTTTTACTCTATAGAAACCCTTTCAAAACTTCAGAATATGAAATCCGTTTTCAAATCGATCCACGCATTCTCGAGATTTCGGGCTCCAAAGTTCTGAAGCGAGAGTCCGCGTAGCTCAGTCGTTAGAGTGGTGGACTTGTGCCCAGGCGACCCGGGTTCAGTTCCCGAGTGCCGAATGTTTTTTCTTCCTTAGTTGTGTTAAGAATAATGATTTTATATTTGAAATGATAGATTTTACTTATTTCCAATTTTATTTTATCAAAAATCACAATAATAACGACTTTTTAAGTATAATTTAAGTATAATTATATGTCTATTGAAATTCATATAGAGGGTTTTAAATGGAATTTGATGAAGTGTTAAGAAATGATAGAAAAGAACAACTATCCCTTTGGTCTACTTTATGGTGCAATCAAACGGAAGACCTCTTGTTGCTCGCAACGAGCGTCTAGTTATTATTCTTTTTTTTCTTAACATTTTTCTTAAAAATCAA
>WFKH01007768.1:8186151-8218236 GCA_016163765.1 Magallana hongkongensis | reverse complement strand
TTAGCCGTATATCTTAAAAACGGTAACGAATTTCTAAACACTTGCTGTACAAAATGTGTTTCGAGTAAAATTACCTTTTATTTGATATCAAGAAAAAGGGGCTGGCCCCTCAAATTAGGGGACCAGAGGGCCCTAAAGTCTTTTATCTGTATCTGTTTACTGAGGGATATTTTATGAAGGTTATAAAAGCAAAATTAGGTATAATACGTTTATATATCCTAACAATATAATGATTTACTTATGCATTAGCTAATTAGGGGTTTTAGGGGCCAGAAGTAAAATGTTTAATCGTGTCTATCTCAGTTGGAAGAAATGCAAGGATTTAAAAAAGCAATGTAAGAGAACTTATAAAAAGCCATGCAGAAGAGCAGTAGTACTCCACTTCTTTTTACAGATCATGTTTTCTTGACGAAAATCAAAGTCGATGATGTCATATCACCTTCTTAAAATCGGACGGAAGACCTCCTCGTTGCTCGCAACGAGATCGTGTCTAGTTATTATTATTCTTTTTTTTCTTAACATTTTTCTTAAAACTCAAATATCTCAAATATGCTACAATGGATTTTTATGAAATTTTCACTAATAATACAAAGTATCAAGGTCTTTTATCATGTACATTTTTGTTGATGACGTCACTTCCGGTCGGCCGTTATATTCCTTTTTCTTTTTGTAAAAAGTGATCTTGTCCTCCCTTTTTCTTAAAAACGATTAAAGATAGAAAATTGAAAGTTTCAGGAATGATAGATTTTTGAATTCCTAGGGCCGATCAGGTAAAACCACGATCGTCCGTCACTTCCGGTCCGCTCAAACAGCATTTTAAGAAATTTGTGTTTTAAAAATTTTTCAAATTAAATAATTTACAATTTTTTTCCATCAGAATATGTTTTAAACTTATCAAATTTTAATATGACCAGGTCATCCGTCACTTCTGGTCGTCACCGGAAGTGATTTCCAAATTTCGATTTTTGGAATTTAAAAGCATATACGCTTTGTAGACATTTTTGTACTGAATACAAAACTAAAAACCGTTTTGAAATCGGACAACGCATTGCAGAGATATTGAAGTTTAAAAATGGCATTTTCCGGAAATCTTAATTTTGCAGTGTAGGTCCAAAAATTAGTTTAAAAGGGTGTTAATATAGTAACTCGTACCAAATGTCAACATTTTAATTCAACCCTATCATTAATTCATAATCAAACGGAAGACCCACTCGTTGCTCGCAACGAGATCGTGTCTAGTTTGGATTTATTATTGCTTATTTACCTTTCTTGCAAGGGTCTACAATATGGTGCAAACGTTATGATCTCTGTAGGAACTACAGACGTGTTCGATGTGCTCGTAAAGTATGGCAAAATACTTCGGATATTTTTGCAATTCTTAAAAACAGCTTTTATTTCACTGTTGAGTGTGGTTTCTTTATTCCTTCTTTCAATATTTTCATAGTGCAGGTTTTAGGAGAAGTTTGACTGCCACATGGGTATATACATGTACATATTGTCATATAACCATGTGGCAATTGAGAAACGATCGAATTAGACAATCAAATACTTTTATGAGTTCATGTCAGCTATGAGAAGAAATTTTAATACACCCATCATATTTTGAGTGTTTTTTTAAATCAAACTTCCCATTTCAGGGGGCGCGACCCTTCATTTGAAAACCATTGAAGTCTTTTATCCAGGAATGCTTTGTGTCAAGTTTAGTTAAATGGTATATTTAGTAGTAGCTTTGAAGACAACGATGAAAATGAAAATTTAACATCTCGAAAAACGACGAAGACTACAGAGATTGTTTAACTATGATCAGAAAAGCAGAGTTCAGACTTCAACTTTATCATTAGGGCCCTTTATACATGTATATTTTTCATACACAATCATCTTGATTGACAATAAATAAACAAAATTCTTATTACATATAAGCACTCATGTCAATGATTTTTTATTCGTCATTTTAAATACAGTTGATATTATATGATAGAAATTGTTGTTATGTCATGTAAAAAGAAACGATTTTAAGAGCCATGAAACATATGGAAAATCGGGTTAAGTCACTTGTGTAGTTCTGGTTAATAAGTCATGGATGCCGCGAACTCACCTCCCGTATATAGGAACACCAAGATCACAATTTTCATTACAGAATTTCATTTTTGTGATGCATCATCATTTATTCCCTTTTTAATTTTGTCTTTCAAAATGTAGGTGTCAAATTAGGGAGAGTTGACACGATTTATTCAAGTTTCAGGAAATGAAGGAAAATCGTGATGTAAAAAATTTATTGTGTGTCACAAAATCTCTGATGATTCCAATACATATTGGAAGAAATAACCGAATCAGGTGCGTGTATAAAAAAGTCAGTAATTTTCTTTTGTTTAAAAACCTATCACAGAATTTTTTTGCATAAAAGTCTATCATATTACACCAATGTTTGAAATGTGATTCCGATGTTGTAGAATATTGATCCTGCATAATTGGTTACTGAGCTGGCATCTTTAATTATTGTGTAAACTGATACGAAATGTGCAGCGCAGATAGAAAACTGCACGGTTTAGTTTTTTTCTTCGAGATTTATTTCAAAGACTGCGGCACTAATTAGAGTTATTAGTAAACAGATTCCGGAAACAATACGAGGACGAAGTTACGTTAACACGCACAGACCATATTCTACAATCAAAGGAACCTGTAACGGTCATTAGACAGAATTTTCTTCGGTTTCAAAGACCAAAATTCGCCTTAATTCGGGACCGTGGCGTGTTTGAAGACAATGCAGGTAGTGCTGAGAAACAAGAACAAAAATGCTTCTTTGTGCACAGAACCTAATTAAAATCTTCCTGGAACGAGTCCGCTTAGATCTAAGAGGCGAAGAAAACAGCAACAAAATGTTGACTTTCTTATCCGAACTATTATAAAGCCATTAACCGCCGATCAGATACCAAATGGCAAAGTGATAGTATAGAAATAGCGAGCGGATTGGGTGAGTGGATAATGGCATGGACTTAATGAATAGACGGCTTCTAATCTCTCTCCTATGAGGACTGCATGGAGGACAAATTCTATAACAAAATTCTATATTGTTTTATCTAGAATGAATTTCAAGAAGGCTTATTCAATCACGCTAATTTGTATCGAATTTTACATATACATGATCAGACAAATAGTTCTTGCAACTGATATGTTCCTCATCTCAAAAGAGAAGTATAAATACGAAAGCTTCATTTGTTTTTGACAGCTTTCAACTTTAATCACTACAATAAAAGGAATGTTCCTTTCGGTTCGATTCCAAAATTTATATCATACTTTTTATATATTTTATAGATAACTCCCATAGTTTGAAATTGATGGGTTTAAAAAAAATCCCAGATATAAAAATTTCACCAGTCGCTTCAATACGAAAAGCCCCTTCAGTTTGACGCATATTGCGGTATTTGAATTGATATCAACGTGGATAAATATCTATATCGTTCGTCATAACAAAAGTTCCAAATTTTGCGAAGATAATATGCGCCATATGTTGGAACGAGATCGGCCTGTAGTTTCTGTTATGTCACTCTGATATTTTATTCTTGAGAGGTACGGAAACAGATAACTCTTACAAATTAGACAACCCATTAGACATTTTAAGGAATTAACTCTTACAAATTAGACAACCCATTAGACATTTTAAGAAATTAGTTCGTGATCTCCTTTCATTCAAGTTTGCCAACAGTTTTGTATCATCAATTACAATTAAGATTTCTCCATTTTGTTTTTGTTTTAGAAGTAGACGGTTTATTGTTAGCTCGATGATTGGGCCTGATGGCGAACGATTAGCAACGGTAGCGAGCCAAGCGGATAATGTTTGGTCTCTTTACGATTCCCTGTTTTAGCAAACACTAAAAAACAAATACCCCAGAGTCAACGGCCATTATTGAAGACTTGTGTCTTCTGAGTGTGTGTGACGCTTCTAATCTCGGGGCTTCAGCTTCCATTAGGGTGCGGAATTAGACGTTCTTCTCGCTAATCACGTTACGTCAATGAATATTCATAACGGTCATAAAGGGAAGCAACTTTATACTGTTTATGTATCTGATGTTTTGCAATTAGGAATATATAATCCTGGCGTGTGTATATTTCGGAGATTGCTTGCATAATTGTTTATTTTTATTATGTGCGGAATGCAAATCATAAAGGAGCTACCTAAAATTCCAGCAAACACAACAAAGCTGCTGATTACGGTTTATTATAAGTTTATGGTGCATATCTAAGACGATGTTATGGTTAATAAGCTGCTTTATTTACCAAAAACTATCTCCCAGATTTTGTTTGTTTTCGATTCTTCTGATGAACGCCGTCTTGGATCGACTTTAAGCCGTTCACCTTGAGGAGTCTTACTCAGAGCTGCTCAAATTGCTTTATCTACACATTGTACGTGATGAAAGTTTCATTAACTGACGCCTTTCTATTTTGATAAAATTTCAAAAACAACCCTTAAAAAAACATTTTCCAAGATCAGTAAAATGAACGAACCCGAAGTCTAACTCTCGAGACCATTCCAAGAGACAGATGACCCTGTCGTGGACTTTCGTAGTCTTTCCGTAGATGAGGTTAGGGATGGCCAGTACAATGGAGACCTGCCAGATGACAACAATGGCCAGAACCACGCGCACCGTCAGGCGCGGTCTCAGGGGGTGGATAATGGCCAGGTACCTGCAAGAAGAAAAACACACCTGTCTATTAGCTCAGACATCCACTAAATACTTATATCTCAAGTTTTCAACGTATCATCAATGTAAGATACCGTTCCATAAAAAGTTAACCTTCTTTCTACAAACATGTATTTTTTTCCAATTTGTTGAAACGTACAAAGATGATGAATTTTTTTTTTTCTTATTGTGCGTGAGCTTTTAAATTAGGTGCGTCAAACCATTTCCAGACTATTTAGAACTATATTATTGGTTAACCTTTGTCATGAATAATAAGAATATGAGTACTTCCGAGATAACATAATTTGTCGAAAATGCAAAAAGTACATGCAATCTGACTGCCCTCGAGACTTCGATGACGAAGGAACTGACGTCAGTTTTATTTAGTTCCACGAGTGTCCTTCAGGAGCAATTCAAGGTCAGGATTGTATGAGGAAAAAACCCTATCGACTGCTTTGCCAATCATTGATTAACTTTTAAGCATGTGATTATTTGAAATGATTGAAAATTTGTTCTTCTTATTCAGCGGCGAATCTTCAATTCGTACTTTACAGTGTATATGCGACAAATTGTTTTGATAGATACTTAATATATCTTTGTTCAAATTTCTTTAAATGTACAAGAATACGATATTTCTTTTCAGTTTTTAAGGACTTTACCGATATCAATTGTTAATCTCTAAAAAAATCTATAGTTTTTGTACGATTGCAAAATTTTCAACATTTAATAGTTTACGTTTCCTTCATATTGTTTCGCTATTTAGAAAACAATTTAGAAAACATACTTTGTCTAAACGATGAAAGAAAGTTGACTCATTCTATCTAGAATATACCATTTCAAACTTATGAAGGACCAGAATTCAAACATTTAAGCTGATCAGTACATTTTAATAACGTTATTATAATGAATGATGAATTAATTAAACATTCACTAATCCATGTTATTTATTTAAACAGCAAACCACTATACGGTGTTTTTATTAACAAACGATGTCAACAAACATATCCTATATCCTTGTTTAAAATCCATTTTATTTCTTCTGTCTCTTAAATATCACGAAGAAGTGATTGTTTGTAAAACACATTTCCGTTCATTATAACAAGTTGTGTAACAATGACAGGTGCTTCTAATTACCAGTCTACTTCATGTGATACTGTACATTTCAGAGGAATAAATCTCTTCAAGGCAATTGATTGAAACTAGTTTACCAGCCTTTACTTTTTCCCGAAGAGATAAATTACTATGATAAAGTAGCTAACTAAAATACCGATTTTTGCCAACTGCTAGGTGTAAATTTGACTCTTGTTCTAGCAAGGTTCTTTCGATCGCGGAATGATTAAACAGTGTTTCTTCACTTCTCTACCGTGAGGGGATTCGTTTTTCAGGGGCACGGTGAACGTAGTTTTAGAAAACAGATAAGATATTACATCTAAAATGAAATGCCAGATAGCCGTGTCGGAAATTTGAAAAAAAATTCTTTTACCAAAGCCAGGCACGGAGAATCACATTAAAGATATCAGACGGTCTTGTCTTTTGTATACAGAATGAAAATGGCCTCCGGTGGTTTTCACCAACTGGCACCACATTTTTTCCCTTCACATTTTGTTTAAAATAAACTGAAGACAGAACAAAATCTCAATATTGAGTTTATAATAAGGAGGGGGATGGTCGACCTTAATAGTGTAGGTAAATTGAGAAAAACAACCCGAAAAAAATTAAAAACATCTCTATGCATATATACATGTATCATACATAGAAATTTGGTCGTGTAAATAAAGTCTGGTGCTTATTTTTGATTAATTTATTAGGATGCGACGCACTCTACAAAACCACTAATGGGCCACAATATCTGTCCCCTTTACGGCTGATCCACGTGTCGGCATCCCCTACCGCCACTATTCACCGACCATTCCCCGCGCGTCCCTGGTCATGGAGGCATTAGTAAGCTGGAACTAATTCACTCTGTCCCGGTCAACGCTCGAGAGTGCATCCTCATGCATATGTAATGGTCTTTTATTTTGTGTCTAATAGAGCCGACACTCCTCTTTAGATGTCGTAGACCGATTAAAGGGGGTAGTGCGGACAATGACGACCAAGAGAACGCTGCAACTGAAGGGGTTATTCTACGATTGATTGAGCGGCGAGAGTAAGAGAGATTTCTGTACAGTGTTTACATCAATGTGCAATTGCCATGCCATTCAACTAAACAGATACATTCAGAAAACTCCATCTTGTGTACATCTACTTCTCAGAGTTCTTAATAAAACATTTTGCATCTTATTCTCAATAACAAAAGATTTCTTTTAGATCTTGAAAATATAAAATCATGACATTTTTAAATGTGTTTGGTGCAAATCCTTTATTAAGGTACCATCTTGATCAAGTATCGCAAAAAATGATAAACAAATAAATGCAATAGTATTGAAATTTTCAAGCTAAAGAATTAACCAAAATATCTTTTTCTGTTAAACTCCGCATTTATCTCTCTATACACTTACTTAACACTACCAAGAACTTTTATTGTGTATTGCTATGGTACATAGGTTTAATGAAATATAAGCTATTCAATTAAAATTACAATGGCTGTCTTAAAATTTACAACTCACTGACGTTTCAAATTCCTGTTGCATTACAAATATAAAATTTCTTTTTTTTTCCAAAGCAGCATCTATATATTTATCAATGTTCAAAAGTATAAGGTCTATATTTTCTTTCATAGCTATAGTGAAACATCATTCAAACTCTCTTATATCTATATTTCTAAACATGATAAACAATTTTTAAGTTTTGGAAAGCTAATGAAAAAATCTTGAGTTTTCTTATGAAAGGCACTGTATAAAAAATGCTTTCACGATATAGCATCAAGTCTGCTGCAGAACACCGGGGAAGGAGCAGAAAGAGGGGGTAACTTTCCCACCCTTTTTTATTTTTTCATGAACTTCTGATTAAAATAAAAATGTTTGGCAATTTGGCCTCTTTCTTCATACAGGAAATCGTGCTTTCCTTTTTGAAAAAGTAAAAATACATATTTACATAAATATTTTCAGATTGGTTTTAATTCTATAAAAAACTAACTTTTGTTGAGATAAAAGGTTAAATGAAATTCGGGATAATGGTTCCAAGAAATCGCGCTGGTGACGCGTGCACTAACGAGACACGCGCCGCCACGTCAGGGCCTGGTGGCGAGGGAAAGGGCCCGATGGCTCTCTGTCTCAAACAAACCGTGAAGCGATCTAATTTCTGCAATTGTGTGCACTTTTTCGATAAACATGAGGTTTTCATCGCTTTAATGATTTTTTGGGAGGGTGAAGGTTGCAGGAAGATTTCGGTTTACAAATTGTTTTACAGTTTTTAGAGACTTTTTGTTTCAATACACCGCGATTTAATTAATTAATGCAGTGCTGTGCATGTGTGGTTGAGCTGATGGTGCTGCTAGCAATGGATGAGTGTATCCTGAAGCATATCAGACTAACACGATTCTTCTGCAAAAATTTATGGCAACGCCGTCACCAACTTTCCTCATCTTATTGTCAGCCTCATAGTTGAGGTTTTACCTTAAACCTATGCACTTGTCTTTTGGGATTTTAAGATGTAAACTGAATTGAGTAATTTCAAAATGTAGGTGACGGTAGGGCCAAAAGTACTTCTAAAATTTAAACTTTACGTTTACGTTTATAATTATACTTACGTTTACATAAATATTATTAACAATATTTCTGTTTAAATTAATGAATACCTTTTGAATCATTTTATTTCAAATATCATTTAACAAATGTCTAGATCGCAAAAACATCTCTTTTTTCATTATTGACGGATGACAGATATCCAATAAATCATAACAAACGAGAGGCGAACAAACCGTGACCATGTGTAGCAGAATATTTGAGGTTTAATGAAAATTACGTCACAATTTTTATTTTACCAAAAAACAAGCATACAAGCCAAATGAAACAATTTTGCACAGGTACGGTTCACAACACAGGTACGGTTCACAACAAAGTTGCCATTAAAAGAAAAAACTACAGTTGTCCCCTAATACACTGTCCTGGTGAAATCTAAATCTTACATCATTTCTGCCCCAATATCATCATAAACAGCACAATACAGGAAAACTTGCAATCAAGACAAACTGAGGGGTTGGACTTCTACTACATGAGTACAAAAACAAATCAAGTTTTGTCTGTCCAAATGCTGCAATCTATTAATTAACGATTACTTGCTAAAAGCGTTATACAATTTCCATTTCAAACTACACTTAAAGCACTACACAAAAATAGATGCGCGCGATGCCATTAAATATATGTATATAAGAAGGATCTATATCCCGAAATCGGGTAAATATTTTCGTTGAGTCGGGCTTACAACTTAAACTGACATCATTTATACTTTATCATAATTTATTCTCAAAGTTGACAACAAAGATTTTGGCTGTTCTTGTTTTCAGCAATAAAATAAAGAATAGACATAAGAGATTATCGACATTTAATTAGAGGGAGAACAAGGTGCTCCATAAGTTAAATACTGACACAAGTGTATTTTTACTACACAAGTGTAATTTTCTTATATTAGTTTTCTCGTACATACATTCTACTATTGTTATCTGACAAGTAATCATAAAGCGCTCTTCGATATGATTTTGAACCGTCTGTTTAGAAATGTTTCTTTTGGCATTTGCATCCACTGCTACAAGATATTAAGAGAGAACTCCTAGAGAATGTAATTCCATAGAAAGCTGTAAATATATATCCAATAGGTTGTGATGATATTCTTATATTGTAGACGGCAACATGCAATTTATATCAATATTTTCCTAACTTGAATTTTTTTTTTAGCTTTTTGTGCTAGTTGGTATTAGAGTCTCATGCTATGACGAGCTTTCAAAGATCCTATTTAGTTTCGCTCCTATTGTCTCTTAGGGTACTGACGATAATAATCATTATATCAGTAAATCCTGTATTCTCTAGAGTAATCAGGCAAAGAAATATTAATGAAGAATTAATATTAAGAAAATACTAGGATAAGGTCTGATCTATAGAGAGATGGTATATTGACATAATACCTTGCTTTATTTGAAATAATTACCTCCGAATACTCATTATTAATGTTTCAAATCTATCAAAGGCAACTCTGACAACCATTGACCGAGTTAATTATTTTACACACAGATCAGAGAAACTCTTCAATCAAGAAAAAATATATCAAGAATGACATATGTTTCACCCAGAGCCCAAATTTGTGAATTTGTAATATATGGGTTATACAAATTCAATAGAGCAGCGACATCTCTTCATCTTTTGAGCAATTAATGTCACAGTAATATGGATGCTTCCTTTTTGGCTTAGGGTGAAAGTGTTCGATTTGACGCGATCAATAGAGAATACTTTATGGTAGGAACCTATATAGTTCAAACAAACAAACATACTTGTTGTTAAACGCCTTGCTCTTTATTTCCATACAGTTCGACTCTATCTTTTTAGTGATTTGTTTATTTATTGTGTGGTGGATCTACGAGCAGCCTTTTTATGTTGCGTTCTAAATAATTTCCATCATAGCCGTGATTTACGCTACTTAAACATACGGGAACCTCATCATCGGCACGGTACTCTCATTGGAGCCGTGTACACGGAATTCTCAGACATCGCAAACCTCGTCATTAGCTGTATAATGTCCAGGATTTCATTTTCCTCTAACACAAATATATGAGTTTTTTCCCAGTGAATAATATACTAAAACGCTTGTATACCGAATCAAGAGCATTTTATGTATAGATTTTCTGTACTTTTAGGATTTCAATATTACGTTTTCTTAAATGTTTAGAAAATGATATCAATAGGATAAAACTGGAATTTCAAAACATATGAAATGTTAACAAAAAATAAACATAACCAAAAACAAATCAACGGGCGCGACTTTTATATATATATATATATATATATATATATAGATATAGATATATATGATAATTGAATGCCCCTTGGAACGAAGAACAGAAGGATTTCGAGTTTTACCCTGATCTCTCTTGATGAGCGATGCTGAACAAGATTCCCTGTGCTTACATAACACGATCCAAATTATCCGATATCAGAGACAGCAACCTGTATGGGCGCCATTTTACGGCGAATGAAGGTTGAAGTGCGAGAAAGCAACAGTTCCTGTCAGTAAACCTAATAACATTGACCATTGCTAATTAATTAGGTAATTAATATGGATTCATTGGGTGCCAAATTATTACTCAGAAATGAATAGATAAGGACAAAGATCTGCAAAATTACATAGAAAATCAGGTTCTCGCTTCAACATCGTTCATTAACAATGGCTAGGGCATTTCTATCAAAATGAAATGTCAATTTTTCTCCATGGATTGAAATGATAATATACTGTTATAGTAATTGGCTGCTTTGTGTTAGCTTAGTTTCTATTCGAATTGAAATTGCTGAATTGAAACATTGGCGGGCTAAATATTTTTGTTAGGTTATCAATGGTTTTTTTATGAATAATTCAAAGAGACCTTATTCAAATATTTACATTATTAAAAATTGAATATTGTCTTCGAAAGTGAAAACCAATGTACCAAATTTCTAAAGTCTCTCGAGGAATCTTATAAAGAAGATATGGGATTTAAAGACATTAAATATTCATAGCCGCAGCAGTTTAAGTCACATGAAATAATTGTATTTTACTGTGAACAGTGGATTGTCATTTTTTCAAACCAATTAACTTGAGTTATATTAATCCCGACAAACATCACGGTGTCCTTCTGACAATTGGATATAGCAAAAATAACGTTGGGACAGATTATTACATTAGCCAACTAATCGGTACGTAATCGCCATCTTTGGTGCGCCAGCTGCTTATAGAACTAAATACGACACTGATCAACCCCGGGGAAAACAATTAGTATACCAAAGCCAACGTAATTGCCCATAGATTATCGCACCGGACGATAATGTTCCTGAACGACTTCTACGATATTTTGACATCTAACTATCGTTTTGATCTATTATATCAAAACCATTTTATCTATATATCGTATTTATTTAAATCAAACAAAAGCTTTATTTGTATCTGATTTGTGGTAAGTTTTATTTCAAGGATTCAAACCTGCTTTAAAACTTTTTAAAAAGTGTAAAAGTATATAAAAGTCTAACGGGTGAAAAATAAATTGAATTTCTCTGGATCTAGCCAAACACTTTTTATCTTCTGGAGTGCTGCAACTTATCTATATTTTATACTTAACTGTGAAAGAATCTACCAGGATGCATACTTATCTCCAAAGTTGCATAATATATTTTTTCCAATTTCTTTGAATCTGTGCGATTTCTATTTTATTGGCGGCATTTTAATGGGCTTTCTAATTTCATAAATTTTATAATTTTGCTTGAATTTTTGTATACAAATAAATTGAGATGTCTTAACGGCTTTCTGATTTTGATAAAATGCAAGCTAAGAGTTCGACTCCTGTTTTATACTAGTTTTTGAAATAAAAATAACATAAATTGGTTGCAAAACAAAATTCAAAGGAATAGAACTCACCTATCAATCGCTATGGACATAAAGGTCAGTACACTGGCAGCCAGGGTGCTAACATTGATAAAGTTAGAGAATTTACAGTAGATCTCCCCGTACCACCAGTCCTGATAGATCAGAAAGGTGGACACAAACGCCGTGTTAAACAGCGATATCAGCGTGTCCGCCACCGCCAGATTGACCAGGAAGTAGTTCGTGAAGGTCCGCATCCGCTTGTGGGCCATGACAATCCATATCACCGCAAGGTTACCGCCGGCCGCCACCACAATCATCACCACGTACATTGTGATAAACACCACTTGCTGCCACACTGGCATCAGAATAAACATTTCACTTGGTCCAGCTATTGTTGAATTGTTGCTCTCCATTCTGGAGATTAATGTTTATGAATGTTTCCCGTTCTTTCCGTTAACTTTTACTTTTTAACGCTACGACTTAATGTCCTAGGAACACCGGAATCAGCGACAACGATTTCATTTTCATTCCGAGTACACACCAAAGTATACATCTTCAAAGCAGTTAACGGGAATTAAAGCGCCACAGGTTACATCTGTTATATCACCTCGTGCAAAAGATAGCTGTAAACGACGGCGCGTCCGTACTCCTCCGATGAATGAGCAGCGCATTTCTTCTCATTGGTTGATATTGAGGCTGACCGCGTGCGCAAACGGTTTCTGTATCAAACCTTTGTTAACGATCCATCGCAATCACTTAGAATCCTACGTTATTACATTCACAACAAAAAGACGTCTGATTAACCACGCAGAGGCCAAAGTGAAACCTTCACGACATCTATATTGTGAGATATGTACGGTATTTACACACATTTGACAGTAGAGTTTATGAATTCGTGCTTATGTTTCGCTTACCTATCTCGGAACTGAAATGTTGCGTTTAAATCCTAATTGAAATTCAAAAAATTGGAAAATGGTAAAAAGGACCATATTTGGTAGTTCAAGAATCAAAAATAACATAAAGAAAGGCATACCGGTGAATTGATACGTAGACAGCGTGTCATATATGTGCCGAATCCACTAAAAAGCCACTTTACTCGTCGTATTGGGTGAAAAAACGCCCCTGTTCGTCAATCGATACTCAACATGCTTTTTTTTCTATTGTTCGCGTCCGTTAACAAGCATACATGAACTTTTTATGTTAACCTGCTGGTCTCGTTATGAACAACTACATGTAATACATCTTAATAAATATTCACATGACAATGTACCATCCCCCAGCGTATCACTAGAGCGTGATTAATGATGCAAATTTTCTCCATCATTCGAAAACAGTTCGTAGTTAGTTTGTGTGTCTATATTGTATGCTCTTTGGTACTTGCAATTTCAATACTACCGGTAATAATTATAATTAGTCATGGACTCATTGACAATTAAAAATTGTTAATTAGTAAAAGACACTAGTACATGTATTACGTCCTTCCCTGTTCCTTCCTATCTGAAGCATGAAACGATAAGGTTAGACGAAAAATTGGAGGTCTGTGTTTTAATCTTTTTTCTCTCTCTCTCATAGGCCTGTATAAGAGAGTCTAATGAGTCTGTTCAACGGGAATTACTTGATATAAACTAAGTGACACGCGGTCGAGACGGGCACCTGTCGCTTGCTATATATTATTTTGGCTGAGATGTCGCCTAAACACAGTTTATACAGGGACTTAAGGTTTTCCTGTACCAAGTATATAACTGATATATCTTACACCGCATGCATAAAAAAGCTTAAGAAAATTTTGTCACAAGATAAGATGTAAAATGAGTACAGTAACAAATATCATATCTATGAATTAAATTGAAAGAAAATATATAGAGCCGTTTGCCTATAAAACCCCGTTGCAATCCAAATATCGCTAACTCTTTAAATTCCCCTAATCGATACCAAATCATGTTTTACAGGCGGGGCGCATTGGACGCCAGAAACGTGCTCAAAACCATGTTTTAGAACTCTCCGAAAAGGAGCATGAAATTAGATTAATCGTAATCAGCGAAAGGAGTTCATCCACAACGTTAACTTTAATAGCATGCCATTGCGGTAATGGAGTATTCAGAACAGGAATGGTCAGACTTAAAACAAACTATTAGTCTTGTATTTGTAGTTTTTTTGTCGATACAATTTTTAAAGAACGCCTTAACCATACATGCAATTCTGTTTGCGTGCAAAACAGAGTGTTTGACTTGTTTTAACTCTCAGATGAATAACAATTTCCAAACAAACGGTTCGTAATACTTCATGTAAATTGTCTCATTTTACCATGATCACAATTTTTTTTCCTAACTAAGACCACTTTAACTTAAAAAATAACTTTTTTAAAATTGATTCTTGATATAATGATGTTATCATAATTTACGAAATACAATTTAAAACGGAAAACAGAGAAAATAACTTCAGTTGAAGGGTAAGGTTCTATTATAATAAAGGGAGAATTTTCCCATCCATTGGATATTCTGTAGTTCTTTTTTTTTTCGTGTTCTATTGTCACTCATAGATAACACGCAACAGTATCGCAACACTGCAATTGTCTGTCAATTCCGGGGTAACACCGCCGATAGAATGTCAATTGAAAAGATTGTTTCATAACGCTTCCTTGCATATATAAATATGATATTCTTCCCTCGGCTTTTTAATTGATTTAGTTGACATTCTACATTATAAAAAAATCATGTAGATATAATCATGTACTTCGGTGGAATGAATATCATCAAAAGATCAGAAGCGATGACGGACGAAGACGTCAGTCACGTGGGCGGACTCCCTCCGTCCGTACAGCAAGAGATGTCATAGTAATGGTGAACTTTTCTATAACAACGCTATTGTCTTTCCTAGATAAGACGATAAAAAAACTACAATTGCTCATTTGAAATGTCGAGCTTATTAATCGAAGTATTTCGATACGACCATGCAGACAATTTTCAATTTCAAATTTTTCTGATTAATTTCATGTACCTGGCGTAGATTAAATAGGGAACGGAAAAACGTAAGAAATGACACGCTTTCAACGGCATAGTCACACCATCGTCTCGATGTGGCATAATCCAACGGGTGTACAATGTGAAAGAACATGGTTTCATAAACAATTATCTTTCGGTCAAAATTGCAAAGTCACGCGAAACTATTTAAAATGCATTCATTTGCAGCATGATACAAAAAGACCAAAGGCACATTAGAATTGCACGGCTTGAAGCTCAAATAATTATTATAAATCGGTCATTTTTAAGTTTAAACACTGGCAATTTTGTACTTTTTGTCTTAACATTTTCACCGACAATCATGAAGGTTAATTCTTGCTTATACCCCGGTAAACTTTATTCAATTGGTATATAAATTACGGCAAATTGCAAAAAATACTCCTACAACATTTATGATGAGTGTATTTGGATCAAAATGTGTTGCTGAATAAAGGTTGTACACCTTCACAATCACGGATAACGAGAATTCTACATATAAACAAAATCCATACTTTGAAATCTACAAAGCCTGCATCTTCCGCCAATTTGGTCTGTTTAATATCGGCCGGAAGTTGTCACAGTTTGATATATGCATATCTAAAGATATTTTATCTTAACATTAAAACTGGTTATCTAGGAATGTTAACTGTTTAGAATATTTATCGAAATAAAAACTCCACTGTATCATTAAAAATAAATTGTTTCAAACTTTAATCACTTCCGGGGTACGAAGAATTTTGACCAGTGATGAAAATTCAAGTATAGGATTTTTTCACCGATTGAGACCTAAGGTCTGTCGAAAGAAGATCACACGTAGTCCGTTGAAAATTGCGCTGCATCGGGGGATTTTTATCATTAAATCTGTTACAAATTTAACATAAGTACATAATATATTTGAATTAATATTTACAATTGTGATCGATTTATTCAATAAATGCTATTATTTTATGTTTTTACTTTAGCTCAACATTTATAAATAAATATAATTGTCAAATTAGCAGTCTGTGCAAAACATTAAACAGTTTTAAAAATAATGATCTTGGATTATTTTCTATAAGCTAACAACACTCCAATTACTCGTATTTTCCTGAAATTTGAAAATATTGTATTTGGGGAAATGTTAGAAGTTTTAGGCAAGATGCTTGTGCATTTTCATGCACACTCAGTCATATACAATGTATATGTAAGTAACTATATCCATTTTTAAATTTTTTTTTTAACAGTTGAAAAGACAGTTCAAAACTGTTTAGTTGGATTCAATATTTAACATGGTCAAATTTTTAAAGCATTATATTTTGACGACTTTTGGTCTTAATTTTTTACGGAGAAAAGGCACCCCTCAGTTCAATATTGAACGATGATTTCAACATGATTCAATTCTATGTTATACCTGCCGAGGTAGGAAGAATGGGACGAGTTGCAGGCCTTGTTCAGGTTATATGATTTATAGAAGGGGTGCCTATTAACAAAAATGCAACAGATATATATGTTTGCGAAACACTTTTTAACCTTAGCAACCTCAACCTTTAACAGACATTGCCATTGAATTGTATATTCTTTCTTGTTTTGTTTTTTAAGATTACTGGTAAAAAAATTATGTCTTGATCTTTCAGTCCTGTAAGAAAAACCTTGACTATCTATTAAAATTGTCTTAACAATAACTTACTGATAAAAATCAACGCCCTGATCTTTCATGATAAACCTCAGCACCAGACAATGTTTAATTGCAAAAAGAGGGTTTACAATTTACTTTTTATGAATTTTTAATGCGTCCTAGCAAATCTCGCCAAAATCATTTCCATTGCAGTGACCACTCTACTTACGTTAATTAATTTGACTGACACACCGACTTCAGAGTTATCACGAAAGATCGCAAAATGTCTAGAAACTCTTGTCTTTAATTAGGAATGTCGTTTTTATATGAAGATAGATGAAACTTTAGCAAATAAAAAGTGTTTTTATTTTGCAGGAGCTTTTATCAACGACAGATCGGGGGAAGGGGGGGGGCCAAAAGATACATTGCAATACTATCAATCTGAGAGTATTTTCCTATAACAACATGTAAGCCCAACATGTTATGACGGAATTCTAACTCTATTACCGTTAAATGTACCAATTATTTACATCTGAATCATGAATGATATGAGGACCCTTTAGGAGGAGTTCTTCATTTTTTATTTTAATGAATCGTTTAAGTTAACTTTTCCCTTACATGCGAGGATCTAGAGGGGGGTCCGCACCCCAACCCTGAACCTCCCTGGAAAATTCAATTGAAACTTATTAAAGGATGACTGCACTTAGCGCCGGGTTTTGGGCCCTTTTCGGTCGCTTCTTTTGCGTTTATTTCTTAACCTAATATCAGTTTTGTTAATTTTTTTAAAGAGTCTAGTCAATTTCCAACATGAATTAAGATTTTAGACTGTGATACAATAAGCTTATTCTATGTTTTTCTCCTTACAACTTTCGAAAAAAGGAGAATGTTCGCTTATCTGCACTTGATCAAATATAAGATTGATATTAATATGCATGAGAGGTGGAGCTGAAATTATCAGAATGGTACTAAAATTAGACTAGCATAAATAACAATGCCATGTATAAAAAATTTATGTCATCGCTCTTTCACCATAGCCCTTTCTATTCTATATTGTACATGTATACTATTTACTATGGTTTCAACAATTAGACCACGCCCATGTAAGTACAGAAGACTTTAAATCAAAGCTTGACAACTTAACGTGTTCGAAAACATTGTCCAATTTAGCACATAACATGCTACCTTACACGTCACGTGGTAGAATTTTGTATTCACAAAGTTACCTGAGGTGAAAAATCACGTGGTGGATTATAATACTCAACATGCATCAACCCTTGGTTACAACAGGGAAAGCGAAAGTAAGAAGAAGCAGTTTTTTCTCATTAAAACCATGAGCGCAAGTTTGTCTATTAATCTCCCTTTGACATAACTTTGATAATGCAAATATACAACTACTGTTAAACGGAGAACAATAGGCAAACTTGCGCTGACTATGTATGAAGTCAGTATAAAAGTGGGCGTCCTCATTATCGTATGGAGATTCAAGAAATCGTGATGACCCCCGCCTATGAAAACAAATTCGTACTTGGTAACAACATGCTTTTATTTAACGCAATTACGTAAAGTTGCAGTTTAGATGTTGACCATTTCTGCAATTGAAAGAAAAATTCTTCTTTTAAAAGTTTATTTTCTCGCAAATATCGCATGTCCTTAAGTTCAGTCATCCTTTCCATAGTAAAATTACCGAAAATAGTCTTCGGGACCCCCCCCCCCCCCCTCGCCCAACACACCCACACCCCGCCCCCACCCCCCCCCCCCCCCCCCCCCGGGTAAAATTTTCTGCCTTATCAAAATAAATCCAACTTATTGTATGAAGACGTAAAGGTTTTTTCAAATATGGCTGTACTGTTTCTTCATGAAACGGTTTGTCAAATATATTTACGTTAAAACGGTGCATTAAATCACACTGGAATATCTCTTTTGTACTGCCTCAATACAAACTACTCTTAAAATTAAACCAATGCGCAAATAAAAAAAATTAAAACCGTCAGAGCTCTAGGAAAAAACCATCAATCATCTGCAAATGAGCAGAAAACGTCATATTAATTTTGTAGATAAGAAAACAATTGCAATATTTTGCTAAAAATATTACGAAGAACTTCATTTGAGAATATACTGAATAATCATTAAGTATATAAAGTTTCAAATTGAATATGACAGGCTAGCAAATGCATGTGATGTGAATGAAATTGTAAATCTAGTTTTGAAAGACAAGTCGAAAAGAAATAATTTCCCTAATATGTTTTGAAATATTAAACTGAAGGACACTGTAGCAATTAGAAGAGAAAAAGGGAATTAGGTTGACTATGACGAGTCTTGACAAAAGGATTTTCATAGAAACTAAATAGAATTGAGAGGCGCAAAACATTATATTGAAACCAAGAAAGCCCTTCACCAAAGAATGCTTTGTCAATTTTGATTGAAATAAGCCATGTGAGATGTCAAAAATTTAGAAAGTTTATGGACGGACAGAAGACCCTTAGGCAGAATTTGTTTTAAAAAAGGCCTTCCTTTCAACTCAGCTAATATTTAACTTTCCTAACATCAGATTCTATAATTTTGTTCTGGTACTTTTTAATGTGGCTCAATATTTTGAATTGCGTTCCATGTGTTATTTTTATTTATCATCAAAAAGGTGTGACCCAACTTAACTTAATCGTACATGTACAATAATGCACAAAGAGTTATGAACACACGTGTCAAGGGAAGATTTGACGTTCAATGCAGACAATGGCATTCTCATGGTAAACAGTTAACAGATACTCTTGATTTTCCCTCTTGGGAAATACATACTGAATAAGCAAGTTGTGTTTCAAAGTCCCAGCCAAGAAACTAGCTCGCGATGAAATCATGACGCATGTAACGTAATCACGATAGTGTTAATTAATCAGTTCAATGTATCATTCGAAAAAATCAACAAGTGTTTCTGTTTACCGCACTTATATATAACTAAAACTAAAGGATTGAAGTTATGTCTCCATTAAAATCTAAATATTCGAAATTTCTTGAGCATTTTGATTTTCCATGTCAAACAATGATTTTACTCTGATTACTTCTGGAAAGACGGCTAGATTGTCCATCCTGTGGTTTGGGGTTTCAAAAATATCCACGGATACAAAAGCAAAACTTACTTGAAGAAACCAGTGGGTGATGGTTCTTTTGGAATATTGACCCTTCGGTTGTACATTGTTATATTTTTTTTAGCTCATTTGCCTCAACCTTCTCACGTGCAGACAATTTAGCAGTATTTAATATGGACAGACTTTATTCTGTCAAGATAAAGGTACTGGCGCTCGTTATCTCCTGAGGTCCTATAAAACGGCAATGAAGCTCAATAATGAAATATAAAAAGCGAGGATTAGAGGCGCAACTACCGGCGTAATAAAGGCTACAGGAATCAGTGTAAAAAAAACCGTTTTATGCAGCGACCCCATTTTTGTGGGGGATTCTTGTACTTTTATCATTACGGTTTGTCCGTTCGTCTGTTTGACAAGGAAACAAAATGTCATAGCACTTTACAAATACACAAGCAAATACATATATGGTTGTGTTTTATCTCTATAATTTTATTAATTTAGAGAACAATTTAGTTATGTAGGTATATTGTTAAATGACAGAGCTACAACAAATCAGTATCAACCAAGCTGTTAAGTTATTTTGTTGTTGTTGCAGAATTCTGCCATTTTCAGATCTTTGTTCATGATATAGCAACGGAATATTTTTTGAACGTCGACCTTTAGTTTTTTTTTAAAATATATTCACTATGTATATATGAGAGTATTAAAATTAAATTCCTTCATAAATATGCATACATTTCTTTCGTATACTAATTAAAGTGGGTTCAGGCATAAAATGCTTTTCCGGAAATCCAAGGGCCTTGAAAGATGTTCAATAAAAAGTAAAATTACTGATATTTGAACTTAGAACATACCCTATATACACAATTCATAATTTTGACACGTCATAAAACGCTAATGGCTGGATCGATATAGAAATATATAGTTTCTAACTGCAAATAAAAACACTGCAAATATGAATATTAGTTCAGGGGCAAGTATATATCATATATAATGTATACCATATATCTTATACTTGTCAGATATGTTGTGTCTTTCTATAACGGATCCTTTTACCCTGTTTTAAGGACGTCCGGTAAGGAACAATAAGTACAATAGACAGGCGCCTTAAGCTTGTGGTCAGGTGTTCGGAAACTCTCTGTCCTTATCTCCGTTTTGTGCCCAGTCTCGGATTACATCCCAATTCCCCAGCAGCTATTCAGTGATACACTGATTATAAAGAAAGACACCGTGTCGCGGATAATTAACGAAACGCTCCGAAAGGTTCCCGCACTCTCTCACCTCTCCAAGAAAAGAAAAACCACTTTAACCTTTTTGGATTTCTGTTTCTAAGGCCAGAAAATTAAGAATTAATGTAAAACATTGGCACAATTCTACGGAAGCTTTACTGGAGGATTCACTCGTACTTTGATAGTTATTAATAGTTATGGAGCATATCAGCGTGATTTTGCAAACTTCTTCGTATTTACTGCGTGATTTATTTGTCTGCATCAAAGATGAGTACGTATACCAATATTATGTTCACAAGATAAGAAGCTTTTGTGTGCAGCTAGGTATTGATTCTGATTATTTCTCGCCGCGCCGGTTATAATTATGCATGCATCCTTAAGTTAGAAGAACAGCGCACTTTACACCTAGTACGTTGGATGATGAAGGTCTTTTGCATTAAAATTACTTATACACATCCTATCGTGATTTTTCACTTCCTTTGTTTCTGCACTCTGATTTTGTGATCGCAAAGTGCGTCAATTATTTCCGAGAAAAATTCCATAAAACCAACTTTCTTCATTAAGTAAAGAGGAAGAGTAAATAGAACAGCCCATCACAACATGGTTCTAAATTAAAGAAGCCCAAACATTTTGTCATAATTGATCTTGAGTGCCTTTACACTATTTTTGCTAGGTACAATCAAATTTAAACATTGGGATCAGTTGTCCGTCATCCCCTCATTGAGTTATTCCTTCATGCCTTGAGAGTTCAAGAAACTTTGATGTACTGAATGCGTGTTAGCTGTATAACACGGCAAGAAATTCTGTCAACGCGTGGGCGATATGGTGTGACTACTTTGGGGCAAGGATAGTAAATTCCCCCTGCCTCCCTCCCCACCCCTAACCCCCCAGCTATACCTCTCTCGACAACATTGCTTCACTTCTGAGCATTAAGGCCACATCCAATCAAGGAATCCTCTTTCCTTTGATCATTACAGATAAATAATGATAAATAAATTAAACGCATAATTGAAAACGGTTTACCAGGAACAAATGTTACAACAAGCTAAGAACCCAGGCAAAACAAACGTGAACATAATCTACTTTTGTTTTCTGAGAAGGAAATAACATTGCACTCCTTTAGATGCTACAGGAGAGACTATATTTTGTAAATTACAAATCCTAACTCAAATTTTGATTCTTAAAACAGTTTTTCTCACTATTAATATTAGAATTTTGGGTATAAATTGGCATTTATGTAAAATTTACTTTAAAATTATTTCAACTTTTCATTGGTTTGCTTCATAAAAACATAATTAGGAATCCTTGTAGGCAGTTTCGGTTTTGGTGGAAATGTGAGTAAACTCTCAATATAATTAAAATGTCCATAGTCTTTGTGTTTTAAACATATCCGCATTGAGTATCATTTCGCCTTTTTCAAATGCAACTGATGCGGACTGTGCAAATTCATTATAATTTTTGACAATTGACGTAAAGTTGTGCAAAATTGCATCGATCTATTATAAATAATTTAAAAAGGAGAAATAGAATTTAATTTAAAACCGATGTCTTACATCGGACAATTGGTCGGGGTGTTTTCTGGTACCTAATACACCATATATTCTTTTGTATAGCACTTCAGTTCCTGTTCATGCACTCCCCGTAACGGCTGAATAAAGAATTAAACTAAAAAAGTGCAAGATAATGGTACATAAATGACACAAGGAATTGCCAACTGGCGCCATGTAGCTTTTCCTTTATATAATCTTCGCAAATTGCTATTTCGAGATGCCAAAAAACTCCCTATATCTCGTGTTGAATGAGAACTCAGGCGATGACATGCATGTCACAGAGTATCTGATTCAATTCCTTAACCCGGAAGGACAAATTAAAAAAAAAAACTAATACAAATTTACGAACAAGAACACCAACTAAGCCCCGATCAGCTCTGGCTTATATGAATGGTGGCTTTGAATTCATGATTAGGGATATGCTGCTTTGTGGTGATGCTCAAATGTAAAATCTTGACAATTATCTTTAGGGGAGAACAAGTGCCTTAAACAGCAGCTAGCAGGCGAGCAATAAAGGGGATGTTTAACGGATTTTTAGACCACCACCCTTCACGTAAAGGGCCACGTTTATATTTATTCTTCAGATATCATATGAGTTATATCTTAAAACTAAGTATTCATGTAGGATTCACAGGCCGATATGAAATCAATTGCATTAAGAATTATTTCAATTGTTGCTCAATATTGTTGCTCAATTAGAATTTTAATTGGATTTTAATCTGATTGAAACAAGATTCACAGAGAAATGTATACATCTAAGGTAGGAATTTATATCAGATAACTGAATTCCAAGAAAAAACTCATCTTGCTTCTAAGAATACTGGTTTTATGTTGTCTAGTTAACCTACATAAAGGTTGTGTGATGAGCATATGTTATGGGAATTTCAAATTATTTTGGCATGGTTATATATTTGTCCCATTAAATGGAGGTTAATTAAAAGTTCTGACTTCGTAGGTCTTCGTTCCATATTCTTATTGGCGATTTCTAGATTTAGCTGAAACGACGGAAAGTATTTGAGAGATACCAACCGTATTTACATTGCTGTAGCTACAATGGGCGCTAATTAGAAGAAGCACAGAATCTGCATACAAGTCATTAAGTGTATGCAAGGTGTGTATAATAAGACATAGCTATCTGTATAATTAAGTTCGCAACGAGTAAAAAGCTATGGAACTTCTCTGCAACAGTTGAGATCTTATCAAGAAGTTCAATCGAACTCGACTCGGTAGCTTCGTTTGATACGTACATCCCTCCGATATTGACGATATGTTGTTGTAATTTGTAACCTAACAATTCTTACATCTCCTTGAATAAAGAAGCAGGTGCTTTTCATAATCACCCGTAGACTAAGTGTAAACATACTGTTACCTCATACCGTGAAAAACAGCTAACAATATTTAGAAATTCCCCGTCAAACATATGGAACGTAACACACACAACGGATTCATGCTTTGATAGTTTTAAATTTTCCTTCATCGAATGACACCGATTGCTCAGAGAGAATTATATTTCTTCTATGAATTATGTTTCTGTAATTTAACAAATTGACGATTAAGTATTTACAGAAGCAGAAGGAATACTTTGTCTGCTTGGTCTAGTTGGATTAACAAATATTGCACGCCTGCAGCTTTGCATTTTATATGAAACGGCATTAATTTTTATGGCTGAATTTAATATGTTTGGAACTCATAAAACACTGCACGAATCACAGAAAAAATATAGCATGTACATTGTATGATGTGTTTGTTGTGATACAAAACCAGGCACAACACAGTTTTTTCGACACCCTTCGTTTTACCATTAATTAATTACTTACGATACATAATAAAACACCATTATAGCAGAGTTATAAACGTAAATCGTTGTACCCAATAAGTTCATAAAACAATTCTAAGATAATGCGAGAAATAAACTTTCTTCGCTGTAGGCTTGAATTCATAATAAGCGTGTACGCTATAACAGTGTTTTTCTGTATTGTACAACTGCCTGCATTTTTTAAAATCATTATCTATTTATATTTTTATCACACTGTATTCGAACTCCTGATAATATACAGAGATAAATAAAATTTGAATTTAAATATTGCCAATACAATTTAACACACTGTTACCTAACCATGATTAATTTTGATTTATTACTATACGGTTTTTAAAAAAGTGTCTTTTTCATCACCGAGCGGAGACAGCGAGCCAACACCACGGTCAACATGGACTGGTCCCAGCGCATAAGTCTTCAGTTCGTCGTTTTATGGCGGCATTTATTTTATCATTTATCATATTGCTATCTAAGTAACGAGCGAAGATCTTATGAGTTTGTCACTGAAGGCGTCAGTATTCTAACGCGTTAGTGTAGGCGTGATAGAATCACTTGTTGCACAAAGTTCTTTATTGTTCTCGAACATACAGATGGTTCTGAAGAGGAGTAGGAGACTTTTATCTAAGTTCTTAAAGATACATGTAAACTATCTATGGCGGATAGAACCATTTTTTTTATGAACAAGAGTGCACTTAAATATCATACATCCTAAAATGTAACTTTTAACCGAATGTGGATTGGAATGGACCCCCTTTGCCCAAGTTATGTATTTATAAATAATGTCATATTATATTTTGTTTGTTTTTTAACAATATCTGGTCGCTGCGCGAGAGTGCTGGCAAACAGGTTAAAAAATATATTTTCTCGTCTTAATTGCTCTTTGACTATTTTTTGATCTGATAGAATCCATTGTATCAGGGCTTTCCAAATATTTGCATTGTTGTTGAAAGTCCAAAAATAAATCACGTGACCAATTCAATGCGGGGGTTTATAAGAGGTTTTTGGGTAACGTCATTGATTTAATCATTCGGTACTTACACAAAAATGTAAATTTGTTTATATCTTTGAAACGTGATTAATTTTAATTGAGTGATTTGGAGAAAATAAGTATCTTTATATGTAAGTTAAGAAGTATCTTAATCAAGCGATACATATACCAATACATTTAATCTTCAGAGCAGCAATTTATATCTGTTATCAAAGATAGTCAATATTCACTATATCTTATTTTGTTCACATTGTAACTTAAGTTTGTTAATTGCATTTAGTGCTAAATAGAATGAATTGATCTTGAGAAGATTTTGGGGAGATTCTATCCTACAAACGAACCTTCTGTTTTGATTTTCAAGAGAGTCGAATTGACTCTCCAGAAGAAACTTGCTTACTGAATTGAATTTCTTGAAGGTATTTGTTTGAAGTGAAACTATTTACGATAAAACATGACCAAATTATAGACAGTGTTCCACGCTTGAGGGACAACCATATGGAAATACATTAACGCATTGTAAGATTGGAGTCAGACTCCACACGACATCACAGAACAGATAGTTTTGTTGATTCCTCGTGCTTATTAGAGTTCCTTTAGCGTTATTAAGCTTGGTCTTTGGAGATAACAACGGGTCACATATATCCATCCTTCGGTTCGTTGTATTGTTAAGGAGAATTCTTACCCATGATGGCAGGTATGTGGCAACGCACTTTGAAAAAAATTACGCACTTTGAAAAAAAAAATTCAAAGTGCGTTAAATTTGGGACAAAATCGAAGCACTTTGAAATTTTTTTTCAAAGTGCGTTAAATTTTTGACCAAGTCAACGCACTTTGAATTTTTTTTCAAAGTGCGTTATGACTGTACATCAACATTTAACAGACACTTAACACATTTTTTAAAAAAATGTATAAATCACAAAATATAGACTTCGTTCTTAACTGATTTCGTATTTAGTCAGATTAAGTGTTTTTATTTATTGTAAACACTGTTTAATATGGTCTAGCATCACTGGGAACGGGGAGTGGACGACCAAAGATACAGCCCAATTTTCAATATATTAAAATTCGAATTGATTACTTGAAGAATGCACCCGCATCTTTCCTTCCCAACCATCATATCAATTCAGTAAACTTATATAGACAGAGTTTAGTCATATAAATTGATCAGTTTTTCCCACCTCTTAAAGGAGTAAATATTCACAAAGTAAAAAGATTTTAAACAAATTTGGAAGGACGGCTGAAGGCTAATTGGTGCAGTTCATGTGATATGGGTAATTTGATATATACAAATCTCAATAAACCATTGAACTGTTGTTCTTCATGTGTAAATTGTTAAACAAAATAATTTTATCGACAAGCCTTTTCATTGCGAAATTGCTGTTCAGGATAGCTAAAAATCTCATAGGTTCTCATGTCAATGTAGCATCGAGCTAAACTAGGTTAAAACAATTATCTAATATCATATTTGAGGGGCTTAACAATTTCGACTGGACCCTGAACAATTTTTTTCAAAATGCGTTAATATCGACCATATCAACGCACTTTGAAAAAAAATATTTTTTTTCAAAGTGTGTTGACTTGGTCCCAAATTGAACGCACTTTGAAAATTTTTTTCAAAGTGCGTAATTTTTCAAAGTGCGTTGTAACACAGGTACTCTAAACGAAAAGAAAAACTGGGATTGACAATCGTCGAAATTTTTTAGCTAAAGAAATATCTGATCAGTATGAATAAAATCAAAAGAAATGTAATTGGTCTCTTCGTTCAAATAAAACAAAATGCAAAAAGTAGACGTTCTTGATTGAATTATGACTTTTTGTCACGATCAACAAAGCAGCAAGCGCAATTCCAATAAGCACCACTTAATTCAAATTGTTCTGATCAAAATCATTCGTCGTTTAGGGCTGATTATTGTGAATTTCTGTGTATGATTGCATCCGATAGGAAGCCGCAACACAGTTCTGAGGGATCAATAGACGGAGGAGATTTACTGTAAGGGTACTACCAACGGCCAGCTTCGACAAAATCCGGCGAGGAATCGCGGAAGGATGGAGGAACCCGACCTCAAAAAACAGCCATAAGCTTGCTCTGTGTCAGGCATTGTCATATCAAGTTCTGGAGGCAAGGAAGAGCGGAAACGTTCACATCAGCAGTAATGACAAATGGCATTGATGAAGTGACCGGTAAACTGGTTCTCGGTCAGCCGGAATGTAGGTAACCTCGTTCAACCTCTCGGCACGCGAGGTTTCCGCGTTATGTTTATTCTCCCTAAGGTCGTAAAATGTTAGAACGGCATGATCTGTAAGCGCATTCACAATAAACTATAATGCTTTTTTATGACTTTTCTATTCAATATTTGATATATGTTAAATGGACATGAAACCACTGCTCTTGGTGGCCATTAGAGCCAATTCGTCTTGGTCGAATACAATAATACTAACTTAACTCAAATTCTACGCCTAATAAAGGACATTAAAAGGCAAACCTTTGAGTAAATGAGTAAACCAGCATACAGAAATAATGTATTGTGAAAATCATTCTGACAGAGAGTAAAAAGGGAATACTTGATTATATGTGTACATGTGTCATCCTGATTTTGAAAGATGTTTTGTTTATAGGTGTGATAAATGTTGTCAGTATAGGATAGGATAAAGTAGCAAACAATTGACATTGCATTCAGTATGCTACTGATATGTTATACTATTGAAGGACATCGTAATTATGTTTTGTTGAAATGTTTCCCCAGAAATCAACCAAACAGATAACAAATACAGTACCATATATGAAGCAACAATTCATAAATACGTAAAAACCATTTCTGCCAAAGAGTGATTTACAAAGAATTTATTGATATATCAAAAGGAGTAATCTGTTTACGTTCATAAACTAGAAACAGTTCCAATTAGGATTCAGACATTTGTAAGATTTTGGTGACACATTCTTCCGATATTGGCTGATGAATACATCTGGTCACCTACAGAAGTAGTGACAGCTATGTTTACTGAAACAGATTGATGCTTCCTGCGACTGAACTATACTTGCTGTAATTAATATATTCTTGCTGCGACTGATCAAAGTTCCATGAGACTGATTGACAACAGATTTTGACGTCCTTTGGTAAAAAAGATGTTTCTTGCTTATTGAAATTTATAAACACCTTCAACCAATATCAAGTGAAAACTGACTTTATATCAGGCTACTGCACTATAGTAATTCAGTAATCCTTGATCAATTATATATGAACTGAAATATCTGAGATTATACCATTTTCATATTCAAATTCATATCTTCATTTCAATTTCAACTGTAAAAAATCTATTTTAACTATGGATCTGATGTGATATTATCTCAGACAGCACAACTGATATGATACTGGATATAAGAAAGCACCATTGGTGTAATACTCAATATCGGACAAAACTCCAGGTGTAATACAAGATATCAAACAAGATTACTGCTGTGATACAAGATATCAGACAAAACTCCAGTTGTAATACAAGATATCAAACAAGATTACTGGTGTGATACTCGTTATCCGACAAATCTTCAGTTGTAAAACAAAATATTAGATAAGATTACTGTTTAATACAAGATATCATTGAGAACTACATGTTTGATTCTTGATATCAAACATGATTACTCATGTTGTTGACAAGAGCATTAGCTTACGGTGGAATGGAAGTCCTCACTGTTAAGGGGGATGTGCAGCCATCTTGTACATTTGAGGATCAAAATGTAGACATTTATTGAACTGGCTTATTTCTGCCCAAAACTGACCAAAACTGTTGTCAAAATATAAAAAGGCAATAAATAGGAGGTTTTACATGTTGTTTTGTACGCAAATTACGCATACAAGAACAGAACAATTCCTTGTCTAGTTCTAGTTTAGTCTTTGAGATTTATATAGTTTGGAATGTAATTGTGTAGTTTCTGCGACTTTTGTTGTTCTAGTTTAGTCTCTAGTTTTAGAATTTAAGACTCTAATCCAGTCTTTGAGATCGTGGACTTATAGTTCAGTCTTTGAAGTTTGTACACTTGTGTCTAATTCTTTGGGAGTTTTAATTCAATCGTTGTGACTTGCGTTGTTATCGTTCAGTGTTTGAGATTTGTTTACTAATAGTTCTAGATCATTACAATATCTTAGTTTACATATTTCTAGTTAAGTCTCTTAGGTTTGTGAAGTTCAAGCACAATTTCACATTAATGATTAGAATTTATGTGTGTAGAATGAAAATTTTGTAAGAATGTATTGTAAACTGATATTTAAACTTAGCTGTTTAAATCTATCCGCACCATCACTATAACAACGTGAGCGATCTGGGTTGAAGTGGCATTAGAAAATTTTTTAAAAAACACACCTTTGATTTTTTTTTCTACTTTTAATTTTTTACAACTGTCTATTTCTTAAAAAAAATTCTGTTTTATGTACTTAAAATCACATTAAGTTACTCAAAGAGTCTTTGCCACTTTTAAAGAAACCATAGCAATTTTTAGACTCGTGAATATCAAGAAACGATCTAAGATATTTTTTAAAAAGAAACTAAAGTATCTTATCTTAGCTTACATATTTTTATAAAAACCTCTCTCTTTCGCATTCAAAAAAATCAAACACTTTTAACAGTTTGACAGACTTGTAACTCGAGATAAAGAATAGCATTGCGTAAATGGTGCAAGTATGTGTTCGTGCAAAATTCTCTTCATTTATGAACTAAAAACTGAGATATATGTAGCTTTTTGCCGAAGGATCTTCATTTTACGGGTGGAAATATATATAATCAACACACTGAGATTGGAAATTCCTGGATATTATTCCAATTTAAGCTGCTCTCCAGGTGTAAAGCTAAAGCAACTGAATTAAAATCTACAATGATAGAAAAGTATTTTTACGCCCGCACAATGGTGATTGCCGAAACATATCGCCATGGTGTTTCCTTCGTATTTTTTTTTTTTTGCACATTAGTAACTTTAATGTTCAGATAAACCATTCCAATAATTTGTAAAGCCCGGAACATCTCCCTCTTTAAGATAATTGTTGTTTATTTTGTTGTGCAAGATTCAATATAGATTATTAACCAATGCGATCAGTGTTTACCGCGGTAGATAAATGTAAGTTTCCGACAAAGAAGCAACGGTCGTTGTAAGATATCAGACATGGCTTTGAAACATCCGGGTAATCGCCACCTCACCCCCAGGGATCAAACCCCGAGTTGATTCGCGCACCTGTTTTTCAGATACCGAAATTTGTTTTTTTCTGAAAAATATGCACACATAAAACATTACGCGTATAAATCATTTTAAGACAGTTATTTTATCGATGTTTAAGCTTTTATTTATTCGATTTATAAAATAGGTTGCGGTATTGTAAATTCAAGTTGTTTTTTTTTTTACCGCATACCTTTACCTCTAAAGTACATTTTATTATTTTGTTTTGATTACGTATTTTCAATTATATCTGCATATAGATAAGAAAAATAGTTAAATCAATTTGATGAATTCCAGAAGGTAGAGTCAAAAAAACCCATTCTGTTTACTCAAATATAAAATTACGTAAAGGTTACGTTTGGTTACGTAAAGAATAAGTGATATGACGTTATGTAAATAATAGGATTGACTGACATCAACGGTAAAGACAGACAATGGTTAGTAGTTTAGTAGAAAAATGAGGGTTTTGGAAAGAATAGAGGGGGTCATCCAAGTTAAAGTTACTTCTCTTACCAGAAGGTGTAGATACCTTAGAATGTACTGGGCAGTGAATATTTGAAAAGAAAAGAAGAAAACCTTAATATAAACCAGTTGGTCATATTAACCATGATAAAGAAGAACATATGACGCATTTTTGGAAGAGAATACATGTTGCTTCAGTCCAGTAGAGTAGAACAAGTAAGATTAAAATATCATGGTTTGTTTTTTCAGTGACAAAGATATCAAATTTCTATTTTAGAAATTTATGAAATGAGTTTTTATAACTTATTCGCCATACTTATCATTCATTATCAAAATTCCTTTAATTTCATCGTCGAGTCTGCGTAGGTGTCGGGGAGTTTTGTGAGCATGCGTTCAATATCATTCCGCGCTGTTAATTTTATTTCTAAGAAGTAATATTGCTTGTATGGTTTTGGCGAAGATTTCCTCTTTCGATCTTAAATGCATTGATAATCAAGAATAACTAGGGATGGTGTGGCAATAAACAAAGGTTTGCCGTGCCTAACACGAAGCATTATTGACGAGTTGGCGCGCTTTTTTACCTCGTAGAAAGCTATGTCACACGGTTGTCGAATTCCGCGCCAATAAAAGTTTATAATAAATACCATTATGTATATTTTACTATTGATCCAAATTGGAATGATCGCTCTGCTAATTTCTTATGTTATTAAACACAAAGAATATTTCTATGTACCTCAAAAATGCTTTGCTGACTGAATCATATTGTGCACTTTGAATTTATTAGGTGGGTGTACGTGCAAAATTGGCATCTGAAATAAAGTTACTTTATTGATGAATCGTCTGCTCAGGCACAGCCACTTAAGGACCACCTCCTACAAAAAAGCAACAAGGAAGTAGACGCAGTACAACTTTCGTACATCGCAAACCCAACTTTAATTGAACAATTCTTATGAATCCAACGAAAATAGGATACACGCTGGCGCGGTTACTAGATTTTCGGCATCCCCCC
>WFKH01007768.1:8149574-8180139 GCA_016163765.1 Magallana hongkongensis | reverse complement strand
ATTGTATTTTTACAAACAGAAAGTACACATTTACATGTATTATATTAATTATATTCGTATTTTGTATGTATTTTAAGATTTTAATCTACTTGTTCATTAGCAAGGTTTTCTGTGCAGGTGATACATGTATAATACACGGTCTGGAAAACAACGCGCTAACCGCTTATCATGTTAGAATATTCGCGAAGCGGTTTATGGCAATTTAAGGTAGCAAGGATATTTTTCAGGTTGACATCAGAGTTAGGTAGATAATATTAAAATAATTAGACTATAGTGTTGTTCTCTTATTTAAACCTTATAAGCTTGTTAATAACATAATAATATAATATATAATATAATATATTACTGCTGTATTTCACTCGATACTAAAGAGTTACTCTTCTTTACAAGAAATGGAAAGAGGTAATTATTTTGCATCACAAAACATGGGAAACTGTACATGTTATTAAATGCATACAACTCGAATTACTTTTCAAAAAAAAAATGCAAACTATTTATGCACACGTATATTAAGTAAGTTTAAGTCGCGTTATTTCCTGTGTATAATGATTAGCAAACTCAGGGTAGAAAACGGCTTGCCCTGGGGGTTTTCACAAAAGAAAACCTCTAAATTGCGAACTACTTCGTCTAACCGTACAACACCACCCCTTTTCTATCTTACAGAAGGTGTTTCTTGATTTATGAGAGTCGTCGATCCAGATATTCTCTTTTTATGATCGTTATGAGAGAGAGAGAGAGAGAGAGAGAGAGAGAGAGGAGTAAAATTCCTGATGGTCACTCGTTACACGAGTCAACTACAGTTTACTTTGACAGTCATAAAACGTCGTAGATAAGGGGGGGGGGGGGGTTACGAGAAACGTTATTCGCAACTGATACAACATATGTGTAGAAGCTTTATATTCAACACACATAAAACACACATAAAATGATATCAATACCATGTAGTATTTTAAGGGTAAAGTAAAATTTTCATTTCATGCCGTTGATCGTAAGGTAAACGTTCACCGGGTAGCATGTGCTTGTAACGGACTAGGTTAACTGTCTTGAGCATCGAGAGACAGTGCCGTAAAACATGCTACAAATTGATATGGATTAAAAATATTTAGAGTCATAAATGTTTAAAATCATTAAAAAATCGGTATTTTTTTTTTTTTTTTAGTTTTTATCTTGTCCTACATGTAGAAATAATAGCTTTATCCACAGTTACATGAAAACTGTATTGGGTGCAGATGATTCTTTAATTAAAATTTCTCTAAAATAACTAATAAGGAGTTTTGTACATTTAATACGTAATCATTTAATGTGAAATGAAGCAATACTTCGGACATGGCCAGTAAAGAATGACTCTTAATGTTAGGTGGCCGTCTTATTGTCTAATAGCGTACAGGTAAAATTAAATCTCTGATTACCTTGTTCAACGGTAGGTCACACCGCCGCAGTTTAAACATGGCTGCAGCGAGGACCGCGATGAATATTAACCGCGATGGTGTAACGCGGAAAGGATTAATTAACCGCGGGGGGAGCGCGGTTAAATACGGGATCCGCGTTGACGGTACTGTACAATGATCTTATGTATAAGATTGAATGAATTTCTTCTTCTCTCGAGACAATTAATTCAATTGTTCAATGGACTATATGTAAATTACAAAATTTACGTAAAATAAATATAGAACAGAAAATAACATGTAATTTTAAGGTGCGTCTATACATGAATAAAAATAAAGGTTTTTAAAAGTTTGAGAAATATATCGCTTGAAGGTGTGCATTTTGAGTTTATCTAGCTCAGTTTTAACATACAATGTAGGATGTGTGCCATTTCAATGCAGGAAAAAATTCAAAGAAAAAAAGTACAAATAAATGAAAATCTTCTTTATTTACTTACAAGGAAATTGCTTTAAATTGTTATAAAAAATCTGTTGGTGAGGTGTGGTTAAAACAATGGTCAAAACGAAACAAAATCAAGAAGGATTTGATATCAACGTTTGTAGTCTTGCCTTAAACAGTAGCTTTTATCATTTACACATTAATTGAGAGTGCTTTGAAATGAGTCCGCCCCTATTGAACATAGTATGTAAAAATACTGATTAAGATATTTTTACAGTTTGTGCCAGCTTGATATGCTTGTCTTCTTTTCAGTCGTAAAAGGAGGGACCTTGTCGCGACCTTTTTGCGATAGCACTCATCACGGTAAATCGTCAGCGCTCCTACTGCAGTTAAATTTAAGAGGGCTATACTTTAGGGATAAATTTATACTCTGATTACACGGAGAACACAAATTTAAATCGCATTACTAAGACCTCAGTATGTCATGTGAAAGAGTAATTCAATAGTTGGCCCCGGCTTTTCTTCATCTGATGCGACGTTTGAGATAAACTCTTATTACTGAGTCAGTCTGCGAAAATACCATCATGAAAACCGAATTATTGGGGATGAATGGTATTCTTTCCATCCTGCCGGCTAGTTAGTGTTACCAGATTATGCAAAGCGTCATCCATCATCGTCCAATTGACCGTGAAAACCGGCCTTAGAGGTTCCAGTCTCCTCCATTTTCAGGAGCAGCCATCAGCTTTTAAGCTATTTGCATTCACTGTTCTATTATCAACAAGACTGGTCCATTTGTTACCTCGTAATGATTAATATTTGCTATAACAGCAGGTTAAAGTGTTCATATTCTTCCGGAAATAGAAATAATCAAATTAATGCTCTTCTTATTTTTTGTTTAAGATTTCAAGACGTTTGTCTTACGTGCCACTGAAAGAAGAGTCGTACATAACCAAAAACAGTTATCTCGGTGGATCTTCTAATTTGACGCAGGAGTCGAGCGTGTGGAGAGTTTAGAGGCAGTCGCCCTACAAGCTTATAGCGTTCTGAGAGTACGCTTTAAGGTATCCGACCCATATTAGGACCTAATTTTTCTAACCCTGAATATCCATAATGTATTAAATACTCTGATATTAATTCAAAGCTTTTTAGAGTAGAAAAAGATTAACCGAGAGAAATTTTCAAAAATACTATTAACTAAGCAGTAATTAATTAATGAAGATTGTATTAAGGTCTATGGGGACAAGCACATTTTTTAAAATAAAAAAGTAAATACTAAGAATATCAATAAATGCTTCGGTGAAAAGATGAATTTAATCCTTAGGAGTACAAAAACTATTTAAAATAAATTTTATACCGTATATATTTGTTTTAAAATTGATTTTTATTGATTAAGATCAAAGGGGAGCAACTCTTCAAGAACAGGAAAAGGTCATTAATTAGGACACATTCCACTCCTACATACTGATACTTAAACTTGAAATTTATGTCCAAGTATACTGAGTATTAAGCCCATACATATATGTTATGCATCCAGATTCATTGAATCTGGGGCTATTATGGATCGGATACCTTAACCTAGGAACAATGATCTGTTTATGTGAAGTGAATTGTTCTAGAGTGGTTCCAATAAATATTGCAATTCATAGAATTGACGCGTATACATACGTTTAATTTGATAATTCTTTGCAATTAATTCCAGGTACTTCCATCAATCTCTGGAAATGAGATTGCTTCCGGGTACATATAAGTAATAGTGCTCTGAGCTCTGTACTGGTCCGTCGTGGACACTCGGAATGGGCACTGAAGCGGTTAGTGAATGATGTGTTTGTAAGATACTGAACACGCAACCACTCGTCCAGGATTAGCAAAACAGCCTACAAGTGTTTAGTGCTACCAACAGTAATGATTTTTAAAATAGTGCTCTGAGCTTTTAGGTATAGGTCACAATCTGGGAAAATAGGGTAGCACAGCATCGGACATTATTCTTTACGATACATAAATAAACGAAATATACGTATGTATATGAAAAGCAATAAAACCGTATAGACAGACAGTGAAGTTACAAAGTATTTATGTAAAACTTTGAGATTTAAGAAAATATTGTTTGGGGACAAAATTGCAAAATAGATTATTTATAATCCTGGATCAAGACAGCATGATTTCGGCAATGGATAATTTTGTCCTTTTTTAAATTATGTGCATGTATAATATCTTACTCATCCCATTTATGCACTGTTTAACATTATATTTATCTAGTACTGAAAGGGGAATCCATTACTAAATCTTACACTTAACGACACAAAATTTCGTTTGATATTAAAAAAATATTTCAAATCCAATAAAGACTATAGCAAGGCGCTTTTCAGTTCTTCAGTACTTTGATTATTGGGGTATATTATTGGATAACCCTCAGATTTAAGATTGATTGTGAAATAACGAAATATTTCAAATTCACATCATGTCTCAGATTCACATTGGTGTGATAAGACATTGCCCATTGGTTTTTCAAGTGCATGATTTTAAGAACTAAAGGATAACTAAAACTCTACTCACACTTAAATAAGTCAAGTGATTTGAACCTAGTTTCTCCTTCCCCTAAACTGAACAAAAAAAAATTACAAAGCAGTTTTGGAGATGTTCATCTACTGAATGAAAGAATGGGGTCAATGAAAAAGCTTGTAGAATTAAACGTTTAATTGGCTATGTTCATGGACAGTCTGCCTCTCTTCCGTTAAATCATGTTACAAATTCTAGTTTCACCTGCCTCTGTGCTCATTAGCAATACGTTTAAAGTCAGGAACATGTATAGCAAAATCCAAAACAAGTTTTAAATGGTGTATCTTGCCTTCAAACATTTCAAATTTTGATTATCAAATTAATTAAGTAGAAAAAACTTGATCAAATTAAACACAAATTCTTATTTTTTCAGACAAAAAAAATCAAATGATTCTAAACCTTGTTCAAAATCAGATAGTAAATCGTAGTGTTTGCCTTCAAGCAATTTGTCTTGTAAAACGGTATATTCAATGTCAAAGATATTATTTATATTGTCATTAGATTTATTTGATTTCCCTCATTTGAATTTGTTTTATTTCCCTTTGTCAGCCACAGAATTTACATATTAAATGTATAAATATTAGTTCTTTATGACATCTCTGTGCGTGAAGATTCGGTAAAATAAGATACCATTTGGTTTTGTTGAGAAAATTCAGATTTATTACAACAAGAGAATCAGACATAAAAAAAAAATGAAATAATATCAATATTACTGAGAAAAAACACCGAAAAAATTGCACAAGTCTTATTTCTATGAAGTTTCCACAAGTCAACACGAAATTAAAATGCAAACTCCGGGATTTTCTCGCTGTATGTGTTTGGGATAAAATGGATAATAGTTGTTTGTACATGGATAAACAATTTGGACGCCTAGAAAACCGGCCCCTAGGTATTATGGCAATATCGGGCATGTAATGATGTTGTCCGACACAAGTCACTGACCCCGCGAACAAGGATGGTGTCACCCCTGGACGCCCCGGAATCAGCTCTGTCAAGATTGTATCAGAAATGAGTGGCTAGAAAAAAGAGTAATCTAGTGTTACAGATGAACAGATGACTGCTTGATAGCACTTCGATATTGAAAACTGATGAATGCATGTCATAGAATGTTACTCTATCATTAGGTACATGGTAGAGAAAATAAGCCGATAAATGGAGTCTGAGGAGTACATCGTAGCTGCCAGAATCAATGAAAACACAAAACATACACCAGTTTACATCAATACGAGTTACTAAATGCATGGTCAATTGTTGTTGAAGATCAATTTTATAACATTTTAAGTAGAGTTGACTAAGATAAAAGGAGCATGTTGTTTTTGTTTTTTTAAATTCTCCAGATGGTAGTAAATACAAATACAACAGTATGACAAATGTTTTACATCTTGTAATTTTTGTATTTATCAACACCCGGTTAATTTTAAAAAATAACAACACGATGAAAGAGCAATCGGATCTGCTCGGATGTATCGCACACTAACCAATCACTGTAGAGTGTGCGAGACGTCCGAGGAGTTCCCGTTGATGAAAAAGTTAAATCTTGGTTACACATATGCTTACATTTCTCGCCCTCATTTAGAGGAATTTCAACCATCTCCCCTGGGTTGGCTTGATGACTTGAGCGGGGAGTCCGCCTCTCGGGATCCACCGGTAAATCGGTCACGCTGTCGATATTGCGGACCTTGACCGGAACGGAGTAGATGTCCGTGACGGTGCCGTCTCCCTCCACGTCCTCCATTCCAAAGGTAAAATCACCGGTCGTCTGTGTGGAGGTGAAAGTGGCTTGTTAACACCATTATGTTACATTTTTGACACGTGAAACTTTAAATTGAAACCCCGAAAGTCGCATGCACGTGTTTATTTTTAAATAGATTAAAATCTTTATTAGATATTCTTTTAATAACCCTGTAGGACCTTTTTAGCTTAATGTCAATTTGAACATCAACAAGTTCAATTACAACGTGGAGTTTCTTTTGATCATCGAATTCTTAAAAATCTCAAGAAAAATAGAATTTTAAAATATCGTTGGCATGGAAGATAGGCTATGTGACAGATAAAGAACTGAACAAATGTTGTCAAAGATCTTCTATACACTTATGAAAAAAGTTTTAAACATGCAATTATAACCCAGGAAAAAGTACCATTAAATAAAAACCACCTTAACTTCCATGGGTGGGTAACATGCATGCAAAGTTTTCAAATATTTTATCTTGGTCTTGTTTTAAGTTCAGAGTGCTTTAATTGATTAAGACATAACTGTTTTTCTATTTTACATCAAATGAAAGATCCATGCTGTAACTACCCAAAATTACCCTAAAATCAGTGTGCAGTGTATAGAGGATCCTTAATGTTTGGCCAGGATTTGTTTTACAGACCATATACAGATATGAATTTCTAACGATATTTATTGCACAACAGAAACAATTCCCTGCCACTAACTCTCGCGGGCACCCATGAACGTACGTTCCGAAACCTAATTGCATATCTGCATGACACTACTAATATGATTTGTATGCTTGATGGAAAAGTTCTGGGTAAACTCAGATTGGTAAAAATTTGTCTTCTTGCCACTAATAAGTCATATTTGTAAGTATCCAATATTTTACTGCACTTCTTCAGGACACGACCAGTCATAGATCAACAGGGATTTGACTAAAGGCGCATAAAAGTGGACGTAGATGACATACATTGTACAGTAACACGTCAAAGAGCGGACAGGGTAAATGCTCATGTAAAAGTCGGGTGTTACATTAGAACCCCCCCTCTCTCTCTCTCTCTCTCTCTCTCTCTCTCTCTCTCTCTCTCTGAGTGCATTATCTCTATTCACACAATTCATAACTTACTTTATTAGGAAGCATGTTTTAAAGAGTACCTATTTAACCATATAACTGGTTTCGAATTGTACGACTTCTATACTCATTGCCAGATAAGTAAAGTATTCTAGTGATCAGTTCATACCGTAAATGTTGGATTCACCATGGATAAATCACTGAAACAAAGATTATAAAAAGGTTTAAATCATCAAACGGTACCGTTGCTATCAACAATCAAATCCTTTAATAGCATGTGATTTTCCAATGTTCTTACCCAATTTGTTGTTTTTGCTGAGATGGTTGGTTTTGTTGTCCATCGCCCGCTGTACAAGACCAATACGAAAAAGCATGTATAAGAGAAAGAGAGATAACCACACTTTAAACTAACATTTATTATACTTGCCTTAAATATCATGCAAATGCTGTTGTGGACAGTATGACAATAATGCAATTCGACTAAGTTGAATTCGTTGACTAAACTGGAGTCGAGATCGAAAATAAGCAATCACTGACATCACCAGACTCCGGTGCCATAAACTTAATAAAACTCAATTTTGATCTCAATCTCACTTTTCCACTACATTTTGTAAAGATGAGACTCAGATCAAATGTGAGCTTGTTTGAGTTTTATGACCCCTAAGCCAAGAATCAAGTCTTACATATACACATGTACATGTGTAGTTGGCTGGTACCCACCCCTCCAGGTGTTGGGCAGCTTGGGTCTGAGTCTCTGCTGAGCCTGAATCTGTAACTCTATGTCCTGTTGCCTGGACAGGGTAGCTTTGGCACTGCGGGTCCGCTTCCTAATGTACTCCACCCGAGGCGATTTGGTGATTCCACGTTTTCCATAATACCGCCTCAAGAAATTGGCCCTGGTAAAACAACGGTTATTCTATTAGTACTGATTTCACAAAAAGAAAAGACGAGATATATTGGCTTTTCAAATGAGGAAATAAAGAATCACTTTCGATAATAAGGGTAATAATATAATATAATAATATTTAGGCCACAAATATTTCAGTAATATAGAATACGTATTATAATTCAAAGTGCGACATTAGTACTATAAACTCTAATGATGCGTAAGTACCATACTGGGAATTCATTTGAATTGTCGGATTTTACTTTTTAAAAAAACCAAACAACCAAAAAAAAAAAAAAAAAAAAAAAAACAAAAAACAACCCAACTCTTCTATTGCAGGTAAAGAAATGTTGCATTTTTTGTTTGCCTTTGCAAGAACGTAATAAGAGAATTGCTTGTGAATCTTGATGAGTGGAAGTCAAAGGTTTAACTGGTGATGAAGATGGATTATTTCTGTTAATAGAATATTTTCATTCGATACAATTTAACCACAATCCGAATAAATGTCATTAAGTTGACGAATGGTCATATGTATATATAAGTCGTCATGGTGATTACTAACCACACTGAAAAGAAAACAGAGACGATGACGATGGCGATGAAAAGTGTCACTGCGCATGCGGAGGAAACCACTAGTCCCGTAACAGTGTAATTGTCACATTGGCAATCTGAAAAGAAAAATGAAAATTATACTGTTCTCCAGAGACAGTTACAGTCACATCAAATCTGCCCACCTTACTTTTCGAGGAAAGGGTTTAGTTTCTAAAAATGAATTTAACTTGATCACTTATGAATTAGTAGAATAAAAGTTGAGCTTTGTTTATTTTGCAGTCTCAAACCTTCTTGATGCCATGCAAACGGTTAACCATGTATCATTTCTAGTGAACTCATGAATGTGGAACAAATGTATCAAGTTGCTCACTATAGTAAACAGCGTCCATCGAGGCAAGGGTAGAACTACCCGCTACACACTCGGCGAAGCAGTTTATTGAGACTTCGCTTCAAGCAGAAAGATAAGCCTTTGACGAAGCCTTTGTTTGTGTTACATAAGAATTGTGGTTTATTCAGACAAGTTTAATGAGAAAACACGCGATCTTTTCCACTGTCCCGGGTCATGAGAAAACCTTGTCAATGTGTGTAATACAATACTTGTATCACACACAGTGCGCATTACAATTATGTGCAGAAAAAGGAAACGATTTTATGGCAGTATTATATTTGCCAAGTTATTTTGTTCATTTATAAAAAAAAATGAATTCCCTTATTTCCGCGGATTAATTTGTTTTCATGTTCCTCTGAACGTAGTCACCCCTGCGAATGTTATTGTCATTTAAATTTTATACCACGTGGTTTCATTTGACCCTTTCAGTTTCGCAGTAAAAATCGTGCCTCGTGTTTATAGTTTATTTCATAGAAACTAGGTACTTGTTATCAAATATAAGATCTAGACGTTTATTGATTTTAAACTTTATCTTCATTAATTGGTGGATAAAATGAGTTCTAGAAATAAATGTGGCAATAGAAAAAAATAAGGTTTTTTTCTGCTGTTGCAACAATTAACATGCTTAGTGGCGATCCCCCCTAAGGATTAATTTTCGATCCGCCCCTGACCTAGTAAAAGCATCAATAGTGAAACAGACTATACTATTTTATGCAGAATGGTCCTTGAAAATGGCTCGATATACTAAGTTTTTATACAAAACAGACATCCATTCTTTTTTTAAAAAGCATGGTATTGCACACCACAAGCATCAAACATGGTTATGATTTTATTAAGCAACCCAGTGTTTATATTTTCAACCACGTGTAGAGTGGTTGAACACGAACGATAACTCTGTTCTGAATATCATCGTTTAATTTGAATAACTGCTAGATGATGAACAAAGACATACATCTTAATAGATTTTCGTGTTTTAACATAAATCAAAGTAGGGTATGATATGAAAAACGACCAGTACTTACATATTTTGAGAATATTATCCGAACACTTATACTTCCGCTCGAAATTTCACAGGAACTGAACAAATCTCGGGGAAGTCTCGTGAACTTTCATTCGAGCACCTTTGGATTTATTGCATACTTATCAACGATAAAGAAAACATTCCGAACACATTCGCAGGGGTGGTAGTGGGTCGTGTTTTCATTTCAGGATGAGTCAATGAACAGTAAATAACCATTAAGGGACACAGCAATGACAAGTTGAAGGAAAACTTTACAAATGTCTAACGAAAACATCTCCAAACCGTTTTAAAGCGAGAAACTCTGGTTTGAATGCCACAATTGATTATGAAACAGCTGATCGTAATAAGATATTCAGAAAATATTTTGGATCAATACCAACTGTATATAATCGTTAATTTCTTCAAAATTAAAATATCTTTATAGTGGGTCATTTCAGAAAACTTTAAGTACGAATTACGTTTTGATAAATCAACTTTGTAGTAATTTATCTCTTAGTAAATCTCTAACACTTCCTACTTCAGTTTTAAGGCGTGGTCTTTGGTATGTATGTTACCGTTTAATAACTTTAAACTTCAGAGACAAAGAAGGCGTGTTTTTACCTTTAACTAGAGACATAAGCACCAACAGGATAGAGAAACCATGGCCCGTCATATTGATGGGGTCAAAAAGTGAAGATCACAGCTCCCCGGGTAACACTGTCGGGTACTATACTACAGACGGGTACGGTCCACACTGGGACTTAATTTAACATCCTGTATCCCCTCTGAAAACTGACACTAAAACGATACATGAGACCACGGGCAGACGACGCGTGCTATGTTGGAAGTTTCGTCACAGTTATGCATGAATGCATTATTAATATACAATTAATTCATTAATACAGTAACGGCATCGGGCAAGATAAAGACAGTGTCAAGTCTAGACCTTGACAACCCAAACAAAACGAAACGAAAACAAGGACAGTTCAGTTATAGAAACTTAGTAGATATGTCGGTGTGATAGTCAAGGACATAAAGTCGCCCTGTAACTCCCCTTAACCCCGACATTGTCAGTTCTCTTAGGCTAAGCCAGTACGGACGTCGCTTTTATTGCTTTTAAAATTCAATTTAAACAGCTCGTCTAAGATTTTATACGTATTCAAGCAGAACTCTCTCCACATATAAGAAATCTCTCATCAGTTTCGGACTCTATCTAGTACGACTTCTGTACAGGTTTACCTCCTATAGCTTTTGTATGACTAATAGTTGCGTTTTTAAATACTTCAAAATTGGTGTAAAGTCCGGGGATTTAAATTTGAAAAAAAAAAATCAATTATAAAATTTACTTCAAGACGAATATATTTTATTAAGTGGGCAAATTCTAAACAATAAAGAAAAAAAAGATGAATATTGATTTGGCAATAATTTGTTCATTTTGAACATTTTTTATAGGTCACCTGAGTCACTCATGGCCAATTATGACAATTTTTGGTGTAAAGCATCTGTAGGATAAGAGGAATCTAAATTGTGAAATTCATGGCCTTACCACCCCGGGGCCTCATGAGCGGGGCCAAATATGCAAAAGGGCCAAATTTTCAAAAATCTTCTTTACTCCAAAACATGTGGGGAACAAACTAAATGCATAGTTATAATGTCCATGAAGCCCTCTATCAAAATTGTGAAACTCATGGCCCCTGGGTCAGGGGTACAGATCCTAGGGTGGGACCAATATGGCCATATATGAAAGTGTTAATTGAATCTTAGAAAATCTTCTCTACTCCCATATATATTTGGGAAAAACTAAATACATGGTTATGATGTCCATGAAGCCCTCTTCCTAAATTGTGAAATTCATGACCCCTGGGACAGGGGTTCAGGATCCTTGGGTAGGGCAATATGGCCACAGTGAAAATGTATTGATTTATTATTATTTTCTTCTGTACCCGGTCGTGGGAGATAAACTAATTGCATTGTTATTATGTTCATAATGTCATGTTCTTAAATTGTGAAATTCACTGCCCATGGGGCAGAAGTGGAGGGGCTTTTTATATTGGGAGGGGGATGACAAATATGGCCGTATAGTGAACACATGTATTTTTTAGGGTAATTGCTGTTTGTCTCCATTAAAAATTTTAACTTCATCTTGAAAACTACAAGGTAAATTGTCAATTGGCAATATTGAACTAAATATGTTTTGTATTTAAGGAAATCTACGTTAATTTCCTGTGCATTGCATGCTTGTAGAAATAAGCTTTATGCATGCTGTGTGCATTATAAATGAAACTGAATATTATAAAAGATTGACCATTAAAGCATGCATGTATCTTTTTTTACATTTTTTGCCCCCTTGAGCTAGGATACACCCCCCAATTTCCCCCTCCCTCCCCCCCCCCCCCCCCTCCCCATTTTCATGAATAAATGTTTTTCAAACATCAAATAATAAAAGCGGGGGTAACAGTCAGAGGAATCTCAGATTATAGTTTAGATTTAAAAAAGAAGCTTAAATGCAAACATAAAACTCTCTGACATGTCAGTCTAAGGGCTATGGTACTCAGGTGACCGTCAAGGTCTGTGGGCCTCTTGTTTCATTTTTTTTCTATGTTTTTGGTGCTTTTTTTTTAAGTTTCTTGGTTTGATTTCCATTTTTTTCCATTTTTATTTATAAGTTATTAATCAATCTGTATTTCCTGGTGTTATGTATTATTAAGTTCGGATAAAGTTTACAATACTACACTACTATTCGAGAGTAACTTGCTTTAATTTTGTAAAAATGGGCTAATTTCATAAAATTTGAATCAAACCACTACTTTTTAAAGCAAAAATCTTAGCTTCAAAAATTGACAAACTGATCCTATGTGTTTATATTATGTACGTGAGCGGATCATACAATTGATCAGTCAGCATATAAATAACATCCGCAATAGATTATAACGATATGTACACAACACCATACTTCGATCTCTATTTTGTCGTTATTCGAATATAAAAATGTCAAAAAAGAAAAGATAACCTGGTTGATTGATCTTCTAGCTGAAACGGATAAGATTTAAATCTAACACTTGTGTGTTTGATAAAATATTTCCTGTATCTAATCCTCAATTTCCTTGTATAAAACAATTCCTTGTGTCATTTAAACGAAACTCATTTCATCAAAGGTTATTTAATGCAATGTACGTTTCTATGATCCGGGTATTCTCAGATCGTCTTTTCATACAGCTTTATGCCATTCGTTCATGAAAAATTGTTTTACTACAGACACCATTTTATAGCTTTCTATGGGACACATTACATTGAATGATAAATACAAATCAAATATCAGGCACTTCACACCAGCACCATTATCCACGTTATACAGATCGAATCTGTTCGAGATCACACTCCATTTGGGAACTAATCTCCTGCTAGCTACATGCATCAGCTATATAGCTCATGCGCGGATCCAGAAATTTTTTCCAGGGGGGGTCCGAAGGATAATTGTGTTTGCCAGGGGGGTCCGAGGCATATTTGCGATAATTTTACTATGTAAATTTAATAAATTTTCATTTTCCAGGGGGGGTCGGGACCCCCCCGACCCCCCCTCTAGATCCGCGCATGTAGCTAAAGGTATGCTACATAGTAAGACAGTCTCTTCTATGAATAGTCAGTGAGGTAATAAGGTAGACTATCGTCTGCTTGAAGTCTTTGATGAAGATGTTGATATTGAAGTTGGCTGAGTATTTAGACGGTCGTCTGCTTGAAGTCTTTAATGAAGATATTGGTGTTGAGGTCGGCGGGGTCTACTTTAGCCGTGTTTATTTCCTCCTCCCCTGTGTCCCCCGCCGTCTCGTGAACCACTACTTCATCCGATATGGTCACACGTTTTGGAGTCCGCGCGCCGCTTCCTGAGGCCTCCCCGTCGTCTCGTTCTTCTGGGATCTCGGCCGCAAAGTCCTGCATTTGTTGGTACTGGTTCTTCTTAGCAATGAGCAGAGAGAGTCGAGGTGGTTGGTGGGTGTGAACTTTCACGTTCGTTTTGCCATTCACGTCGAGTGTGTTATTCGGGTCTCTGGGTGTATTAGCCGCTGGTTGTTCCAGAATATTGAAATTGGACGCCGCACAAGGACTGACATATTTGTCCAGGCTTTTTACCGAGGACTGGCGGACCATTCCTGGGGTGGTATCACAGTCGGGAAGGTCCTTGTCTTCGGAATAAAAACAAGAACAGTGAAGACACTTGTAGCATATATGGTGTCTTAAACATCGATCACAAATAAAATCAAAACACGGCAAGCAGCAGAGACAGGAGAAGATCCGCTTACAGCAATGCTCACAACCGCTTGCGAGCCGCTCGCTCCTGGAACTATCTGTCTGAAAGTCATGTTGGCCGTAGCCAAAGCACCGCGTATAGCACCACTCCCAGCAGTTCTCTAGGGCTGATCCTCGGCTCTCCTCCATGTTTGTACTGAAATAGTCATGGATTAAGCTAAATTAATGCCTTATCGACTCCCGATACAAGTCAACAAATAGTGAAACTTGGAGAGAAGTTACGTACCAAGAGACCAACTTTCACCTTCCGCCATGACAGGACGACTATGTACAGCTATATTAACTTTAGGCGAGAATTTCCGTTGTGTATCAGTACGATTTCCTTTATATTAGTAACAGGACGCAACGTCATCCGATGTGTATTGCCTTTCCAGACTGAAGCGACCACAGCCTTGCATGTAGTACCGTATAACTACTTACGAGATCAGTCCCTTTGGTGTGAATTACTTACATAAAATTACATATTGAGGAAAACGTCAAGGATGCAAATGTTATTGTCTGTTATTTATACGAGTCATTTTCTTTATGATATTTCATGTGTTTGCCGAGTTTGAATTTGTTTAATTAACAAAATGTTCCATGAATTGTACTGTATTTAATTCAACTAGGTATATGGGGTGTTTAATCACTATAATGCCAGAGAAGTTAATGCTCCAGCTCCATCACACCGGATAACGGTAACGGATAACAGACGTTCAGCGGATGATAAAATGCCGACAAAAAGCAGTCATTTCGTTGTCATTGATGAAAGTTATTCCCCGTTGTTAGATGTTCCGCACTACAAGCGCTCGAGTAGTACTAGAATTACACACTGTCATTGGATAAAACACGTCACGTGATTGTCGTCTACAGTAAAACACCATAAAGCGAAGCACCGTGTACAAGAGATTTTGATTGTTTAAACCGTACTTTGGAATATCCGATTAGATTGTAATCGAATTTTAAGATTAGGGGAATGAAGCTGATTTTGCCGTAAGCGTGAATTCGTTATAACCGTGTTTTACTGTATATTTCTGTAGACAGCGGAATTACAGACGCCAACATAGCGCTGTTTTAAATGCAGCAAGACAGCAGAAGGTACTGACATTCGTTGCCATCAGAAACAAATTGAAATGAAAATGGCAAATATTACATGTAGCTTTATACATGTATATAAATTCATTTAGAAAGTAAAAGTCAGCATATGTCAACAACCAAAATATTTTATTTATGAAGATGCCAGTTTACAAATAATGTTTTCATGGTGACAGCTGATTATTTTGAAGATGCGACTTTTGAGATTTTTTAATGTCCAAATAGATAACTATAGAAACAACTAACAAAAATACTGTTGCTTTGGAAATATGCTTAGCATGAAATTTCACTACAAGTTCCTTACTTTTGAAAACCTGATTGCAATGGTCATTCTCGTTGCTAAAACTCAGAAAATGAAAGATGTCTTATGATTTGTGCATTTAATTCATGTGCAGGGTTCGACACTAACCTTAGTCCGTTAGTCACAGACTAATAGATTTTACTTCGGACTAACAAAATTTATGTCTAGTCAGTCCGGTCGGACTAACAAGAAGTTTTGCTTAAAAAATATGTAAATTAACGATGTTCGATTGTCGACATTTTACCGGAAAAGCCTGACTATATTTGTATTATCTAGCATATTATACATTGCGGTGATTATAGAATTACCGCGCGAAAACAACAGAGGTATGCATGATGTTATGGGTGACTTGATTATTTCTTTGCCCTACAGGGATGTCCGAGAAAATAGATGACAAGTGCACGTCTTCGATAGGGACGCTTATGTGCTTTAAAAAATTAAAGGTGAAAAGAATATTCTGTGCATTGTTTAATTTAAATAAATTGTGTTTAAATCATTTGTCATAAATTGCTTATCATTTTAAACAGATTTTTAAAGAACCTAGATAATGAAAAGAAAAGATAACTCATAGCCCGGATCTATTGCACAGATCTATTTATAACATCTGTAATGGCGGCATACACCATGTACACGGAGATAGTGAATACGCAGTTCATTGCTATGCACTGCATAGCACAATACAACTAAACAAGATCAATACCTATAAGAAAAACATTATCAGTGGGTTTTTTTGGGACCGATTTGGGGCCGAAATTCGGCCCCAGTCCCAATCGGAAATTTTCCAACATTTTCCCAATTTTGGACCCAAAATTCCCAAATTATTCTAGGACCAACCTAGGGGGCGACTTGGGCGAAATAGTCGCTTTTTGATCGGTAACTTCGCCGAAAATTTCCTCCGAAAGAGAAGTTGAGGTCGCCCTATATTATGAGTTCACAATCGTGTAAATTAACCCCAAAGGCAATCAAATGATAATTAACTAATTCTAAATATGTTTTCACAGCCTCAGTTAACCCCTGTTGTGATTATATAATTACTCGAGACTGTCTTATCTTTAGGGGTTAAATACGGGTGATACAACCACATACTGTGCAACCGATGTTTATTTCTTTAAGTGTTGATGTTACAACTAGTTGGTAACTTGTAATTAGTTAATAACTCTGCCAAATTAATGCTAAAATATTCATAAAACCGTTTGTTTACAGTTATCTTTAAAAAATCAGATCCTCTACATAACGGTTGTAATTGGGTCAAAGGGTTGGACTAATACCTCATACTAATACACAGAAATACAGAGACTGATTTGATTTGTCATTTAGCTAACACAATTACAACACATTTCATCTATAAAATGTATGAATACATCAAATAAATTAAATTTAATAAATTTGATAACTTTTTTTAATTTTTAGAAGTTGTTTTATTTTTTTATTGACTTGCTTCTAATCTAATTTAAATTATTAAAGGTTGAATCTGTGTATATCATCATTAGCGTTATGCTGTTGTCAAATAATGGAAGTCTACCTGATTTCACAAACTTCTCCCTATTTTTCTGTTAGGGAAAAGTGAAGTCTCCCTAAAATTTTGCTCTAGGTTGGTCCCTTCTGGCAATTGTAATTTTAAAAAAAAATCTTTGTACAAGTTGTCAAAATTTTGAAGAAAGACTGAACAGAATAATGAATAATTTCAAGAACTCTAGAAAAAGAAGCATTGTGCTTTAATTAGTATTTGAATAAAAGATAAAAATCATTAAATTTATTTATAATCAATGAAAACGAATTATCCCAATTTTCCTGTTTTGTCGCTATTTTTCCCAATTGAAAGGGCCCCAGCCCCCAGTCCCAAATTGGTGAAAAAAAACCCACTGATTATGGTGTATATTACGCACCCCTTTTTTACAAATTCCATTTTAAAAGTGCGTATTATATTAGGCAAATACGGTAATGCATTTTAATTTATTTTTGACGGGCAAATAAAATTGCCTGCGGACTAGTTAAATTATACAGACACTAGTCCGGCTGGACTAATGCATAAAAAAGTTAGTGTCGAACCCTGCATGTGGGAATGAAGGTACATGTAGCAAGCATTAAAAAAAGATAGGTACATTGTATACACATAGGGGTGGTCTTAAAAGTTCAGGCAAGATTATAGTCAGTCCAGGGAAAATGTAAAAAGTTGATGCAGGTTAAGTGGATACTAGAACTGATGTAAACACGTGTTATGTAATTTCATTTAGTTTTAAGGGGGTTAGTGACCATTTCCTGTCAGTGCAACAATGTTCTTCTGATCATTAACAACATAAAAAACAATAACCTACATAAAAGGAAAGGTTTAACATTTAAAAAAAAATAAAACACATTGAATCAATTCATTGTTCTTCTATAACAAAGTTATTTTGAAACTTAATGATTGTGTGAAACAACAAACATTTGATTGATATATTTTCCATACTTATATTTGTCATTACTTGTGTAAGGACAAATATAAATATTCATTTAGGCAACAATAGAAGTATCAATGTGTATCATTGCACACAGTTTTCAATATGTATTGATCAATCAACTCAACAATTCAAGTATCAATGTGTATCAATACAGGTAATCATTAGTATCAAACGATACAAAAATACAAGTATCAGTATATTTTAATTTATACAATAACACAAGCATCTACATGTATATAAATCATGAATTCAATACAAGAATTCAAGAATCAACCTTACAGGTATCAACATATGTATCATTCAATGTAAAAATCAAATATCGCAGCTAATATATATAACTGTTATCATTTAATTACATGTAAGTCACCAACTCATGTTTAATTGATAACATATACCATTTCAATTAACACCAATACAAGAATCATTTATACTATGAACAGCTATACTGATACTCTATCTTGTTGAAGCATAATAACACAGAAGCTAATATAGCATGTAAAGAACTGTATATGAAAACATTTGGCTTATTCAGTGAACACTGATTGAAATATTTTAGTAAACTACAACTTTGTAAAGCTTTTATCACCAGATGGATTTCTATAGAGCACAATAATCAAATCATCTTTCTTAAGTAACAACTGCTAAAAGACTAGCAAAACTATGATGCTGGAAGACAACTTTTGAGTCTTTATCTGTCTATTAGATACTGGTCTGACCAGGTCACACTGGAGAAAAATTATATACCTTTATCAAATACATAAAACAAACTCGGAAATACAGTGAGCATGGCAGAGATATAAAATACATATTAAAAACATGAGGATTTCCATTGAACACATCTGGCCTAAACTTTAGTGTCATCAATCGGACCAGGACTTCTTGAGTGGGGGGTGAAGTTTTTGGCACTAAGAAGTTCCAGGGATTTCAGCACTTTGTCTGGAAAATGGTCAGAAATCATCTCCGGACACACCAGAATCTCAGTAAAATCTTTCGGGTCCTTCCACTCAGCGAAATATGCAGGATCTTCAAAGCAACCCCTACAATAAACAAAACGCAAAGAGTTTTCTTAGTCTGAATATTTGTTTTGTATTGATTTGTTTTTCAGAAATTTCGTAAGTTGACTTTTTCATCCTACCTGTCTGCTTATTTTATTTAAATACAGTCAAACTTCGTTATCTTGAACTAGATGGGACTGTTTTAAAACTTCAAGATATCCAAGTATTCGAGATATCGAGGGTAAAATACTTAAATAAGTGGTTGAGACTTACAAATCACTTCAACAAATCCATTGTATTCGAGATATCAGTGTTCGAGATATCGAAGTTCAACTGTACATTGAATAGGATCAAACAGAAGGCAAAATGCCTATTTATGTTCTCTCCTGATCTGTAAATTGGATATACATGTCTGTGAATTGTATATATAGCTTGTCTGTGTACAGTGTTTTGTATATTTTACCTATCTGTACATTTTATACACCTTTCTGAGTCTTGTATATTTTACCTGTCTGTGTCCACCTCCTGTATGTGAAGGATCTGACCGGGGGGATACAGTGGGGTGTGAGTAATCTTGTACTGCTCACGTGCATGGATAGTGTTCTGAATAGCATTCTGTAAAATAAGACATCAAATTATATGACTTGTATACTTCACCTGTTACAGTATCAAAACAAGTTACATGTACCTATTTTTGGGCCACCATCATTTTTAATGCCTGCACTAAGTTAATCTGAATAAAATTTTATCCCCAACCCTTATTTCAACCAAATTGATGGTTTTTACTTGAAAACTCCAACTGTGTCAAGTGTATAGGACACCATTAAACTCCACTGCATAAAAGTCCACTGCATTTAAGTGTAGATCAATTGATTATAAAAAAAAAGAGGCACAAAAAAGCACACATACAAACATTTATTTAACAATGATATAACTCTAGATCTTTGCTCGACAGTTGTTGGCACTCCGGAAGAGTTGAAGACTCTTCCCTAGGAGGGGGACAATGTGGTAGAGTCAGTTATATTGCATTCCTACTAACTCTGGCTAGTGGGGTAACCTTTTGCTCGATCTGTAGAGTGCTGGGTTGGTATGCCAGAGGACCCGAGTTCAAATCCCAGCAGAGGCAAAATTTGTCTCTGTTACATATTAATTGTATATCTTTCTGTATGACTACTTGTGCAAATTTCAAATGAGTTGAAAAGCCTACTATTGGCCTTTTAATACATATATCAAGATGAAGGGATTTCAATGAGTTTTAAATTGAGTTAATATAGATTATATAGAACAAATCAGATAATTTCCACACATATAATTATGTAATATATATAAAATCATAAACCCCTAAAAACTCAAATGAAAAGGAAAAAAAAAAAAGGTTTAGTAATCTCCCCTGCCTAATTAAAACCACAAGTACATTTGTGGGCATAATCTATTCGTTAGTGAAAGATGGGTAAAAGATAGGAGTATGTTATCCCAGTTCAGCTGGGAATTTTTTAAAGGTTATCTCAGATTTCCAAAGCATTATTTGTATCATTTTTAATAATTTGCTATAAATTGGAAATAAAATTCTATAGTCAAAATCTGGTTATTATCCACCAAGGCAAGTGTATTATTGGTCACACGTCACAACAGTACCTGAAGCTTCCTACCATACACAGAGGTTTGGTATTGCAGAATTAAGGTATTTCTCTGAAAAGCGGAAACCTAACTACTGTATACATGCAAGAAAAATTTTGCCCCATCTTTAATTTAGCTTCATAGACAACCAAGAGCTTAATTTATATACTATTACCCATTCAAAAAAGTAAATAATATCTCTTTTTAAATTAACTTTATAGGATGGATCTAAAACATACAACTCTGTTAGGGTGAATTTAATTCCAAGTGAAATCTTTTAAAAGTGTGATTTGACAAAATTAACATGGTGTGAAAATAACCCTATTTTATATTTACATGTACAGAAATTGTTCTCTCTGCACCTTTCCATTTTTTAAATATATTAACAAATCAAAGCTTCCAATCACAAGTATATTAAATCCTATACATATGTCTACACAAGCATGTATACCTGTAGAGTTTGCTGTGAGTGGTTGCTTTCCTCATTATCCACTAGGATGCTTTTGTCATTCTCTGTTATCAGGTTTTCATCTTTACAGCTACAAAACAGCTGCCACATCCCTCGCATTAGAATCCTGTACTATAAACACAATGTAATAGCATCAGAATTACTGTACTGTTAACACAAAATAATAGCATCAGAATACTGTACTGTAAACACAGTGACAGCATCAGGATTCTCTACTGTAAACACAAAGTAACAACATCAGAATAATGTACTGTAAACATAAAGTAACAGCACTGTAATCCTGTACTGTAAAGTAATAGCATATCAGAATAATGTACTGCACACACAAAGTAACAGCAACAGAATAAAGTACTCCACACACAAAGTAACAGCAACAGAATAATGTACTCCACACACAAAGTAACAGCAACAGAATAATGTACTGCACAAACAAAGTAACAGCAACAGAATAAAGTACTCCACACACAAAGTAACAGCAACAGAATAATGTACTGCACACACAAAGTAACAGCAACAGCATCCTGTACTGTAAACACAAAGTAAAAACATCAGAATCCTTTTTTGTAAATACAAAGTACCAGGTAATAGCTAGCATCAGAATCCTGTATTGTATACATAAAATAACAGCATCAGAATACTGTACTGTAAACACAAAGTAACAGCATCATAATCCTTTTTAAGTCTGGATTAAAAGGCAGAAAAAAAACTTCAGTACAAGGAAATAATAAATGTACAACATGCAGACCTATGTCGAACTGTAAAACAACTACACACTACATCTGACTCAGCAACATTCAACTTCAACATCTACTATATGGGTATATCTCTTTAACTACTTTTAGAATCGGTAGGACAACAAAGAAGTGCCTATAAATATAAATAAAATAGTTTCTATACTTGCACAGTGTATATATATACTGACGGGCTTTAAAATTGCAACACTTGATCATTTTATATATATTATATATATTATAAATTTGTTCATATAATAAACAGATTCATTGTGGTATATTATAAACCATAGTAACTGAACACTATTCTTTGATTTTGAACATCATTTTATTCACAAAGAGGCTATGGTTGAAATGAATGTCAATGAGTGGTGCGTCAAAATTGTTGTTTTGTTCACTAGTACTATGACCTCCATTTGCAGTGATGACGGCACGAAGGTGACGTGTCATTGATTGACAAACATTTTGGATGGTCCTTTGAGGAATATTCTGCCATTCCTCCAACAAGGCTCTCCCTTATTCTTGTGGATTCTGAGGCTGAGGCTGGCGGCTGCCGGACATCTCCCCAGCTCGTCCCACAAATGCTCGATTGGATTCAAGTCTGGGGACATAGCGGGCCAATCAAGGACGTCGATGCCGTTCATTTGAAAAAAGTATGTGCGCACATTGTCCTGTTGGAAAATTAACTCATTTCCTTGCCTATGCTGCTGCATTAATGGTACTAAAACAGGCTGCCACATACCTCCTAGCAGTGAGGGTTCCATTTAAAACGACCAGTTGTGACCGAAAATTGCGGTTAATCGCACCCAAGACCATGAAGCCTCCCCCTCCAAACCTGTCGCACTTGAGGACACAATTGTCTGCAAAACGTTCATGTAAACGACATTAAACTCGACATCTGCCGTCTGCATTGCTAGCGCTAAATCTGGACTCATCTGAGAACACAACATGTAGCCAATTTTGACGTTGAGTCAGATGCTGCCTTGCCAATTGCAATCTGTACTGTTGGTGATGCGGTTTAAGCTGTAGCTCCTTATAAGGTCTGCAGCAGATCCCATGGCGCTTCAAAATTCTGGAAACGGTTCCAGGATGAATAGGCCTTCCATGACGTCCAATGGTTTCTCTCGCCATGGTCGCAGCGGCCGTAAACCTATTACGCAGATGACGTTGCCGTATGAATGCTTGTTGACTTGGCGTTGTCGCAAACAGTTGATCAGGTCTTGGGCGATCATTTAGGGATCCTGTCTGATGGAATCGTGACAACAACCTGCTTACTGTTCAAGGATGGACATTAAAACGCCTTGCAACCTCACGCTGACTTACGCCTGCTTGCAGCATACCAAGTGCCTGATTGTGCATTTCATTGCTTAAGTGCGGCATAGTCTTGGTTTTGAGTTTTTTCTGTTAGTGGTGTCTATGCTTTCACCAACAAAGTTGTTTTATCACGAAAAACTCCTCTATTACCTTTCAACGTGTTTAAAAAAAGCCCTGAAAATTTTGTGCCATGCTACTCACAACGAGCAAACAATGAACACAGGTAAATCGAGAGATGGATTTTAAAAATCAATACAATGTATGATGGGTAAATTTTGCAATAAAAGTGTTTTATTTAATGTTTACAGTGAATAAATTGAAAAAACGTGTGTTGCGTTTTTAAAGTCTGTCAGTATACATTTATTGTGACATTTTATATGAAATTGCTTGACACATGATAGAAAAGAGGATCTGCAATTTTAAAAGCAAGTGTCAAATTTGAATTATCATTTGAAGGAAAGAATTGAAATTGTTTGATGTACACCCTTTCTTAAACTAAGAAATTCCCTATTTTCACTTTCATTTTCAGAGTTTTTCAATACAGACGCATTTTGCTGGGAAATGAATCTGACATCACACCACGAAATTTTAATGAGAGACAATTTGATGAGCTTTCATTCAAGGGTCCCTAGTTGCTGAACATAAATTATAGGAGCTATGAACCCTAATGTTAACATTACTGCCTACGGAAAATGCATTAGTGGACTATACCAATATGCATTTTTTAATAAAAAAAGAAGATCTACTAAACAAGTTTACTGACTAACAATCAATTAATGTGATCTAATTGTAGCAATTCTAATCCATCTACACTTAAAGTAGTCCGAGGATCGCACTACATCATGATACGGGATTTTACAATATTGGTTTGACTTTTACATAGCGTTTTAGATACCCGGTATTGATTTCGCTCTACATCGCTGTTATGAACAATGCCAATAATAGGCAATTAGAACGGTAATACATGTATTCTATGAGAGATAAAAATGATTATTGTTGAGAAACTCCATCCTATTAAAGTAAAATGAAAAACGAAATTTCTGATTAACCAGGATCTCAGGTTTGCTAAAACCGGATTAAATTTAGAGACAGAAGCTATTTCGAATTTAATCAATCGTCAATTAATTAATGTTTAAATGATATCTAACATTGTTGACAGATCTAAACAGAAAACTGTAGCAAAATGTGATTTTTATGGAATTTTTCGTCATGGCCTACTTGGAATAGAGCTTATAGCGTGAAAAGTAATCCGTCAACATATGATTTATTTTACCAAATCTTTTTTTCTAAGATGTCATTCTATCGATTAAACACCATGAATTTAAGTTTGAGTCCATCAAATAGTAAACAATGACCAAACACGATACATGCATCGCATTTTCTGTATTCAATTTTGATACATTAGGTCCATAAAGCGTACTTTATTACAACAATTTGTGCAAAAATATTGATGAGATATGGTGTAAATAAATTTTTATACTCTATTTTGTATCTCCAGTTCTTATTTCTCCAAAATTGGTAATTATTTTTAGGAAAAACGGACGTCTTGCGAATTTCATCATTGTCAATAATTTTCGCAAGGGGGTACACCTGTCTGAGAGGTGATAACAAAAAAACTAGCATGTAAACATATATATTTTCTTATGTATATGTATTGCTAGAGCGTATATCTTTAATTTAAAGCTAAGCTTTTAATGATTGAGCCCATTTAGTGCAGAGTATAGGACTACCTTAAGTATTACTGCTAAACCTCAGTTTTCTAATAATAATGGTGATTAAGAAATACATGTAATTGATTTATAAATATTCTTTTCCCATGTATATTCAAGAGCCATGATCTAACATATAAGACACCTACTAAGCACTTCACACTCAATTTAGAAACATACTACTATCTAATTGTAAATCTTTTGACATATAGAGGAAACTCTCTCTATATAGCATACCCATTAACTCCTCAATACATCTAAAATGTTCAGTACAAATGTACATGTAATACAATGATGTTAGTGAAGTATTATAATCCTGCAATCATACCAATGTATTCTACCAATGTACTCTAACATTCATGTTATATGTAAATGTGTTTCTATTCTTTCATAAAGAAGTGAACCAGACATATGATCATCATTTAGAGTGAATACTATGAAGATATAACATTTATAAATGAATTTTCCTACCTTAGGAGTTTTGGAATTGGCTATGCATTGCAATGTTTTTGCTTTTAAGTCCTCCATTGAAACCAGACCAAGCCTGGGGATGAAGTCTTTCCCTAGTATCACAGAACACACAAAATCTCGACAGAACACACTGGCATTGTAACTGAAAAATAGGATACAGACTGTCAAAATCATTGATATCTTTGTACCTTAATACATACAGGACTATAACAAACTACAATTATGTTTGTGTAACTAGTAACTCTAAAAAGCTGGATCAAGTAATGTTGTGTTGTTATCAAAGAAACTTAAGGCAAAATCAGAAGTTTAATGTCTGAAATCAACTTAATTAATTCAAACTAATTTTAACTTCTTATCGCAATTTAATGTTAAGATCAATGTTGAAAAACAAAAAATAATATCGACTTTTCTACATCTATCTTAGAAAAAAGTACAAATAATAGCTAATGTTAGGCCGAATTTTTACTACTGTAATATAAATGTAAATAAAAATGTAAATTTAAATCTTGCCTCATGAGACCACCAGGTGGGGAGTAGGCAAAGCATCGGACGTCAGGATAATCCGACTTCAGTAACAAGGCCAGTAAAGCTGCTGCCCCGGCACCTAAACTATGTCCACATATCACCAGCCCAGCCCCCTGTCAAAATGATAACACAAAAAATCAGACTAAACTAAATGAGCCGGAAACACATACAGTTTGGATGCTTGCTTTTCTGTACATATAACAAAGTTACACCTGAAAATTCAAACTACAATAACTGTCTTTCAAGCTACAAATGTGTTCTAGCTCTATAGTCTCAACTTTAAAACTCAGTTTTTTAAGGTTCTATTGCTGAGCAAGAGCAGTAACTCCCTGATTTACCTGAGCCTGTTGAAATGCAGCCTCTAGGATTCCCCTGCCCAGGAGTTGGTCCTTGATATATTTAGCTGCCTGTAGAATGCCCCTGTGTCCTTTAGCGTTCTCCACCATCTCTAGTGGGTCACTCTCTGCGGACATGTCCGTCACTGCATCCTGTCATCAGATCACACCCATAACAAAAGTGAATTCAGAATTAAAGCAGGTAAATGACTAGTATTCTGTAGTAAATATTATACATATATTACATGGCTTCGAGGGCAACATACTAATGCCCATTCCAAATATATTCATCAACTTAAAAATATAAGTCCGGCAGTTACCTTCAGTGAGAGGGTCCCCCTGACTGAAACCACCACTGTCTGCTGGCCTCTGTCTATGGCCACATAGAAAGGGATCTGGAAAATCTACGAAGCACAAGAGAATGTTGAATTATCAATGCAATCTTCCAGAGTTTCATATTTCTCCAATATGTTAAACATTTTTATGAGCAATGATCAATTGACATACTTCAAATTATTTACAAAATCACTTCAAAATGAAATATTTATGTGGCATTTGCAATAGTAGAGAAGACATTTGTAATTTTCAGTTGTTAGAATGTCCAGCAAAGGCCAGTGGCAACACTAAGTCTATATTCACCTTGTTGTGAAAGCTGACATACACCAGGTCTGTGTCAGAGATTCTTGTCTGTCTTCTAATGGCTGCTGTGTGACACTGGCAACAGTTGTCATCTATCACCTCCCCTCCAGTAAAACACAACTGACACCTGTCACAAAAAATGTTATCACAGTAACTATACGGTTTTATCAATCAATTTATCAATAGATGTAAAACAAATTTCTCTGTTCTTCCACACTTTCATTTTCAGTTACTGGAGCATCTAGTGTTGCTCTCACAGAAACAGGTGATTGATCTGACTACCTGTATTCCCCACTACACGAATAGGTAAGAATCATCCTTACCTACACGCCCCACAAAGTCGACAGAGCCCTGTTGCTAGGTGACTGAACATAAACATTGGCCATCCATAGCTGCCCACGGCATAGTTCATGTAGTGATGCATGCTCTTGGAGGTCATCCAAGGGGCGGGTCCCAAGGGGACATCACTGGGGCTGCCGACAGGCTGCTTCACACTGAATTATACGTACATGTATATAGGACCAAACAAGAATTATGGAATATTTAGACTGATTTATATGTCAGAACAGAGTGCATTATATATGAAAGACAACCAACCATGGTTTTATTACCCTGATATTTTTTCTTATTTTATTCAAGAAATTTTGCAGTTATTCTTTAATACCATTACAAGTTCAAACCAACAGTATTTTATATACATAGAAATAAATGAAGTAATCAATTTGAACTTATTAATTATGCAAAGAACTACACATAAAAATATCAGGGTAATAAAATCATGGTTGGTTGTCTTTCATATATAATGCACTCTGTTCTCTTTTCTTCTATTATACAGATACACACTTCTTTGTGTAAAGTATATGCATTGATAAGTAATGTACCTGAAAATATACTGAACTCTTTTTGTTCTTGAATTAATCCCATTATATCTTGACTGATGAATGAACAAACACATCAAAACAGGAAGAAGTTTAAGCTGTGTGCGTAATAGTCATTACACACACATTATCTTTGAATGCTTTTAAAAAATAAGGAAAATCTTGTTGAGAGTCCTTGTTGAGAGCTCTGTACAGGTTTACTTTCTACATATACCTCATAAAGAGCTGAAGAGACTGAGGCATGACCACACTACAATCTCTATAATATAGGACATAATACCTAATTGACAGCTCTAAAGAAACTGAGGTCAATGAATTAACTATATTACAGCTTTGTAAATGCTGAGGCATTACAGCACTGTGCAGACTGAGGCATTGTGTTCTTGACAGCTCTACAGCTCTGTTTAAACTGAGGTTTAATTTTTTTTTATAGCTCTGTTCAAACTAAGGTTTAATTTTGTTTACAGCTCTGTTCAGACTGAGGTTTTACCCTGTTTACAGCTCATTTTAGACTGATGTTCAACTTGCATATAGTTCAGTTCAAAATGAGATTTTACCTTGTTTAAAACTTCTGTTTAAAATTAGATTTTATCTTGTTTACAGCTCTGTTCAAACTGAAGTTTTATCTTGTTTACAGCTCCATTAAGAGTGAGCTCTAGCTCTGTTCAGACTGAGGTTTTACCTTGCATCCAGCTCTGTTTAAACCAAGGTCTGACCTTGTTTACAGTTTGTTTTTGACTGGTTTTTAACCTTGTTTACAGCTTTTGAAAGACTGAAACATTACTATTTTTGTAAGCTCTGCACTGACTGACCTTGTAGATAGCTCTGTAAAAGTGTTATAGGTACGGCCACTACTAGTGCTGATGTTTTCTTGGTCCCTCTGTACCAGTATGAGACCAGCAGCAATGTCTGTGGGAACCAAGTCGAGGTCCTGATAAAACAGAACCACAACATTAAATCATATATTATCTTTTTGGAATATCATTAAATTGTTTTTCATTTTCATGGTCATACTTATATTGTTAAAAGATCACGACTTATGCGAATAAAAAAACATAATACATTACAGATTAACTTTATGTTTGCAATATTTTTAACACAAAACAAGCTTCATATACAATATAACCTTTGTTAAGAGCAAGGAATCTCTTTACATAGGGAAATATTAAAGGTCTTTTCCTTTTGTAGTATTTATTATTCACATCTTGATAGGGAAGCTGCACCAATTGTGATATATATGTAAAAAACAAAATACACCAATAAGGAATAAGAATCAGTTTTCACACCTGGAAGAAATCTGCTAATAGATTACTGATTTCATCAAAAGCATCCTTGCTCTGTTCATCCCCCAGTATACAGCAACATAAAAGTCTGCACCTAAAAACAGAGTTCTTATTTATTTAACTTGGTTTATCTTAGCTTTTTTGCTTGAAGTACATCTAACTTTTAATTTCAAATACATGCATTCATAAACATAATAAAATAAAGTCAAAATGTACTAAATTATAATATGTGCACTAAATTTGTTATTATTAAAATTGATAAATAAAATAATATAAAGATTCTCAGGTCTACTGATTATAATTGTGAACATGTTTGATACTCTCTCTTACTGCACACCTTTTTTCCCATGCCTGTTTGGCAGCAGTCACAGCACCTTCTAAGATCTGAGATTTTTCATCACTCTGTAAATCGCTGCAAGAACTGTCATGTTTTTTATGAACTTTCCCTAATGGGTCAAACACAATGGCTATTCCTATAATTACTATAACTCCCAGAACCCATCCAGTGATAACTGCTCCTTGCACCGTACGTACCACAAAGTCCTGACAGTTACTGGATTGCAGGAATGACCAGTATGTCCCGAGAATGTTCCATACAAGTTCTGGGATAGTGATAATGATTTTTAGGTACAGTAACTTGGAGAGTTTTTTTCGCGGGGAGGTGATCATTATTGTGCCCTGCATACTGACATACACTATGCTGGCACATAGTAACGCTGTCACACTCAACAGGACCAGTACACCGATGTAGTAGGCCTTTAGCAGACGTCCATCTTTACACTCAAAGATAGCATCACTATGTACACTGTACACGATGGATATGGCAGTTATCCTGTCAAAAAAAATTATGATTGACAATTGTATGCACTTTTTTTCTTTTTTTTATATTTCTTGATTTTTTGGATTACCTTCTTAATTATTAAATAATCTATCCAAAACTATAATGAACATGAAATAATTATACAAGACATTCCACATGTGTATGTTGTTTAAATTTGTGCAAGTTTATTGCCATCTGAATTTGAAGTACGTAGTACTTTGAATATACCAGCAAAGTGAAACTAGATTATTATTTCTTAGTTTGTACTTTTGTATTAATTTTGATAAACTGTCCTGGAATGTATTATTATACATTCTGACATAACCCCACCCCCCGCCCCCCCCCACCCAAAAAAAATCCCTCTAAGTAACTAAACTCAGCTTCTGGCGTTTTAACGATTAAGAATTTCTCCTTCATTGAAAAAGTTTATATTTATATGTTTCTAGGGATTGAGAGTGACCCGGTCACGCACCTACATATGTAGAACATATGAACGTTGTATTAAAAAGTTTACCAAACTAAGCGCAAAAATAACTCCAGCAGGGCAGGAAAAACGAAATCATCAGATCCTATCCCCCATCTCCTTCTAAAGGCTATCAGGCCTGGCATCGTTTAATTCCACATTAGAATTTCTTTGCGCATAACACTCTTACACTTTCCTGCTTG
>WFKH01007768.1:8108742-8119817 GCA_016163765.1 Magallana hongkongensis | reverse complement strand
ATTCAAATGATCTAAATGATAATACTTATTGGACAACATCGTGTGCCTAAAGCAATTTAATTGAAGAGGTTGTCACATCGTGTTTTTTTTGCAAAAAACTAAAAACACCGTTTTTAATTTGTTCATCTTGAAACAACTTTTATTTATTATTATTTGAATATTGATTATTTGAATAAGGTTTTTCCACCCTTAATGTTTTTATGATTTAATCCATGTAACTGTTGTTTAGATTTGAAGATTAAAATGTAAATAATCAAATTGAACTTATATATTTGTATGTTGCGAATATTTTTTTCATGCTTTAAGAGCTAACACAGGTACACTATCAGAGCAATTACAGCGACAACTGACCCCAATCAAACATCACATAAATTCTTTACTGATTTCCATATAATATTTCTTAACAGAAATTAATCACTATCCTTTATTTCATGTATTTTAACATTTTAAGGCCATTTGTACTTGCCGGTATGAAAGCTATCACGTTAACAGTGCACTTGATACAATTTTTTAACCATGACAAAATACCGTTTGAGCAACAGAAAATGGCCATACCATTTTAAATAATGATTTAAACTCACTGAAAATTGGTACATCTGTATAACTCATTATTCATCCTATCAAAATCCGCAAAGAAATATTTACCTTGTAAAAAAATTTTGATTAATAGTGTCTTTACAAGTTTGCATATGTGCGGTTTTATCAGTTTTTCATTGAATTCAAAAATTCCAACTCAAACAACTCTCTAAATTGTTAAATATAATTGTCATTTCACTTTACATAACTCAAATTGTGTTAAAACACAACTATCAATCGGCAAAACCATGAATCCCATTAAACTAATATTAAAGCCTATAACAGTAAAATATTCCGGAATGCTCCTGATGACGTCATGCGACAATTGAAAGACCTTAATATGGTTTAAAAAAGTAAATTTGTGAGCGTTTCGTCACAGTTTAAGACACAATTTTTCAAAGAATCAAAAGATTTTTTCCTACAATTGTCAAGCGTCGTTTAATGCATTCAAGGTGTAACCCTCCTACTCCCCCAAAAAAGCCATTCAAACACTTTTTATGGGTGTGACTACACTACTTCAAATACACAGGCACCTGACGTTATATATTTTTCTCATAATAAAAAATATATACCCAATGAATGGTGCAGACAAAGAGATTTCTTAACTATCATTTTGCCGTCAATGTCTTTAGGGAATGTTCATGCCAACACTGATATTTTTAACAGTCTCTTCTTTAATGTATTGCAAAATAATTATGCGTCTCGTCTGAAAAAAATTGTTAAGTGTACCTTGACTATAAGAGAGAACATTTATATAGGTCTACTGTCTGCTGTTCAATCCTTTTCAATGTATTTATATACAATTAAATAAATTTACTTACTTCTTAAATTAAGAAAAGTCCCCTATGTTAAGAATTCACACAACGGACCTTAAAAATAAAGAAAGAAAGAGTTAACATGGAAAAATGTTTGGCCTCTCAGGTCTTTGAAACTGAAAGGTATATTTCCAGTTACGTATATATAAGAAGATAATAGGTTTTATCTCATAAGGATAAACCAGGTTATTCAGCGCAATAAATCATTGTTAATAATTTTTTGAGGAAAGGGCAATAACTCTTAGTAGTCGGTCAAATTTTAATTAGCCCCTCTCGGGTTTCCCATTCATTAATTTCAGAACATTCTAAGACATCATGTTAATTGGTGAGCACGCGCTATCAACTCTTCCTTATTCTTCATCAACCTCTGCAAAAAAACATCGCAAATCTCAGCTTTTACACAAAAATCTTCATCTAAAGTTCACATCAGTGAAAGAATCGGAGAAAATGTTGCTGGCCCCAAGAAAAGGCGAAGAGTCCATATGCTCGTCCTATCTATCGCTGCGGCCTGTACGACCTGAAATGTGGTGACCACATCGGAACTTGGGGCGGCCATTAGAGTGATTAGAGGGACTGAAGCTGCACCAGCCACATAGATCTATGATGCCAATAGTGACCCCCGCTCTAATTTTGCATCCAGCCATAGCTAGAATTCCTAGCGTGATTGAGCCGCCTTCCACAGGTAGTCAGGAACAGCAAATTCACCAGCACATGGTAGATTACGGACAGGGCATCACAACTATCCCAGGTACACTGCACTCGTTTGATTCTTTGACCATGCCATTATCATTTATTACCACAGTTTCACCCCTCGGGGTTCATGTCTCTCAAGGTTTAGAAAAAATACCAAACAATAAATTTGTTCATTGGAATAAGCGTTAGTTTACATCACCTTCAGCGTTAACTACGGGCAGATCATCAATCAATTCTACGTCCATGCAAGTGATATTAAATCAGTCTAATGGTCACAAATCATTAGATTTTGATGGGTCATAATTTTATAATGGAAAAGAGATAGAATTATAGTTTCCTTCTCATATCCATAAATCATATAACTCCATGTCAAGATTCTGACTTATTATTACTATTTTACCAATCACTTAATCCCCTCATCTTAGGATTAAGCTAAGATGAGGGAATTAAGTGATTGGTAAAATACTTTTTAGCAGTGGAAAGTGTCATCAGGCAAAAGTCTAGAGTAGTATTAAGTAAATATTCAGCAGTCGATCAGTAAATAAATGGGGACTAACTATTCATTTACAGTCCCGTCATTAAACTCATCAACATCTTCTAGCTAGCTCTTAATGAGGAAGATAACGCAATGTTGCTATAGAATATTTGAGTACACGGTAACGATGCATGATTAATATAGGTACATAATGGGAATAGCGTAATGGATTGTAAATGTACATTAAGAAACATTGTATCTTCTTAATCTTTTGCGAAAAAGGCGATTTCAATTTTTTAAAAAAATGATGTCTGGTATGGAAAATTTTCATGAACATTAAAAAAAAAACTCATGACGAAATTATTATTCTACAATAACTTGGATATACAAATGTATTGTAAACAAATGTTTTACATTATAATGAATTAAAATAATTGAAGTTAACGAAAAGGAAAACGAAATAGATTTATTAGGCCCTGTAACGTTTCTTCATTTACTTGAACTGGAATGCAACATCATCCCCTCTTAAACTTCATTTTTAATTATTCATCTACCATAAATTTCTTTAACACACATGCAAAATTATTAATAATTAAATGTTCGACGAAACGCACTTTGATTTTGGTTATATGAGTATGCCTGGTTTTATCAAAGGTACCTTTAAATGAATATTTTTCAACGAAATTTATGAATCATTGTTTACAAAGACATTTATATAGCACCAAACACAATTTTGGTTTTTGTGGTCCCAAGATTTTGCCCAAATAAATAGAAACGAAGAAAGTTGTTCATGTGTTGATGTTTTCAATTTTTTTAAATTGAATCCACAATAACCATAAATCTTTTCCAGTATTCTCATGGGGTGACATTACCAATTTTTAAAAAGTTTCGTTTTCAAATAACAGCTTTTTTTCAGTATTTCAATTATTCAATTGATTTCAATTAATAATGCAAGAATAAAATAACGTTGTGCATGTATGATCTGGATATATGAAAATCGATATCGACAATTAGTATTCCCTAAGTTCCATGTAGAAACAAGCATGTATTTTAACGGTCATACCGTGATTCACGTAACATCTTTAATAATTAGTTCTATATTGCATTTACACAAACAAATGATTTCACATTCAAGTTATTTCTGTGGCAAAAAAACAATGCCATTTAATATCAGCATCTTTTGTTAAATAATACTTTTTCTCCTTTGCTTCTATTCGAACGGTAATATACCATGTAAATATTCTGAAAATAATTGTGAAGTGTCTTTGTTGTAGTCGTTTTGACATTAATGAGTAACAAAAAGAGTGTTCCTATATGAGTTATTGTAATTCAAGTTCTTTTCATTGGACTCTCTTGATACGAAACCACTTGAATAATGGAGCATAGAAACTATAAACCGAACAAGTTATTAAAGGGTAAATCCCAGTAGATCAACACCATTAGTAGAAGTATAAACCAAAAAAAGCACAGCTGTAGGAGGTTAAGGTTTAGTAATGAAGTAAAATGTGGACCCACCCCATCTACTAAAATCTATGTGAAGCGGAAGTATAGGTCTTGGCGATTACAAAGGTCAAATTTATTCTGGTTTAAATTCAAAATTTTTAGGACTTATTTTTGCTGATAATTTAATAATTAACGATAATAGGAAAAAATAAGTCTTGATTAGCAGAATTAAGTTAGGTAAAATGTTTGTAGTAGCTATAATAATTGACAGTTCTCATCCGATTCATATGTGTTAAAGCACAAAGAATCGAGTCCATAATATTTATAAAGGAAATATATCATTAACTTTTGATTGTTAAAATAAAATCTGTGAACCGTGAAGTCATTGATAATTGCCGTTTGATTTCATGTGCTAGTTCCTGTGTCATGCTGTACGGACTCTGTAATTTGTATTCAAATTAAAGTCCTTGGATTCATCGACCTCGCTATTTCGAAAGTTATTGATAATTATTGACGTTTTATAAGCTCAACATGAATTGATTGCATGTTTACACTTTCTTATTAACCAGAAACTGTGTCACCTAAAACAAAATAATGCAATTTAACACATCATACGTGTTAGTTTACTTTTGTTAGAGGCTTTGGGTCTAGATAGATTGACTTTTATATTCCTCCTATATGTACGATTGGTGAAGATAGCATCCAATTGCAAAATGAAGGAGCATGATGCACTTCTCTTAAACATGTACTAGTATTACAAAAATCAACTCCAAAAACCCCCAAAAACTAAATGTCCGACTCATATTTGATTTCACAATCCATAAGGTAGGAACATCATCCCCCTCGTTACAAACCACGGCTAATGTATTTGATCCTCTCTCATCTATACCGACTCCAAGTTGACTGACTTAAGACAGTACGAAAATTCCTCTTCTAAAACACGACTTTATTTACAAAAAGAGTATAAAATTTTCAATGTAAAGTACAATGATACAATAATAACATGATAAGCATTATGATAAATTTCACAACGACATCTCATGATTCTGAGCCCCTTATGTTTTTTAATCATTTTATTAAAAAAAACCCACACCATATTTAAACAACATACATCAAATTTTATTTTTAAAAACCCATACAATAATCATTAACATACATATAATAGGTTGATATAACATTTCTAATATGTTATAGTACATTTAAAAAGGAACGTTGCGTCCGTGAATTAAAAAAGGACCACGATTGTCAGTTGCACATTATATATATATATATATATATATATATATATATACACACACACACACAAGCGAAGGAGGGGGATTTTCGTGCATTGTTCTACAATTTTAGAATTCGTGAGAGATAATATTCGCTAGCCATGGTCGACGACCCGCACCTATTCGAAGTTTAAAAGAGAAAACTGAAAAAAAGGGGGGGCGGATAGACAGAGCGGAAAATAATTATGTCTCGGACAGCCGAGATTTTTCTTGAACAAATTTCCAACAAGAAACAATGTGTTTGGGACCTTGGTTAGGTAAGAGGTGACAACATGTCATTACAGGAGAGGGTCTGGTTCCAGTTTTTCGGGGCTAGGATTCTGATTGCCACTACTCCTTCTCATGTTGAACATAATGGAAACTTTTTCTGATCCCCTCGACAAACTTGCAGAGAGTCTTCTCCAAGTGGTGATCCTAATGTTCACAACTTTTAAAACCTACAAAACCAATGTCTATTATATGAAGGAAGGTGTAGGCGTGTACGTTTCCAGGCTAAGGACTACGGAAATCATTATATATATTTTAAGGTTGCCCTATTCCCAGCAAGGTAGGATAACTCGCAAATCTGGAAATTATTTGTGGATATCATAGCATTTTTCTTATGAAATGTGTGTTTATATTTTGTGATAGTCATCATTAATGGCAATGGTTCATTTAAGAAATAAGCAGCAATTTAAAAAGATCACCGGGATATGAAGTTGGTTGGTCACGTGATCAAATCCTGTGAAGCCCGAAGGGCTTCTCAGTAGATTTGATCACGTACCAACCAACTTCATATCCCGGTGAACTTTTTAAATTGCTGTTTATTACTTATATTTACGTTTGAAAAAGACAAATCGTTCAGAACTGTTAAAATTACCGAGATTTTATGTTTACAATAATCCAAGCGACAAGCGATAAGCGTTTTCGCTATTCCAAAGGTTCATATAAGGAAAAATATTTGCAAATGTAAACATCATTACATATTTACATTTGCAAAATATGTTTCCTGCTATGAACCTATGGAATAGCGAAAACATTCAATTCTGTATGAACTTTTTCATGACGTCACAATGCTCATAGCACGCGCTTATCGCTTGTAGCTTGGATTACTGTAAACATAAAATCTCGGTAATTTTAACAGTTCTGAACGATTTGTCCTTTTCAAACGTAAATATAAGTAATAAACAGCAATGTTAAAAAGTTCACCGGGATATGAAGTTGGTTGGTACGTGATCAAATCTATTGAGAAGCCCTTCGGGCTTCACAGGATTTGATCACGTGACCAACCAACTTCATATCCCGGTGAACTTTTTAAATTACTGTTTATTTCTTAATTAAATGAACCCATTGTGACGTGCGACAGGGCTGGACGGTTGTGGCCATTTTTAGACTATATTTATCTCTCATTGAAGAGTAGCTCCGTATTAAGATTAGTAACACATTAAAATTTTAAACCTAAAATGTATCTGGAGATGAAAAATGGATTTTTTCTTCACTTGATGATATTTTATAGCTAAAATAATCATACCTATAGATTTAAGGTATATCTGATTGATAATTCGTTGACCACCCAGCCTCCTTAAGAAAACTATAACTCTTTTAATTATACTCCACGAAACAAGTTGTGTGGGTATAATGTTTTGACCCGTCAGTCCGTCAGAATGTCAGTCACTAAGTCGGTCAGTCAGTCAGTCAGTCAGTCAGTTTTTGTTTAATGTCAGCGCAAGCGCTCTTAAATTCCTACACATATTTTTTTTTTTTCAAATCTTTGTTGTTGATAAAGAGTGTACATGTTCATTTTGCAGGAGGTTTTAATGTGATTTTTTTCACAGTAAAGTCCTTTTATTATTATTGTTGGGGGTATTTTATGTATACTCTACCATAAATTATGCAAAACATTGTCAAGTAATGAGGGAGTGTGAAGTATGTGAACTTTCTCACTTTCTCTTTCATTTTAAAGGACATACGTCCATTGTTTTCGCCGATCATATTATGAATTTGGTTAATAACCTTGTACTAAAAAAGAACAAAAAATGTTATACTAAGAATATATTTCACCACAAACGTTGTAAACAATACAAAATCAATGTGACCGCTCACTAGCCACATCTCTGCAAATGTGTTATAAACCAGTTAATGTATTTTTTATTTACTTTCTGACCGCAAGACTTTCAACATCTAATGTTTGTATAGAGGCAAATGTAGCGTTGAATTAAACAAAGTAATCCTAGGACTGCAATATACTTCGTAAAAATAGCTTTTATTTCTAAAGCTATGTATCTAAATTCTATGATTACATATTATCTATATTAATTTTTCAATGACCAAATTTTATCATATTTTAAAAAGCCTAATTTAGCATTAACACCCCCTCCCCTAAAAGATATTCAGTTGGTACAAAATCAAATGTTTTAAAAGACGAAAACATTATTACAATTTGTAAGATACACTATCTAAAAACTAAAATATAAGAAAAATTTAATTGAAAACAGCGTTTGTGCAAGTATAATGTGTTTGTACAATTTGCAATAAAAAACATTTAGTATATACAAGCATGAAGTGTGTTACGAATTTGTCTTAAGAAATTTTAATCCTTAAGATAGTTTTGTAAAACGGAAGTGATATATCTTATGATTGTCATAAGCCAGATCTTAAGACAATCTTAAGATTAAGTCTTATGATTAATCTTACGATAGCTTTGTGAAACCCAGCCCAGTTTAAGATGTAATAAGGCAATCAATGGATAGAGTATCTCAATCTTAAACTTCTTTTTTGGTCGATATACTACAATCTGGTCAATAAAATCATGCAGTGACCTAATCAGAGAATGTAATTTAATATATTTTATATGTATAAAAAGGTTGTGTTAATTTTTTTTGTTTTAACGCCATATATTGTGTTTAATAATTTAAAGGAAACATTTGAGATTAATTAAACGCAATATTTTGCATTTAAACGCAATGAAAAATGCGATCTTTAACGCAAAAGTTGCGGTTAAAAACAAAATATTTTTTCCTTTTAGATATTCGCAATAAGTTTCCGTATTAAGAGACCCATTGCAATATCTATTATAAGACAGAAAATACATTTATATATTGTGAAATGTTGAATGGGTAACAAGAATTCAATGTTTGTAATGCGTTGATAAGCAATGAACAGTTTACCTCTCTGTTCACGAAACAGAACAAAACAGCGACAACAGCTCCCTAAAACAGATAGCAAAGAAAAACTGTTGTATCACAAATGGTAAAACAGATACAAAACAGAATGTCTTGTTAAAGAAAAAGGCCGATGTAGGCTCTAAACTCATTTTGTTCATTAAATTTGTTTTTAAAAAAATATTTTATAAAAAGCACACCTGTTAATTAAAACAGACAAATCTCTGTGATATCCAATAACCAAATATGGTCACTAAACAAGATATAAGTACCAGTATTCATTGTTATATTATTTTTAAAAATATTTTATATTTTAAAAGACAGACCTGGTAAGATTTCATGACTGCAGCAAAGTATCTATAATAGACCGAGTCAAACTTCACTGCCATTGTGAGGTTTTGCAACCCCAGGAGAGGTATCAGAATTAGGATGGCGCGGACAATTTTTCTAACAAATAAAAAGAAAAAAAAATCGAAAAAACAAGTACAAGGAACGTCCAAACAAACAATAAAACCAGTTGAAATATACCAATATACTTGACAACGCAATTGTATTTGAATAATTTGGAAACTATGATAGATGTTTAATCCTATTCTTACTTGTATCGCGATGAGTTTCTATTGTCCACTCTTTGTACTTTAGATCGCAGTATTCTTATGATGTTGACGAGGAACATGATGTTTAACTGCAATGTGTTTACAACATTAATACTAAAGAAAGTCTGAATAACAAATAATAATACAGAATCTTTAAACAAGAGGTCCAGGGGCCACATCGCTCACCTGAGCAACAATTGCCATAATTGATCAAAAAAGATTTATGCTGTCTTTAGAGTATCAAATACAAAATATCTTTACAACTTAGTAGAGAATATCTTGTTTATAAAGATTAAAAAACATCACCCTATCGCCAGGGATCATGATGTGTCTGAAAAAATGGAATCTATAACACCTGAGGATGCTTCCACACAATTTTCAGATTTCCTGGCCAAGTAAATTTTGAGAAAAAGATTTTTAAAGATTTTTTCTCCTATAACTCGTCATTGTAAAAATTTTACACCACCACCCCACCCCCTCTAGTGGCCCAACCCTCGTGGGGATCATGGTGTGAACAAAATTGAATCTACACTACCTGAGGATGCTTTCACACAAGTTTCAGCTTTTCTGGCCAATTGGTTTTTGAGAAAAGATTTTTAAAGATTTGAACACATTTTTTTATGATGATTTTTTCATGATTTGAACAAATTTGAATCTACACTACCTGAGGATGCTTCCATACAAGTTACAGCTTTTCTGGTCAATTGGTTTTTGAGGAGATTTTTCTTTATATCCAATAATTTTTCAATAATTCTAATTTATCTCCTCTTTAAAGTTGACCTGGCTCATTTGAACAAACTTTAAAGCCCTTCACTCAAAGATGTTTTATGCCAAGTTTGGTTAAAATTGGCAAAGTGGTTCTGGAGAAGAACATGAAATTGTTAAATTTAACGACAACGCCAACAACGACGACGACAGACAACGGACAGATTTGATCAGAAAACCTCACTTGAACCTTTAGCTTAGGTGAGCTAAAAACGATGTTTTCGAGTGGATATATATATATATGCTAATTTATGTACACAATTTTAAAGCTGAACACCGCTCGTAAGTAGGCACTGTCCGCCACATTTCTCTTTTTTCACCGCTATCCCTACAACCCCTATATAAGCCGCAGACCTCTTTGCAGTTTAAAGTATTTCGCTGAAGAGGTCTCACCTGTGTGGACGTACATCTTGCCTCACCGTGTTACTCGGTCGCGATGAAATTATCAAATTTTACGCACTTTTGTCAAGCCAGAAGAATACAAACATCAAATAAACAGGTCAATGCATTATTTACAAACAGAGTATGCACATAAAATAAGAAATAAATGCATAAAATCCAAAGACCACGAAAGGAATACTACACGTCGGCCACGAGTTTCAGGTGTTCAATCGGGTGTAAATAAATTGAAGGGTTTATATACTCGTACCTGGCCTGGGTGACAGTGCCTATTTACGAGCGTTGTTCAGCTTTAAAATAAAAGAGTTCAACGCGCATTTATGGACGAAGATCAAAGAATTTCACAAAACATGTATACTCTATAACAAGGCATATCATCCCCTTTACTTCATAATTGTATCTTAACTTTTCATTTAAAAATCTATTTATGCTTCACCAATATTCAATGTTTTATTCTCTTATGCTCCAATTAATCCAAAGTAAGTTGGTTTTTTGTAACAATTTGGTATCTTTATATGTTCTGAATTTCGCTACTAGTACCTCTTTTTGCTGGGGCATTGTACCAATTATCATTGCCTTCAATATTCTGTCAATGTGAAAAGTCAAGTTTAAAATGATCTATGAAATTCATTAAAAAAAACCTTTTAACATTAATTTGGTCTCGATATCAAGACAACTGCTCTGATAACATCTACATTTGATGGTTTATTAGTCTAGTATACAAAACATAGGACGGATACCCCAATAAAGTTCGTAAACAAAATAACATATTTTGGGGGAAATCTCATTTCCCAGAACAAACTCATATTGATTTAAATGTAAATTAATTAATTAGAAACGTGGACGTACCAACTGTGAAAGGATGACAGGAACAAGTATTATCCACAAATAGTCCATAT
>WFKH01007768.1:8087456-8103742 GCA_016163765.1 Magallana hongkongensis | reverse complement strand
TTTTTTTTCTGTTAATGTTTAATGTTTGTTAAATCTGTTGGTATAAAAATGTATGAATAAAATATAAGGTGTATGCTAATTGGATTTATTTCCCATATTTACAGCGGTAAAACAAGAACCGTTAGTCTAATATTACCAGCTGTCGAACTTATCATCTGTTTCCTTTATACTTGCAGTGAGTTGATATAATGAATATATGGGGAAAAAACATAATACTTTTTAACAATATAGATAAAATTTACAAGAAACCTTATTTGGTACTTGATCGCCGTACTATGATTACACAATTAAGTTCATTTAAAATGAAAATTTCTTTGTGTAATAAAGTAAATCTGCTTAACTAGGATAACACGTGTAGTGACGAGCATTCTGACAAGTCAAATGGTTGTGTAAACCCTATTTGTGTTTTCAGCGCTGTTAAAAAAGTTATAAGGCATATATTTTTAAAATGACTATTATTTGTAGATTATTTCATTAATATTCTCCAAATATTCAGAAACCCACGACCAGTCTCAAATTTGCGCTTTATACTCGTCAGAATACTCTATTATTCAATTTTCATCGAATTCATAAATATTCATTATCCACAAAATAATTATTCATTACACGCCAACAAAATCTAATTTGATTTAGTTAGTACACGACATTGTCTGTATATGTTCACACACAGCAAAAAGAACACATTTATGTAAATTGCTATAAACTACGGGGGGAAAACAAACAAAACCCCCAACACTGAACCCCATGCGAGTGAAATTAATTATTTATAGCAATCAGAGTGTCGAGAAATTGATGTTATTAGAAAATAATGACATCAATTTATTACACTGAACCATTTGGGAGAACTATGATTACCTTGAAGTTTTAAAAAAAGACTTGGCCAAAGTTTTTGCATAAGGGTGCCTGAAGTTGATAATTAATATTGATTTTGAAAAAAAAAACCCACATGAAAGCAACAATTTTTCATGATGTTTCTGTCAACGTCATTATTACTTTTTTGAATGGAATCTTGAAAATTATTATAAATTGTAATCATAGTAAAAAAAAACTTGCAATTTTTACACTGGGAAAAATGAACATTTTAGCATATTATTCCCCTCTTTTTTCATTCTCTCTTTCATTATCTCATTCTCTCTCTCTCATATTCCCTCTCTCTCCTCTCTCTCTCTCTCCTCTCCTCTCTCTCTCTCTCCCTCTCTCTCTCTCTCTCTCTCTCTCTTACCGTCGGTAGGATATGGGGAAAAGTTACAGTCTTTCATTATCTGCCTCTGATCCTTTTGCACATGTATCTGTGTACCAATGATTAATAAGTGGCTATTCCACGCTCTGGAGGTTCTGCTTGCTTAAAGTCTTCTTTCTCTTCTGGTTTGTGGCAATTTGATTTGGTTTCTCTGGTCCTAACGCCGAGGTGTTATCCAAACAACGCTCTCTGATTAGACTATTCTTGCTAGAATTAAATATTGGTAAATGCTGCATCATCATATCACATTTTACTATAAAAATACATAATTTATGTTCGTCATAGCAAAATTGCTTAAAATGATTTCACTTGTTCATCGGGAAGTCTTTACTGTCTGTGATTCATCATTCTTATGGATAAACGCTTGTTAGCGCCAATCTCTTAGAAATGCTAAAAAAAATTAATTAACCATTTAGAACACGACGTATAGTTTTTTAATATCAAAATTGATGGAATGAATTTTCTGAATCAATCCCGGTATATTGACAATATTGTTTAACTTAAATTAATTTTATCGTAAAGTTTCCAAAAGTAAGGCAGCCTTTGGAGATTTAACCTTTAAAATCGGGGGTTTTATTTCCATTTTAAAATGTGAAAGATAAGAGTACGGAAGCCCGTTGGTGCCACGTAGGAAAAATATTTTATCTGGCGGCCGCCAGATAATTATGTGGCGACCGCCACTTATTTTCAGGCGGCCGCCACTTAATATCTGGCGGCCGCCACATAGTTTATTTGACGGCCGCCACAAAATTTATCTGGCGTCCGCCACATAAATTATTTTGCAAAACGTGAGTGTTAGTGTATTTATTTTTGGTTGAGAAGATGGATGTTGACACAACCGCTGCTCTGTATTTTCATATGGTGTTTACCTACAAAGAAATGTATAAACACCTCGAAATAAACATGTCGAAAGCTAGATTACATGCATGATTATTTTCATTCAAAGAATGGAATAAAATTGCAAGCTGTCCTTGTTATGTCCCTTATTTTGTTATGTTATATATAAATTGTAGTCATATTTTAAAAACTCTTGGGAAAGTATTAAATTAAGTAATTCCAGTGTTTCTGTTGTTTTTTTTTTTAGCCAATGTGTTCTCACGCTTGAATTTGGTATGCTGACCATCAGTCATGTCATTCATATAAAGTCTCTTAACTGACCATACGTTTTTTTTACCCAGAGAGACTGTGGCCGATCACGATCTTTTTATTGTCCTGCCTTCCATGTGATTTGGAATAAGAGTTTAACAACACAGTCGGTTAAATAGTTTCATTTATATGGCCACGAATGCTATTACACACTTATCCTAGTTTATCCTTATAAAGTCATAGCAGGATCCGCTCTCGTGATAATATTGCCTGTACTAGCTGTCGTGGTCAATTCTGCGTTGGTAAATTCTTATACCAAAATTAAAACATATAGAAGGCATTGCGTTCCTTTACTTATACATGATTACATAACAGTCCTCTCAAGTTAAGGTTTTTTAATGTTAAGATTTCCTGAACGGGTGTTTAGTTCAGTTTTAAAAGTTTAGAAACAACTCTGAAATACAATGTGTTACAACATACATGTATGTATATATTTATATATGTAAAATATTTTATCTGGCAGCCGCCAAATAGTTTTCTGGCGGCCGCCAGATAATTATCTGGCGGCCGCCGCATAATTATCTGGCGGCCGCCACATAATTTATTTGGAGGCCGCCACATAATTATCTGGCGGCCGCCATATAATATCTGGCGGCCGCCACATAATTTATCTGGCGGCCGCCATAAAATTTATTTTGCAGAAATGTGTGTGTTGTTGTATTTATATTTGGTTGAGAAGATGGATGTTGACAGAGCCGCTGTTTAACAGTTTAACAACACAGATTTAATACAGTCAGTTAAATAGTTTCATATATATGGCCACAAAAGCTAGTACACATTTACTAGTATATTAGTTTATCTTTATGAAGGCATAGCTGGATCCGCACTCGTAAAATTGTCTGTGTAAGCTTATATGGAGTTTTCTTTACTTAATAATAGTTAATAGCAAAACAAATCATATCTTGAAATTTTAGGTAAATGTGATGGTTAATTTGTTGACCATTACGCTCCTTAATAATAAAAAACCTTAACTTTAGCTAGAGGACAGTTATGTAAAGATGTATAAGTAAAAGGAACGCACTGCCTTCTATATGTTTTAATTTTGGTATAAGAATTTAAAAACACAGATTACAGTCAGGGTTTTTTTTACCACGACAGCTTGCACAGACAATTTTACGAGTGCGGATCTAGCTATGACTTAATAAAGATAAACTAAGATACCAGTGAGTGTGTATTAGCTTTTGTGGCCATATAAATGAAACTATTTAACTGACTGTATTAAATCTGTGTTGTTAAACTGTTAAACAGTGGCTCTGTCAATATCCATCTTCTCAATCAAATATATATACGGAAGCCCATTGATGCCAGATGAAAAAATATTTTATCTGGCGGCCGCCAGATAATTATTTGCCGGCCGCCACATAAATATTTGGTGGCCGCCACTTATTATCTGGCGGCCGCCACATAATTTTCTGGCGGCCGCCACATAATTTTCTAGCGGCCGCCACATAGTTATCTGGCTGCCGCCAAATAATTATCTGGCTTCCTGTTGCGCGCGCACGTTTTAATTGGAGCTTTTAGGGAGTAGTGGATACACTCTAATCTATTAGTTATATATAACAATGCAGAGCTTAAGTTTTGAAACACTGGTGGAGTGGAATGTACATTAGACTTTATTCAAATCTAGAATGATTTAGATGTTACTTTGTGCCTTGTATTATTTGTTGTAAAACACTGTATTTCAGAGTTGTTTATAAACTTTTAATACTGAACTAAACACCCGTTCAGGAAGTCTTAAGAGGGCTCGATGGTCGTGGCCATTTTAAGAGACTGTATTGATCTCATTTAGAAAAAGAGCTCCCAAAAAAAAATTTGGAAATTCCCATGAAATTTAAAAAGTAAAATATATGGATTTTTCTTTACTTTATAATAGTTAATAGCAAAACAAATCATATCTTAAAATTTTAGGTAAATGTGATGGTTAATTTGTTGACCATTGAGCTCCTTAATAATAACAAACCTTAACTTTAGCTAGATGACTGTTATGTAAAGATGTATAAGTAAAAGGAACGCACTGCCTTCTATATGTTTTAATTTTGGTAGGCCCCCTATAAGAATTTAAAAACACAGATTACAGTCAGGGTTTTTTTTTACCACGACAGCTTGCACAGACAATTTCACGAGTGCGGATCCAGCTATGACTTCATAAAGATAAACTAAGATACTAGTAAATGTGTACTAGCTTTTGTGGCCATATAAATGAAACTATTTAACTGACTGTATTAAATCTCTGTTGTTAAAATGTTTAACAGCGGCTCTGTCAACTTCTCAACCAAATATAAATACAACAACACACACATTTCTGCAAAATAAATTTTATGGTGGCCGCAAGATAAATTATGTGGCGGCCGCCAGATATTATATGGCGGCCGCCAGATAATTATGTGGCGGCCGCCAAATAAATTATGTGGCGGCCGCCAGATAATTATGTGGTGGCCGCCAGATAAATTATATGGCGGCCGCCAGATAATTATGTGGCGGCCGCCAGATAAATTATGTGGCGGCCGCCAGATATTATATGGCGGCCGCCAGATAATTATGTGGCGGCCGCCAGATAATTATATGGCGGCCGCCAGAAAACTATCTGGCGGCCGCCAGATAAAATATTTTTTTCACCTGGCACCAATGGGCTTCCGTATAAATCATTCTAGATTTGAATAAAGTCTAATGTACATTCCACTCCACCAGTGTTTCAAAACTTAAGCTCTGCATTGTTAATATAACTAATAGATTAGAGTGTATCCACTAATCCCTAAAAGCTCCCATTATAACATGCGCGCGCATCAAGAGCCAGGTTTTATCTGGCGGTCGCCAGATTATTATGTGGCGGCCGCTAGAAAATTATGTGGCGGCCGCCAGAGAATAAGTGGCGGCCGCCAGATAATTATGTGGCGGTCGCCAGATAATAAGTGGCGGCCGCCAAATAATTATCTGGCGGCCGCCAGATAAAATATTTTTCTTAGTGGCACCAACGGGCTTCCGTACCTTATCATCAAGGTCACGTGATAGCAATTTGGAACTGCATACAATCACATAAAATTAAGATAGTTCTGTTATATATATATATATATATATATATATATATATATATGACTGAATCGAAATAAACGCAATACAATCGTTGCAGATCAAGTGCTTTGAAGTAATTTTCTTTAATTATCCTTTAAAAGCCCAAATAGATATAAATAAAGCAATGTCAAATGATTTCAATGTAAGAAAAGTTTACGATTCCACCACGAAATCTTAATTAGTATCTTATCCTCTTCATTGGTCTATCCTTTCTCAGTGTCATCTTAAATGTAGGGTCTACAAAGCTTCATATTGGCTTTTTAATTTGTATGGCCGAAATAACTAATTTATAATTCAGAATAACAAAGGTATAAGCTATTGACCTTTTTTCGTCAAAATAATATTTTCTTGTAAAAGTTTGGATTATTTGTTTAATAAACAAGAAATAGATTTTTGTGTAGTACAAATAAAGTACTAGTATATTTAGTCGCATTTAATCCCAATTTGTACCAAAGGCATAGAAACGGCCAATTCAATACACTCGAGACTTCAAACACTGAGGTCACATTTATTATGAAGAGACCAATTTGTACGAGTTCAGATTATGGTTTCTTCAGCGATTCTATTGTTGAGCAATATTTTTTAACTTATCAAATAAGTCGTTAAATGAAATCGCTTTCTTATACTTGAAAATAATCATAGTAAGATATTTAGCGATGGCCCCCTAGGACAACAGGACACTCAGAACGGAGGTTACTCGCAGTTAATTGTCTACAAACTTAAATTCAGGTCAATACTTATTAAGTACTCTGCTTATTGTAGCGTTTAAATCCAAGTTTTGATGATGAAACTCCAAAGAAAAGTGACTGTTATGATTAAGAGTCAGGAGTATTTTATGTTCTTTACGTACTTTATTGTATTTCCTGTTTTTATCCTGTTCTGATTAATTAACGTGATAAGTTTCATCCTGACGACATATATAAGTGATTTATTCAAACCCTTAATTTTGTTTCATGACAAAAATACAATTTTTGTTTTAAAGAGTTATAATTTTAAAATTTTTATGTTTTTAGATATTTCTGACAATTTTTAAATAATTTTTTTATAATAGTCTATTCAAATGATCTGAGTAATATCTATCATTTGCCTTAGCAATTTTAAATGGCTTTTTATCGCGTCTCTTTGCAAAAAGAAAAAACTAGTGATAACCAAATGAAAACTTACTTTTAATGTGTTGATCTTGAAATGGCTGAGTTTGATTTATGCCTATTTAATTATGTTATGAATATTGCTTACATATTTTAAAGCATTATTTGAAAACAAAAAATTGAAATTTATACCCTTGAATATACAATCATGTTAATTAATGATAAACTATTTTTGCTATGAATCTTACAGCATGCAGTATACATGTACATGTATATTGCTTCGATACTAATTAGAAGGAGGTACGATTGGTTAATATTGTGCAACAAATAGATTTCTGTCCAATTACTAAGATGTCGTAAATAAATACATTGATGTGTATAAAATATCTATGCAGTCCTTGAAAAAGAACGTATTTATGTTATGAACGCCTTGGCTTATCCCAAAATCGCAAGGAAAACTTAAACTACCTGTTGAACATCATATTCAGAATTGGGTCATTTAATTTATGGGGTTTTTTTTTCATCAGTTCATATAAATTTTTATCACAAATCATCAACTATATGTGAGCATTGCGTTTTGTTCCAATGTTCTACAAGGTCCTTTCAAATCAGGCAATATAAGGCTTCCAGAGGATGCAAATTTGTGATGCAGAGTTTCCTTACAATATGCGACCTTTTTTTTTTTTTGTATCTAATCATTATTAGCGATGGTTGAGTGAAATCATTTAATTCTATCACAAAGACAGAGCAAGTAACTGGATAAATGATTACTCTCAAAATATCTAAAATACTACCAGAACGTACACATAGACCAACCAAAACAATCACCAACCAAATGATAGTTTTTACAAGCACAATAAAGATGACTATTAAGTCGCATGATCATGTTTAAAATTTGAGAATTCCAATACCAGTACCGAACAAAATACGCAAGTTATATCATATAAATTGAATCACAGGATACAAGCTATTGTCTGAATTGTCACCTCGGGTTTAATTAGATCTGATTAAAAGAAAAATCTGAAAACCACTCACTTGAATCAAGGAGATGCTCTTCTCTTGACCTCAGTATTCTGCAAAGCGATCCTATCAGGCCTTCAATATGACAACGCTTGAGTGTCGAAGAAAGCGCGTGTAATGTTGTTTTATTGAGTAACGCGATGACGTAAAAGAGTACTTGGAATTCTATGGTGTTGGGTTTATTGTTTTCAAATCTGTAACAGTTGCTGGTTTTGTAATGTAATCAGCTCGCTCGAGTAGCAATCTGCTAAAGGAGCAAACTCTTCAGTCAGTCTCTTTTACAACCTAAATTGTATTCATCACCTATAGTATACTTGTACACTTATAAGTTGTAAAGATTATAAAGTAAATATATATACTAGTAATATATAATACTGATATAAGTATTCATATACTAGTAAGTACATGTAATAAAGAGCTTATAAACCTTATATAGTTTGTAAATCAAAACAAGTGTAGACATCTTTTTCATATGAATCTAGGTATATTAAATTTAAGAGGTTAAAAGAGATTTATATTGTTATTTTTTATTGGAATTTGTGTTTTTTATTAGCACCTGTTACCTCGCAGTCATTGTCATTGAACGATTAGGGGATGTTCATTCCGTCCATTACCTTTAGACATCCCAGTGAAGATTTAACTCATCAAACCACAACGAGCTTAATAATAAGAAAACAAAGGAAAAACACAAGAAGAATTTGTACCTCTCAATTGAAAATGAAAGGCAACTTTCAGTTACATCTATGTACATTTTAGTCACTGAATTGCAGATAGTTTAAATTGTCCATTCAGTCACCATACAGTTGTCTTTTAGTTACCGTTCATTCAGTCATATTTCATTGATCATTTAAGTTACCATTCCGTATCAGTGACCATTACGTCACTGTTCAGTGGTCATTCAGTCACCTTTAAGTCATATTTAAGTGACTATTACGTCACTGTTCAGTGGCTATTCAGTCACTTTTCATTCGTATTTAAGTGACTATTGCTTCATCTTACGGATATTTCAATGACCATTTAATCATCTCTTGGCTTTTCATACTTATATAGGATCTCTCATGATTTACGATAGCATAAAAATTTTATCCAACTCTTCGTGTGTTCCTATCCCCGAGCCTTGACGAGAAAGGCGCGGAGATAGAAAACACATGAGTTGGATAAAAATCATATATACACTATTGCAAATCATGAGAGATTCTTCATATCGCATGTTTCACTACGTCTTTTGTTAAACTTCGATCTTTTTTTCGAGACATCCTAGTTGTGAGCCGCACAACTATGGAACGCCAAATTAACATATATTCAAATATTTGTACCTATCTTCAAATAATTGTACCTATCTTCAATTAATTGTACCTATCTTCAAATCATTTGAAGATAGGTACAATTGAATTGAAGATAGGTACAATTGAATTGAAGATAGGTACAATTATTTGAAGATAGGTACAAATATTTGAATATATGTTAATTTGGCGTTCCATACACAACACATTTACTTCTTCGCATAGGTCTCTCCAGATGGAAGAGGTTCGTACATATTGGCCGTGGATTGCGACGATGCTATAACTCTAGATTTTAAAAATTAAAGATAAAATGATAATCTCTATCTCATATCCAAAAATTCAAATAAATCTCACTTCTTATTACTTTTTTACCAAAGGATTCTATCATGTTAAGCTTTAGCTACATTTCAGCAGTATCATCAAGCAAGAATCTAGAGTAGTATTAACAAAACCTTAATCAACCAATCAGTAAATAAATGTGAATCAACAATCCGTTCACAGTCCCATCATTAAACTCATCAACATCTTCTCATAATGAGGAAGATAACGTAATGTTGCTATAGAATATCAGAGTACACGGTAACGGTGCATGATTAATGACGGTGTAGAATGGGGAAGCATAATGGAATTTAAATGTGCATTAGGACCTTTCGCTGAATCAGCTGCATTACATATTGTTTAAGTAATGAAAAACATAGTAGAGAAGCAATGTGTACACCAGGTCACGTGATCCTCACATCAACTGATGACGCGACCTCTAAAACACAAGCAATGGACCAGATAAAATAAATCTGGATTTATTAAAATGCAATACAAAGAAGAAAAAAAAACCCACTTACAAAAAATGTTCCACTGAAATCTTAGTATACATGCAGGTACCGGTATTAGCTATGGAAACAATGTTTAATAGACATTTTCATACAAAAAGAACTCAATCGTTAAAAACATTCAATTTAAAACATAGGTATGGAAAATTCACGGACATTCAATAATAAATTAAATATTCATTACGATAAGAGTATTTCTACAATAAAAATTAGATGTATTGTAAAAATTGTTTTAGATAATTATAATAATTGTAGGAAAAATTGATTTTTTAGGCACTATCACATTTCTCGATATACCTAAACTAAAATACAGCAATTTTCTCTCTAAAATTTTATTTTTAATTCGTCTAATATAAATTTGTTAATATGAAGACAAAATTATTAATAATTCAATAATGATCGATAAAACGCATGTTGATTTTGGTTACATGAGTATGCCTTGTTTTATTAAAGGAACTTTAAAGTGAATATTTTTCAACGAAATTGATGACTCATTGTTTATAAGGACATTTGTATTGCATCAAACGTTTTGGGCTTTTGTGGTCTCAGGGGTTTTGTCCAAAAAATAGAAACAAAGAAAGTTGTTGATGTATTTATGTTCTTGACCTCTTAAATTGAATCCACAATAGCAATAAATCTTTTGCAGTATTCCCAGGAGGTAAAAATGGAGGTTGCTGCTCGCGTGAACATTCCAAAAAATGTTTTTTTTTTCAAAAAGCTTGGGTTTTTTTATTACGATTTCAATGATTCGCGCAAGAATAATAATAATGTTGCGCTCGTATCGGCCAGGAATATGAAAATTAATGTATGTCCACAATGAGTCATCCGTTTAAATTTCTAAAATTTCTATATAATTTAGTATAAAAAGATTATTTTTCTTTGAGACTCTTCTCGTTTGTACATAACATTGCACTAAATTTTTGGTTTATTTTGTAAGTATATACGTATGTACTTATGTCTTGTACAAACTTATGCGTTGTGCAAACTTCAATACAAACCCAAAAAATTTCATGCATTAAGAGCCTCGGGTCGTGGCCACTCTAAGACTATATTAATCTCCTTGAGAAAATCAGCTCTATATAAAAATACAGGAAAACATTAAAATTTTAAAGCCAAAACATTTGCATTTTTTCTTTACTGAAAAGACAATAAAAACATCACATCTAAATTTTTATAGAATATCTGATAATATGTTGACCATCCGGCCTCCTCAAAATTATTCTTGTGTGACAATCTGTAAACAAAAAAAAATAAATTAAAAAACCGAATTTTTTTTAACCGATTTCAAAAAAGATACAATAAATTCTGGAAAAATTGATATGAACAGTATTTTATAATACGTATAGAAGAATTCAAAAAAAAATTTAAATACAAGATTTGACATATAGTTTTATTCTGATCTTGATAATTCCTATAACAAAGATGATATGAAAACAAACATGTATTTAACAATCATACATCGATTAATCAATTTTGACAAAATAAACAATACTTATATATACAATACTCAAGTGGCACAAATCCGAGAGACTCAATATTTTCTAAGCATCTGTCGTTTAATAATGATTTCTCTCCGCTGCTAGCAGTCAAACGGTGAAATATTAAGTTAAATTTCTTTCCAACGCCGTAAAATAATTGTGTTCTCTTTGTTTTAGTCGATTCGATATTAATGAGTAACAGAGCGAGTGTTCCTATAGGAACCGTTGTAATTGAAATTCCTTTTATTGGATTCTTTTAATACAGAACCACGTCAATAACGGAACATAGAAACTATAAACAGAACAAGTTTTTAAGGGATAAATCCCAGTAGATCAACACCATGAGTTCTAGTATAAACCATAAAAAGCACAACTTAACTGAAATGGCATTTTCTATTTCACAAAGTTAATAGAGTTTTTAAAAAGGTAACTCTTATATTACATAATTTTCATAATACTTGTGAAAAGTTTAGCGTAATTGCGTTTTATTTTTTATGCACTGCACAAAGAAAGCGCATGACACTGCTTATTGATATTTCTGTAATATATAATATCCATCACAACAGCCTGCCAATAAATGAAAGAAAATTCGGGCACTGAATTATTTTTCCTGTTTGATCCATAAACAGCGTCACTGACGCCCCTTATCACAGCTTCATTTATTGAAATGCCACTTCCAATTCCCCTCTCTTTCTCCAAACTCGATAATATTCAAATTCATTGTCTTTACCAAAATTTCCACTTTGATTTAGAAACGCTTCCACATCTAAATTTGATGTCTTTTTAAAGATTTCTACGGACACATCCGCGCGCGTTTTATGCTTACTGGCCATGACAAAAGAAACGGTTAATAGGGTCAAGGGGCTGGATTGTCAACAAATTATCATCCTATCTACTTTAATTGTTTGAAATGATATTTTCAGCCATAAAATGTCATTTAATAAAGAAAAATTCAAAATATTTTAGAATTTCGAGGATTTCTTATATCTTTATAATTTATTATATAGAGCTCTTCTTCTCCAGAGGTTAATAAAGTCTATAAATGGTCACGACCATCGAGCTCTCTTAATGTTTTGCATTACAGCTTCCATCCCATAACTATTCTCACTCATATTATTCTTATCATTACTATATATTTCTGTACTTCTGGTCTACCTTTTTTTATGTACATTGTCAATATTGTATTATTGTTCTTGTGAACCAATATGAGGAAAAATATTAATCTAAACTAGTGGAGTACATGGCTCAGATGTCATCAGTGTTTGACCATTAAATCAAGTCACTGGTTCAGACCCCGTGGTGGACCCTTGATGTTGTGTGCTTTAAAATATCTGCATTGATACAATCCATCCCGCTGGAATTTGGTACCAGCTAGCTTAAGCTTGGTGTTATCATACAATAAAGTAATGTCTCATCCAAAGGGAGTCAAGACTCACATCCCCTTAGCACCAGAAACCAGACACAAGCTATGGCCTTATGAGCCTGATCACTCCAAATTACTTAAACTTTATCCTTGCTAAATATTCAACATTTTTCTTTTCACTAGTTAGCTACACCTGTACTTATTTTTCCCACCTCTTTTATAAGTATACATGTATATTATTTTTTTTCTTTTAAGAATGTTCATGTTGAAACAATTAAAGTATGTTATTATTTTTAATGCTTAAAGGAATCATTTAGATACATTCAAACTGAACTATTTTATATGATAAGAACTGGAAATATAAATGGAAAGATAAAAAGCAAGCTGTATCTTTATTATACATTTATAGACAACAAAATTTACAATAAGCACCAACAATGTAACCATATCATACTTAATTTTTAAAAATACTAGAGATACATTATTTGCAAGTTCTTTTTCATCTTTTATGAAAGAAAATCTGAAGCAATTGCTTTTTAAAGTCACAAAACATGCAGCATTGTGGAACCTGTTGTCGAGGACATCTTAAATCCAAAATTGTTTAGCTTGAAATGTCTCAAACAAAATCTCCATTTTCATGATCATATAAAATTATTTTAAATAAATTTCATGTTGAACATGACTGAGAAGTGTATGATTTAAATGTACATCTATGACATGTATTACATATAGTGCTGAAGGAACAATGACAACATATGAGATGACAGTATCTGGATGAGATTTCTTATTACTGCATTCCTTGTGGCTTTTTTCCACCATGGAACTCTTCAATGCATAAATGACAACTCCAGTTCCCTTATAAATAAATATACATGAAATTAAGTCAATACATTGTATACATTCACAAAAGCAATACCTAATACTATTTAAATCTGAGAAATTGCCAAAGCTTTAACTCTAATAAGAGAATCTATACTTTTTTTTTTTACCTTACACCAGAAAACAAGCTGGGAACTTTTGAGGTATAGACAAGAAGAGACTACATTGTATGTGTGTAAAGAGAATATACATGTATCTATGTATTTAGTATTCTTTGCATGAATCTCTGTCCCTTATCATTTAAATCTATTGATGAATGTAACTTAATAACATACGAGCTATATGCGGTTCTTACAGTTATTATTACATGTGTGTAAGTTAATGCTAAAACATTTGTTTATACTTTTATCTGGTGCGGTACATTAAAATTGGGATATGAATGTTCTTACCCTCTGGGGGTTCCGAAAGGGGTGGGTTCAGACAGTACATATGATAACCTCTGTCGCAGTCGTCACAGAATAACAACTGGTCCTGTAAATAAATTATCAATCATTAATAAAAATAATGATAACTAGACTCTTGTTGCAAAAGCAACAAAAAGGTCTTCCGTTTTGATATACATGTATCAATTTAACTGTAAGACATTGCTTCTCTCATATAGAAAAAATAATGGACATGATAATATTTGTGAATGAAATATTCAGTACTTACTTCCATTTAAAACAATTAAAATGAAAAAGAAATCAATTTTTGAAGTACTTTCTGTGACGACAGGAAGTAACGCCCAACCAAACCAAACATGTTGAACATTTGTACAATCATAAGTCAATCATTCCTAAAAGTTTGATTGTTCACGTCTCTGCATAATCTGAGGTCTCGTTGAAACAATATTTTTTCTCGGGACCGAAAATGGATGATCGGAAGTGATTAATAAAAACAAAAGCTGGTATTACTGTTTATCAGGCTAGATGAAACACCCAAGAAAGTCAGTTAAACTTGTTTAAAACATGATTTCTTTGAACCCTTCCCGTGAAAACCGGAAGAGACGATTGACAAAATAAAATCCGTAAGACATATCTTCAATCAAATGTCTATCATTCATTAAAGCTTTGTGTCTCAATCACTCACAGTGACTACAATCTCGCGGACATCAAATTGGATAAAAGCTACCTAGAGATATTTGAGATATTTCACCGGAAGTAAAATTTATTTGCTTATTTAACATCGTATTGAAGACATATCAAAGATTTTATACTGATGTATTTATTTCATGTAAAATAAATAAAATAATTTAAAAAAATCATTTTTGAAGTGCTTCCGGTGACCACCGGAAGTTACGACGAATCAAAGAAAATGGTGTAAACACATGTTCATACATACATCTATAATCCCACAAAGTTTGATTGTTCAAGTCATTACCTTTTTCGAGATCTTGAGGAATCAAGGTTTTTAATCTCGGGACAGGAAACGGACAAACGGAAGTGTTCAATGAAAATGAAAGTTAGTATTTTTTAAACTTAAAACAACAGAACTTTATTGCCTACCAATTTATATAAAATTGTCAAAGAAAAACAGTTAAACTCATAAACAACCTAATTAGTTTAAACTCTTCTGGTGTGGACCGGAAGTGACGGTTGACAAAATGAAAACTATTAAACACATCTTCTATCAAATGTCTATCATCCATGTAAGTTTCATGTCTTGGTCGTTTGAAGTCTCGGAGATCTCTTTGTTACAACATTTGTTTAAAAAAAAAAAACTACCTGAGATATTTGAGATATCTCACCGAAAGTAAATTTTTTTTGTTTATTTATCATCGGATAGATGATATATGTAAGCGATTATACTTATATTTCAATTCTGTTGGAAATAAATTAAATGCGTAAAAAAATAATTTTTGAAGTGCTTCCGGTGCCGACCGGAAGTTACGCCGACCAAAACAAAATTGAGTATACTTGTCTACATACATAGGTAGGTCTACTATCCCACAAAGTTTGGTTGTTCAAGTCATTACCGTATTTGAGATCTTGGGGAGTCAAGGTTTTTTGTCTCGGGACAGGAAACGGACAAACGGAAGTGTTCAATGAAAATAAAAGTTAGACTTTCTTTAACACTAGACAACGTGACTTTATTGCCTAACATTTTATCTAAAAATATTGAAGAAAGACAGTAAAACTTATAACCAGCTTGATTTCTTTCAACTCTTTCGGTGTGGACCGGAAGTGACGGTTGACAAAATGAAAACTGTTAAACACATCTTCTATCAAATGTCTATCAACCATGTAACTTTCATGTCTTAGTCACTTACAGTTTCTGAGATCTCGATGTTACAACATTTGTTTAACAAGAGGCCCATGGGCCACATCGCTCACCTGAGCAACAATAAACATAATAAAATCAGCTTTATGGAGTCATATACAAAATATCTGAACAATGTCGTATAATAGATTCTGTATTAAAAAAAAAAATTCCCCTGCATATTCTTATGTTTATCATTGAGCCCCTTTGTAACAGGGTGGTTTTACAGTCATATCACATATTGAGCATTGCAGTTCTCAAGAAGATGATCAGACTTAAACAACTATTTATATATGGATTATAAACCTACATCAAATTTTGAACCCCTTGTGAGGTCCAAGAATTGTCCAGGGGCCAGAGTCTAAACAATTTTAAAGAATTAACAATATGTCAAAATGTTTGCACATAAGTAAAACCATATATAATAACATTTGAGTTTTTGTGAATAATTTAAATGTTTTCCTTTGTAAATTTGGAATCCCCCTCCCCCCATGTGGCCCAACCCTACTCCTGAAGAATATGATTTTGACAAATTTTAATCTATACTATCTGAACTGACTGAAGCTTTTCTAGACAATTTGTGTTTAGAAGATGATTTTTAAAGATTTTTCCCTATATATTCCTATGTAAAAATTTGTCACCCCCCCCCCCAATT
>WFKH01007768.1:8071362-8083030 GCA_016163765.1 Magallana hongkongensis | reverse complement strand
ATTCAAATGATCTAAATGATAATACTTATTGGACAACATCGTGTGCCAAAAGCAATTTAACTGAAGAGGTTGTCACATCGTGTTTTTTGCAAAAAACTAAAAACACCGTTTTTAATTTGTTCATCTTGAAACAACTTTTATTTATTATTATTTGAATATGTCTAACATTACAATAATATTTGAAAACAAATATTTTAAAATTGTTTGTGTTTTATATTCTTAAATATACACGTATATGAAAAAAATCCCATTATTGTAATTAATTTTACGGCATGTATATTGCTTTGAGATCAGTTAGAAGAAGGTACGAATGTTTAATATTGTTACTAGACTGTAACCTGTACACTCAAAGGTTGATCGAGTTAGGTGAACAAAATTAAAAATAAAACCGAGGTAATTAAAGTATTGCTAAAACCATGCCCTTTCTATACCGTTTTTCATCAAGATTTTTTTATTAGACTTTATATACCGAAAGTGCCCTCTTCTCTGGGTTGGATGGTCTTCACCCCTCCCCCCGGATTAGGCACCTTTAAGGTTTTTCCACCCTTGATGTTTTTATGATTTAATCCATGTAACTGTTGTTTAGATTTGAAGATTAAAATGTAAATAATCAAATTGAACTTATATATTTGTATGTTGCAAATATTTTTTTCATGCTTTAAGAGCTAACACAGGTACACTATCAGAGCAATTACAGCGACGACTGACCCCAATCAAACATCACATAAATTCTTTACTGATTTCCATATAATATTTCTTTACAGAAATTAATCACTATCCTTTATTTCATGTATTTTAACATTTTAAGGCCATTTGAACTTGCCGGTATGAAAGCTATCACGTTAACAGTGCACTTGATACAATTTTTTAACCATGACAAAATACCGTTTGAGCAACAGAAAATGGCCATACCATTTTAAATAATGATTCAAACTCACTGAAAATTGGTACATTTGTATAACTCATTATTCATCCTATCAAAATCCGCAAAGAAATATTTACCTTGTAAAAAAAATGTTGATTAATAGTGTCTTTACAAGTTTGCATATGTGCAGTTTTATCAGTTTTTCATTGAATTCAACAATTCCAACTCAAACAACTCTCTAAATTGTAAAATATAATTGTCATTTCACTTTACATAACTCAAATCGTGTTAAAACACAACTATCATTCGGCAAAACCATGAATCACATTAAACTGATATTAAAGCCTATAACAGTAAAATATTCCGGAATGCTCCTGATGACGTCATGCGACAATTGAAAGACCTTAATATGGTTTAAAAAAGTAAATTTGTGAGCGTTTCGTCACAGTTTAAGACACAATTTTTCAAAGTATCAAAAGATTTTTTCCTACAATTGTCAAGCGTCGTTTAATGCATTCAAGGTGTAACCCTCCTACTCCCCCAAAAAAGCCATTCAAACACTTTTTATGGGTGTGACTACACTACTTCAAATACACAGGCACCTGACGTTATATATTTTTCTCATAATAAAAAATATATACACAATGAATGGTGCAGACAAAGAGATTTCTTAACTATCATTTTGCCGTCAATGTCTTTAGGGAATGTTCATGCCAACACTGATATTTTTAACAGTCTCTTCTTGAATGTATGGCAAAATAATTATGCGTCTCGTGTGAAAAACATTGTTAAGTGTACCTTGACTATAAGAGAGAACATTTATATAGGTCTATTGCCTGCTGTTCAATCCTTTTCAATGTATTTATATACAATTAAATAAATTACTTCTTAAATTAAGAAAATTCCCCTATGTTAAGAATTCACACAACGGACCTTAAAAATAAAGAAAGAAAGAGTTAACATGGAAAAATGTTTGGCCTCTCAGGTCTTTGAAACTGAAAGGTATATTTCCAGTTACGTATATATAAGAAGATAATAGGTTTTATCTCATAAGGATAAACCAGGTTATTCAGCGCAATAAATCTTGTTTATAATTTTTTGAGGAAAGGGCAATAACTCTTAGTAGTCGGTCAAATTTTAATTAGCCCCTCTCGGGTTCCCCATTCATTAATTTCAGAACATTCTAAGACATCATGTTAATTGGTGAGCACGCGCTATCAACTCTTCCTTATTCTTCATCAACCTCTGCAAAAAAACATCGCAAATCTCAGCTTTTACACAAAACTCTTCATCTAAAGTTCACATCAGTGAAAGACTCGGAGAAAATGTTGCTGGCCCCAAGAAAAGGCGAAGAGTCCATATGCTCGTCGTATCTATCGCTGCTGCCTGTACGACCTGAAATGTGGTGACCACATCGGAACTTGGGGCGGCCATTAGTGTGATTAGAGGGACTGAAGCTGCACCAGCCACATAGATCTATGATGCCAATAGTGACCCCCGCTCTAATTTTGCATCCAGCCATAGCCAGAGTTCCTAGCGTGATTGAGCCGCCTTCCACAAGTAGTCAGGAACAGCAAATTCACCAGCACATGGTAGATTACGGACAGGGCATCACAACTATCCCAGGTACACTGCACTCGTTTGATTCTTTGACCATGCCATTATCATTTATTACCCCAGTTTCACCCCTCGGGGTTCATGTCTCTCAAGGTTTAGAAAAAATACAAAACAATAAATTTGTTCATTGGAATAAGCGTTAGTTTACATCACCTTCAGCGTTAACTACGGGCAGATCATCAATCAATTCTACGTCCATGCAAGTGATATTAAATCAGTCTAATGGTCACAAATCATTAGATTTTGATGGGTCATAATTTTATAATGGAAAAGAGATAGAATTATAGTTTCCTTCTCATATCCATAAATCATATAACTCCATGTCAAGATTCTGACTTATTATTACTATTTTACCAATCACTTAATCCCCTCATCTTAGGATTAAGCTAAGATGAGGGGATTAAGTGATTGGTAAAATACTTTTTAGCAGTGGAAAGTGTCATCAGGCAAAAGTCTAGAGTAGTATTAAGTAAATATTCAGCAGTCGATCAGTAAATAAATGGGGACTAACTATTCATTTACAGTCCCGTCATTAAACTCATCAACATCTTCTAGCTAGCTCGTAATGAGGAAGATAACGCAATGTTGCTATAGAATATTAGAGTACACGGTAACGATGCATGATTAATATAGGTACATAATGGGAATAGCGTAATGGATTGTAAATGTACATTAAGAAACATTGTATCTTCTTAATCTTTTGCGAAAAAGGCGATTTCAATTTTTTAAAAAAATGATGTCTGGTATGGAAAATTTTCATGAACATTAAAAAAAAAACTCATGACGAAATTATTATTCTACAATAACTTGGATATACAAATGTATTGTAAACAAATGTTTTACATTATAATGAATTAAAATAATTGAAGTTAACGAAAAGGAAAACGAAATAGATTTATTAGGCCCTGTAACGTTTCTTCATTTACTTGAAATGGAATGCAACATCATCCCCTCTTAAACTTCATTTTTAATTATTCATCTACCATAAATTTCTTTAACACACATGCAAAATTATTAATAATTAAATGTTCGACGAAACGCACTTTGATTTTGGTTATATGAGTATGCCTGGTTTTATCAAAGGTACCTTTAAATGAATATTTTTCAACGAAATTTATGAATCATTGTTTACAAAGACATTTATATAGCACCAAACACAATTTTGGTTTTTGTGGTCCCAAGATTTTGCCCAAATAAATAGAAACGAAGAAAGTTGTTCATGTGTTGATGTTTTCAATTTTTTTAAATTGAATCCACAATAACCATAAATCTTTTCCAGTATTCTCATGGGGTGACATTACCAATTTTTAAAAAGTTTCGTTTTCAAATAACAGCTTTTTTTCAGTATTTCAATTATTCAATTGATTTCAATTAATAATGCAAGAATAAAATAACGTTGTGCATGTATGATCTGGATATATGAAAATCGATATCGACAATTAGTATTCCGTATGATTCCCTAAGTTCAATGTAGAAACAAGCATGTATTTTAACGGTCATACCGTGATTCACGTAACATCTTTAATAATTAGTTCTATATTGCATTTACACAAACAAATGATTTCACATTCAAGTTATTTCTGTGGCAAAAAAACAATGCCATTTAATATCAGCATCTTTTGTTAAATAATACTTTTTCTCCTTTGCTTCTATTCGGACGGTAATATACCATGTAAATATTCTGAAAATAATTGTGAAGTGTCTTTGTTGTAGTCGTTTTGACATTAATGAGTAACAAAAAGAGTGTTCCTATATGAGTTATTGTAATTCAAGTTCTTTTCATTGGACTCTCTTGATACGAAACCACTTGAATAATGGAGCATAGAAACTATAAACCGAACAAGTTATTAAAGGGTAAATCCCAGTAGATCAACACCATTAGTAGAAGTATAAACCAAAAAAAGCACAGCTGTAGGAGGTTAAGGTTTAGTAATGAAGTAAAATGTGGACCCACCCCATCTACTAAAATCTATGTGAAGCGGAAGTATAGGTCTTGGCGATTACAAAGGTCAAATTTATTCTGGTTTAAATTCCAAATTTTTAGGACTTATTTTTGCTGATAATTTAATAATTAACGCTAATAGGAAAAAATAAGTCTTGATTAGCAGAATTAAGTTAGGTAAAATGTTTGTAGTAGCTATAATAATTGACAGTTCTCATCCGATTCATATGTGTTAAAGCACAAAGAATATAGGAAATGTATCATTAACTTTTGATTGTTAAAATAAAATCTGTGAACCGTGAAGTCATTGATAATTGCCGTTTGATTTCACATGCTAGTTTCTGTTTCATGCTGTACGGACTCTGTAATTTGTATTCAAATTAAAGTCCTTGGATTCATCGACCTCGCTATTTCGAAAGTTATTGATAGAACCATTTTAACAAGAGCTTGGACTTTGGGTAGTTGTGTCAAACAGCAATGTGACGTAGGCATGTCTATTTCATTGCTAGCCACTCGGCCATGGCTCTTTGAAATCAACAAGATTTGTCTGGCTTTTGAGCTGAGACTACGCAATCGGTGCATATTTCGCTTCAAACCGCGTCATTTTTAACTTGTTTTGACGCAAGAAATAGATAGCTACGTCCTAATGAAAGTCCAAGGTCTTGTTAAAATGGTTCTAATTATTGACGTTTTATAAGCTCAACATGAATTGATTGCATGTTTACACTTTCTTATTAACCAGAAACTGTGTCACCTAAAACAAAATAATGCAATTTAACACATCATACGTGTTAGTTTACTTTTGTTAGAGGCTTTGGGTCTAGATAGATTGACTTTTATATTCCTCCTATATGTACGATTGGTGGATAGCATCCAATTGCAAAATGAAGGAGCATGATGCACTTCTCTCAAACATGTACTAGTATTACAAAAATCAACTCCAAAAACCCCCAAAAACTAAATGTCCGACTCATATTTGATTTCACAATCCATAAGGTAGGAACATCATCCCCCTCGTTACAAACCACGGCTAATGTATTTGATCCTCTCTCATCTATACCGACTCCAAGTTGACTGACTTAAGACAGTACGAAAATTCCTCTTCTAAAACACGACTTTATTTACAAAAAGAGTATAAAATTTTCAATGTAAAGTACAATGATACAATGATAACATGATAAGCATTATGATAAATTTCACAACGACATCTCATGATTCTGAGCCCCTTATGTTTTTTAATCATTTTATTAAAAAAAACCCACACCATATTTAAACAACATACATCAAATTTTATTTTTAAAAACCCATACAATAATCATTAACATACATATAATAGGTTGATATAACATTTCTAATATGTTATAGTACATTTAAAAAGGAACGTTGCGTCCGTGAATTAAAAAAGGACCACGATTGTCAGTTGCACATTATATATATATATATATATATATATATATATATACACACACACACACAAGCGAAGGAGGGGGATTTTCGTGCATTGTTCTACAATTTTAGAATTCGTGAGAGATAATATTCGCTAGCCATGGTCGACGACCCGCACCTATTCGATGTTCAAAAGAGAAAACTGAAAAAAAAGGGGGGCGGATAGACAGAGCGGAAAATAATTATGTCTCGGACAGCCGAGATTTTTCTTGAACAAATTTCCAACAAGAAACAATGTGTTTGGGACCTTGGTTAGGTAAGAGGTGACAACATGTCATTACAGGAGAGGGTCTGGTTCCAGTTTTTCGGGGCTAGGATTCTGATTGCCACTACTCCTTCTCATGTTGAACATAATGGAAACTTTTTCTGATCCCCTCGACAAACTTGCAGAGAGTCTTCTCCAAGTGGTGATCCTATTGTTCACAACTTTTAAAACCTACAAAACCAATGTCTATTATATGAACGAAGGTGTAGGCGTGTACGTTTCCAGGCTAAGGACTACGGAAATCATTATATAAATTTTAAGGTTGCCCTATTCCCAGCAAGGTAGAATAACTCGCAAATCTGGAAATTATTTGTGGATATCATAGCATTTTTCTTATGAAATGTGTGTTTATATTTTGTGATAGTCATCATTAATGGCAATTGTTCATTTAAGAAATAAACAGCAATTTAAAAAGATCACCGGGATATGAAGTTGGTTGGTCACGTGATCAAATCCTGTGAAGCCCGAAGGGCTTCTCAGTAGATTTGATCACGTACCAACCAACTTCATATCCCGGTGAACTTTTTAAATTGCTGTTTATTACTTATATTTACGTTTGAAAAAGACAAATCGTTCAGAACTGTTAAAATTACCGAGATTTTATGTTTACAATAATCCAAGCGACAAGCGATAAGCGTTTTCGCTATTCCAAAGGTTCATATAAGGAAAAATATTTGCAAATGTAAACATCATTACATATTTACATTTGCAAAATATGTTTCCTGCTATGAACCTATGGAATAGCGAAAACATTCAATTCTGTATGAACTTTTTCATGACGTCACAATGCTCATAGCACGCGCTTATCGCTTGTAGCTTGGATTACTGTAAACATAAAATCTCGGTAATTTTAACAGTTCTGAACGATTTGTCCTTTTCAAACGTAAATATAAGTAATAAACAGCAATGTTAAAAAGTTCACCGGGATATGAAGTTGGTTGGTACGTGATCAAATCTATTGAGAAGCCCTTCGGGCTTCACAGGATTTGATCACGTGACCAACCAACTTCATATCCCGGTGAACTTTTTAAATTACTGTTTATTTCTTAATTAAATGAACCCATTGTGACGTGCGACAGGGCTGGACGGTTGTGGCCATTTTTAGACTATATTTATCTCTCATTGAAGAGTAGCTCCGTATTAAGATTAGTAAAACATTAAAATTTTAAACCTAAAATGTATTTGGAGATGAAAAATGGATTTTTTCTTCACTTGATGATATTTTATAGCTAAAATAATCATACCTATAGATTTAAGGTATATCTGATTGATAATTCGTTGACCACCCAGCCTCCTTAAGAAAACTATAACTCTTTTAATTATACTCCACGAAACAAGTTGTGTGGGTATAATGTTTTGACCCGTCAGTCCGTCAGAATGTCAGTCACTAAGTCGGTCAGTCAGTCAGTCAGTCAGTCAGTTTTTGTTTAATGTCAGCGCAAGCGCTCTTAAATTCCTACACATATTTTTTTTTCAAATCTTTGTTGTTGATAAAGAGTGTACATGTTCATTTTTGCAGGAAGTTTTAATGTGATTTTTTTCACAGTAAAGTCCTTTTATTATTATTGTTGGGGGTATTTTATGTATACTCTACCATAAATTATGCAAAACATTGTCAAGTAATGAGGGAGTGTGAAGTATGTGAACTTTCTCACTTTCTCTTTCATTTTTAAAGACATATTTCCATTGTTTTCGCCGATCATATTATGAATTTGGTTAATAACCTTGTACTAAAAAAGAACAAAAAATGTTATACTAAGAATATATTTCACCACAAACGTTGTAAACAATACAAAATCAATGTGACAGCTCACTAGCCACATCTCTGCAAATGTGTTATAAACCAGTTAATGTATTTTTTATTTACTTTCTGACCGCAAGACTTTCAACATCTAATGTTTGTATAGAGGCAAATGTAGCGTTGAATTAAACAAAGTAATCCTAGGACTGCAATATACTTCGTAAAAATAGCTTTTATTTCTAAAGCTATGTATCTAAATTCTATGATTACATATTATCTATATTAATTTTTCAATGACCAAATTTTATCATATTTTAAAAAGCCTAATTTAGCATTAACACCCCCTCCCCTAAAAGATATTCAGTTGGTACAAAATCAAATGTTTTAAAAGACGAAAACATTATTACAATTTGTAAGATACACTATCTAAAAACTAAAATATAAGAAAAATGTAATTGAAAACAGCGTTTGTGCAAGTATAATGTGTTTGTACAATTTGCAATAAAAAACATTTAGTATATACAAGCATGAAGTGTGTTAAGAATTTGTCTTAAGAAATTTTAATCCTTAAGATAGTTTTGTAAAACGGAAGTGATATATCTTATGATTGTCATAAGCCAGATCTTAAGACAATCTTAAGATTAAGTCTTATGATTAATCTTACGATAGCTTTGTGAAACCCAGCCCAGTTTAAGATGTAATAAGGCAATCAATGGATAGAGTATCTCAATCTTAAACTTCTTTTTTGGTCGATATACTACAATCTGGTCAATAAAATCATGCAGTGACCTAATCAGAGAATGTAATTTAATATATTTTATATGTATAAAAAGGTTGTGTTAATTTTTTTTGTTTTAACGCCATATATTGTGTTTAATAATTTAAAGGAAACATTTGAGATTAATTAAATGCAATATTTTGCATTTAAACGCAATGAAAAATGCGATCTTTAACGCAAAAGTTGCGGTTAAAAACAAAATATTTTTTCCTTTTAGATATTCGCAATAAGTTTCCGTATTAAGAGACCCATTGCAATATCTATTATAAGACAGAAAATACATTTATATATTGTGAAATGTTGAATGGGTAACAAGAATTCAATGTTTGTAATGCGTTGATAAGCAATGAACAGTTTACCTCTCTGTTCACGAAACAGAACAAAACAGCGACAACAGCTCCCTAAAACAGATAGCAAAGAAAAACTGTTGTATCACAAATGGTAAAACAGATACAAAACAGAATGTCTTGTTAAAGAAAAAGGCCGATGTAGGCTCTAAACTCATTTTGTTCATTAAATTTGTTTTTAAAAAAATATTTTATAAAAAGCACACCTGTTAATTAAAACAGACAAATCTCTGTGATATCCAATAACCAAATATGGTCACTAAACAAGATATAAGTACCAGTATTCATTGTTATATTATTTTTAAAAATATTTTATATTTTAAAAGACAGACCTGGTAAGATTTCATGACTGCAGCAAAGTATCTATAATAGACCGAGTCAAACTTCACTGCCATTGTGAGGTTTTGCAACCCCAGGAGAGGTATCAGAATTAGGATGGCGCGGACAATTTTTCTAACAAATAAAAAGAAAAAAAAAATCGAAAAAACAAGTACAAGGAACGTCCAAACAAACAATAAAACCAGTTGAAATATACCAATATACTTGACAACGCAATTGTATTTGAATAATTTGGAAACTATGATAGATGTTTAATCCTATTCTTACTTGTATCGCGATGAGTTTCTATTGTCCACTCTTTGTACTTTAGATCGCAGTATTCTTATGATGTTGACGAGGAACATGATGTTTAACTGCAATGTGTTTACAACATTAATACTAAAGAAAGTCTGAATAACAAATAATAATACAGAATCTTTAAACAAGAGGTCCAGGGGCCACATCGCTCACCTGAGCAACAATTGCCATAATTGATCAAAAAAGATTTATGCTGTCTTTAGAGTATCAAATACAAAATATCTTTACAACTTAGTAGAGAATATCTTGTTTATAAAGATTAAAAAACATCACCCTATCGCCAGGGATCATGATGTGTCTGAAAAAATGGAATCTATAACACCTGAGGATGCTTCCACACAATTTTCAGATTTCCTGGCCAAGTGAATTTTGAGAAAAAGATTTTTAAAGATTTTTTCTCCTATAACTCGTCATTGTAAAAATTTTACACCACCACCCCACCCCCTCTAGTGGCCCAACCCTCGTGGGGATCATGGTGTGAACAAAATTGAATCTACACTACCTGAGGATGCTTTCACACAAGTTTCAGCTTTTCTGGCCAATTGGTTTTTGAGAAAAGATTTTTAAAGATTTGAACACATTTTTTATGATGATTTTTTCATGATTTGAACAAATTTGAATCTACACTACCTGAGGATGCTTCCATACAAGTTACAGCTTTTCTGGTCAATTGGTTTTTGAGGAGATTTTTCTTTATATCCAATAATTTTTCAATAATTCTAATTTATCTCCTCTTTAAAGTTGACCTGGCTCATTTGAACAAACTTTAAAGCCCTTCACTCAAAGATGTTTTATGCCAAGTTTGGTTAAAATTGGCAAAGTGGTTCTGGAGAAGAACATGAAATTGTTAAATTTAACGACAACGCCAACAACGACGACGACAGACAACGGACAGATTTTGATCAGAAAACTTCACTTGAACCTTTAGCTTAGGTGAGCTAAAAACGATGTTTTCGAGTGGATATATATATATATGCTAATTTATGTACACAATTTTAAAGCTGAACACCGCTCGTAAGTAGGCACTGTCCGCCACATTTCTCTTTTTTCACCGCTATCCCTACAACCCCTATATAAGCCGCAGACCTCTTTGCAGTTTTAAGTATTTCGCTGAAGAGGTCTCACCTGTGTGGACGTACATCTTGCCTCACCGTGTTACTCGGTCGCGATGAAATTATCAAATTTTACGCACTTTTGTCAAGCCAGAAGAATACAAACATCAAATAAACAGGTCAATGCATTATTTACAAACAGAGTATGCACATAAAATAAGAAATAAATGCATAAAATCCAAAGACCACGAAAGGAATACTACACGTCGGCCACGAGTTTCAGGTGTTCAATCGGGTGTAAATAAATTGAAGGGTTTATATACTCGTACCTGGCCTGGGTGACAGTGCCTATTTACGAGCGTTGTTCAGCTTTAAAATAAAAGAGTTCAACGCGCATTTATGGACGAAGATCAAAGAATTTCACAAAACATGTATACTCTATAACAAGGCATATCATCCCCTTTACTTCATAATTGTATCTTAACTTTTCATTTAAAAATCTATTTATGCTTCACCAATATTCAATGTTTTATTCTCTTATGCTCCAATTAATCCAAAGTAAGTTGGTTTTTTGTAACAATTTGGTATCTTTATATGTTCTGAATTTCGCTACTAGTACCTCTTTTTGCTAGGGCATTGTACCAATTATCATTGCCTTCAATATTCTGTCAATGTGAAAAGTCAAGTTTAAAATGATCTATGAAATTCATTAAAAAAAACCTTTTAACATTAATTTGGTCTCGATATCAAGACAACTGCTCTGATAACATCTACATTTGATGGTTTATTAGTCTAGTATACAAAACATAGGACGGGATACCCCTATAAAGTTCGTAAACAAAATAACATATTTTGGGGGAAATCTCATTTCCCAGAACAAACTCATATTGATTTAAATGTAAATTAATTAATTAGAAACGTGGACGTACCAACTGTGAAAGGATGACAGGAACAAGTATTATCCACAAATAGTCCATAT
>WFKH01007768.1:8050071-8066362 GCA_016163765.1 Magallana hongkongensis | reverse complement strand
TTTTTTTTCTGTTAATGTTTAATGTTTGTTAAATCTGTTGGTATAAAAATGTATGAATAAAATATAAGGTGTATGCTAATTGGATTTATTTCCCATATTTACAGCGGTAAAACAAGAACCGTTAGTCTAATATTACCAGCTGTCGAACTTATCATCTGTTTCCTTTATACTTGCAGTGAGTTGATATAATGAATATATGGGGAAAAAACATAATACTTTTTAACAATATAGATAAAATTTACAAGAAACCTTATTTGGTACTTGATCGCCGTACTATGATTACACAATTAAGTTCATTTAAAATGAAAATTTCTTTGTGTAATAAAGTAAATCTGCTTAACTAGGATAACACGTGTAGTGACGAGCATTCTGACAAGTCAAATGGTTGTGTAAACCCTATTTGTGTTTTCAGCGCTGTTAAAAAAGTTATAAGGCATATATTTTTAAAATGACTATTATTTGTAGATTATTTCATTAATATTCTCCAAATATTCAGAAACCCACGACCAGTCTCAAATTTGCGCTTTATACTCGTCAGAATACTCTATTATTCAATTTTCATCGAATTCATAAATATTCATTATCCACAAAATGATTATTCATTACACGCCAACAAAATCTAATTTGATTTAGTTAGTACACGGCATTGTCTGTATATGTTCACACACAGCAAAAAGAACACATTTATGTAAATTGCTATAAACTACGGGGGAAAAACAAACAAAACCCCCAACACTGAACCCCATGCGAGTGAAATTAATTATTTATAGCAATCAGAGTGTCGAGAAATTGATGTTATTAGAAAATAATGACATCAATTTATTACACTGAACCATTTGGGAGAACTATGATTACCTTGAAGTTTTAAAAAAAGACTTGGCCAAAGTTTTTGCATAAGGGTGCCTGAAGTTGATAATTAATATTGATTTTGAAAAAAAAAACCCACGTGAAAGCAACAATTTTTCATGATGTTTCTGTTAACGTCATTATTACTTTTTTGAATGGAATCTTGAAAATTATTATAAATTGTAATCATAGTAAAAAAAACTTGTAATTTTTACACTGGGAAAAATGAACATTTTAGCATATTATTCCCCTCTTTTTTCATTCTCTCTTTCATTATCTCATTCTCTCTCTCTCATATTCCCTCTCTCTCCTCTCTCTCTCTCTCCTCTCCTCTCTCTCTCTCTCCCTCTCTCTCTCTCTCTCTCTCTCTCTTACCGTCGGTAGGATATGGGGAAAAGTTACAGTCTTTCATTATCTGCCTCTGATCCTTTTGCACATGTATCTGTGTACCAATGATTAATAAGTGGCTATTCCACGCTCTGGAGGTTCTGCTTGCTTAAAGTCTTCTTTCTCTTCTGGTTTGTGGCAATTTGATTTGGTTTCTCTGGTCCTAACGCCGAGGTGTTATCCAAACAACGCTCTCTGATTAGACTATTCTTGCTAGAATTAAATATTGGTAAATGCTGCATCATCATATCACATTTTACTATAAAAATACATAATTTATGTTCGTCATAGCAAAATTGCTTAAAATGATTTCACTTGTTCATCGGGAAGTCTTTACTGTCTGTGATTCATCATTCTTATGGATAAACGCTTGTTAGCGCCAATCTCTTAGAAATGCTAAAAAAAATTAATAAACCATTTAGAACACGACGTATAGTTTTTTAATATCAAAATTGATGGAATGAATTTTCTGAATCAATCCCGGTATATTGACAATATTGTTTAACTTAAATTAATTTTATCGTAAAGTTTCCAAAAGTAAGGCAGCCTTTGGAGATTTAACCTTTAAAATCGGGGGTTTTATTTCCATTTTAAAATGTGAAAACTCTTGATAAGAGTACGGAAGCCCGTTGGTGCCACGTAGGAAAAATATTTTATCTGGCGGCCGCCAGATAATTATGTGGCGACCGCCACTTATTTTCAGGCGGCCGCCACTTAATATCTGGCGGCCGCCACATAGTTTATTTGACGGCCGCCACAAAATTTATCTGGCGCCCGCCACATAAATTATTTTGCAAAACGTGAGTGTTAGTGTATTTATTTTTGGTTGAGAAGATGGATGTTGACACAACCGCTGCTCTGTATTTTCATATGGTGTTTACCTACAAAGAAATGTATAAACACCTCGAAATAAACATGTCGAAAGCTAGATTACATGCATGATTATTTTCATTCAAAGAATGGAATAAAATTGCAAGCTGTCCTTGTTATGTCCCTTATTTTGTTATGTTATATATAAATTGTAGTCATATTTTAAAAACTCTTGGGAAAGTATTAAATTAAGTAATTCCAGTGTTTCTGTTGTTGTTTTTTTTAGCCAATGTGTTCTCACGCTTGAATTTGGTATGCTGACCATCAGTCATGTCATTCATATAAAGTCTCTTAACTGACCATACGTTTTTTTTACCCAGAGAGACTGTGGCCGATCACGATCTTTTTATTGTCCTGCCTTCCATGTGATTTGGAATAAGAGTTTAACAACACAGTCGGTTAAATAGTTTCATTTATATGGCCACGAATGCTATTACACACTTATCCTAGTTTATCCTTATAAAGTCATAGCAGGATCCGCTCTCGTGATAATATTGCCTGTACTAGCTGTCGTGGTCAATTCTGCGTTGGTAAATTCTTATACCAAAATTAAAACATATAGAAGGCATTGCGTTCCTTTACTTATACATGATTACATAACAGTCCTCTCAAGTTAAGGTTTTTTAATGTTAAGATTTCCTGAACGGGTGTTTAGTTCAGTTTTAAAAGTTTAGAAACAACTCTGAAATACAATGTGTTACAACATACATGTATGTATATATTTATATATGTAAAATATTTTATCTGGCAGCCGCCAAATAGTTTTCTGGCGGCCGCCAGATAATTATCTGGCGGCCGCCGCATAATTATCTGGCGGCCGCCACATAATTTATTTGGCGGCCGCCACATAATTATCTGGCGGCCGCCATATAATATCTGGCGGCCGCCACATAATTTATCTGGCGGCCGCCATAAAATTTATTTTGCAGAAATGTGTGTGTTGTTGTATTTATATTTGGTTGAGAAGATGGATGTTGACAGAGCCGCTGTTTAACAGTTTAACAACACAGATTTAATACAGTCAGTTAAATAGTTTCATATATATGGCCACAAAAGCTAGTACACATTTACTAGTATGTTAGTTTATCTTTATGAAGGCATAGCTGGATCCGCACTCGTAAAATTGTCTGTGTAAGCTTATATGGAGTTTTCTTTACTTAATAATAGTTAATAGCAAAACAAATCATATCTTGAAATTTTAGGTAAATGTGATGGTTAATTTGTTGACCATTACGCTCCTTAATAATAAAAAACCTTAACTTTAGCTAGAGGACAGTTATGTAAAGATGTATAAGTAAAAGGAACGCACTGCCTTCTATATGTTTTAATTTTGGTATAAGAATTTAAAAACACAGATTACAGTCAGGGTTTTTTTTACCACGACAGCTTGCACAGACAATTTTACGAGTGCGGATCTAGCTATGACTTAATAAAGATAAACTAAGATACCAGTGAGTGTGTATTAGCTTTTGTGGCCATATAAATGAAACTATTTAACTGACTGTATTAAATCTGTGTTGTTAAACTGTTAAACAGTGGCTCTGTCAATATCCATCTTCTCAATCAAATATATATACGGAAGCCCATTGTTGCCAGATGAAAAAATATTTTATCTGGCGGCCGCCAGATAATTATTTGCCGGCCGCCACATAAATATTTGGTGGCCGCCACTTATTATCTGGCATCTGGCGGCCGCCACATAATTTTCTGGCGGCCGCCACATAATTTTCTAGCGGCCGCCACATAGTTATCTGGCTGCCGCCAAATAATTATCTGGCTTCCTGTTGCGCGCGCACGTTTTAATTTGAGCTTTTAGGGAGTAGTGGATACACTCTAATCTATTAGTTATATATAACAATGCAGAGCTTAAGTTTTGAAACACTGGTGGAGTGGAATGTACATTAGACTTTATTCAAATCTAGAATGATTTAGATGTTACTTTGTGCCTTGTATTATTTGTTGTAAAACACTGTATTTCAGAGTTGTTTATAAACTTTTAATACTGAACTAAACACCCGTTCAGGAAGTCTTAAGAGGGCTCGATGGTCGTGGCCATTTTAAGAGACTGTATTGATCTCATTTAGAAAAAGAGCTCCCAAAAAAAAATTTGGAAATTCCCATGAAATTTAAAAAGTAAAATATATGGATTTTTCTTTACTTTATAATAGTTAATAGCAAAACAAATCATATCTTAAAATTTTAGGTAAATGTGATGGTTAATTTGTTGACCATTGAGCTCCTTAATAATAACAAACCTTAACTTTAGCTAGATGACTGTTATGTAAAGATGTATAAGTAAAAGGAACGCACTGCCTTCTATATGTTTTAATTTTGGTAGGCCCCCTATAAGAATTTAAAAACACAGATTACAGTCAGGGTTTTTTTTTACCACGACAGCTTGCACAGACAATTTCACGAGTGCGGATCCAGCTATGACTTCATAAAGATAAACTAAGATACTAGTAAATGTGTACTAGCTTTTGTGGCCATATAAATGAAACTATTTAACTGACTGTATTAAATCTCTGTTGTTAAAATGTTTAACAGCGGCTCTGTCAACTTCTCAACCAAATATAAATACAACAACACACACATTTCTGCAAAATAAATTTTATGGTGGCCGCAAGATAAATTATGTGGCGGCCGCCAGATATTATATGGCGGCCGCCAGATAATTATGTGGCGGCCGCCAAATAAATTATGTGGCGGCCGCCAGATAATTATGTGGTGGCCGCCAGATAAATTATATGGCGGCCGCCAGATAATTATGTGGCGGCCGCCAGATAAATTATGTGGCGGCCGCCAGATATTATATGGCGGCCGCCAGATAATTATGTGGCGGCCGCCAGATAATTATATGGCGGCCGCCAGAAAACTATCTGGCGGCCGCCAGATAAAATATTTTTTTCACCTGGCACCAATGGGCTTCCGTATAAATCATTCTAGATTTGAATAAAGTCTAATGTACATTCCACTCCACCAGTGTTTCAAAACTTAAGCTCTGCATTGTTAATATAACTAATAGATTAGAGTGTATCCACTAATCCCTAAAAGCTCCCATTATAACATGCGCGCGCATCAAGAGCCAGGTTTTATCTGGCGGTCGCCAGATTATTATGTGGCGGCCGCTAGAAAATTATGTGGCGGCCGCCAGAGAATAAGTGGCGGCCGCCAGATAATTATGTGGCGGTCGCCAGATAATAAGTGGCGGCCGCCAAATAATTATCTGGCGGCCGCCAGATAAAATATTTTTCTTAGTGGCACCAACGGGCTTCCGTACCTTATCATCAAGGTCACGTGATAGCAATTTGGAACTGCATACAATCACATAAAATTAAGATAGTTCTGTTATATATATATATATATATATATATATATATATATATGACTGAATCGAAATAAACGCAATACAATCGTTGCAGATCAAGTGCTTTGAAGTAATTTTCTTTAATTATCCTTTAAAAGCCCAAATAGATATAAATAAAGCAATGTCAAATGATTTCAATGTAAGAAAAGTTTACGATTCCACCACGAAGTCTTAATTAGTATCTTATCCTCTTCATTGGTCTATCCTTTCTCAGTGTCATCTTAAATGTAGGGTCTACAAAGCTTCATATTGGCTTTTTAATTTGTATGGCCGAAATAACTAATTTATAATTCAGAATAACAAAGGTATAAGCTATTGACCTTTTTTCGTCAAAATAATATTTTCTTGTAAAAGTTTGGATTATTTGTTTAATAAACAAGAAATAGATTTTTGTGTAGTACAAATAAAGTACTAGTATATTTAGTCGCATTTAATCCCAATTTGTACCAAAGGCATAGAAACGGCCAATTCAATACACTCGAGACTTCAAACACTGAGGTCACATTTATTATGAAGAGACCAATTTGTACGAGTTCAGATTATGGTTTCTTCAGCGATTCTATTGTTGAGCAATATTTTTTAACTTATCAAATAAGTCGTTAAATGAAATCGCTTTCTTATACTTGAAAATAATCATAGTAAGATATTTAGCGATGGCCCCCTAGGACAACAGGACACTCAGAACGGAGGTTACTCGCAGTTAATTGTCTACAAATTTAAATTCAGGTCAATACTTATTAAGTACTCTGCTTATTGTAGCGTTTAAATCCAAGTTTTGATGATGAAACTCCAAAGAAAAGTGACTGTTATGATTAAGAGTCAGGAGTATTTTATGTTCTTTACGTACTTTATTGTATTTCCTGTTTTTATCCTGTTCTGATTAATTAACGTGATAAGTTTCATCCTGACGACATATATAAGTGATTTATTCAAACCCTTAATTTTGTTTCATGACAAAAATACAATTTTTGTTTTAAAGAGTTATAATTTTAAAATTTTTATGTTTTTAGATATTTCTGACAATTTTTAAATAATTTTTTTATAATAGTCTATTCAAATGATCTGAGTAATATCTATCATTTGCCTTAGCAATTTTAAATGGCTTTTTATCGCGTCTCTTTGCAAAAAGAAAAAACTAGTGATAACCAAATGAAAACTTACTTTTAATGTGTTGATCTTGAAATGGCTGAGTTTGATTTATGCCTATTTAATTATGTTATGAATATTGCTTACATATTTTAAAGCATTATTTGAAAACAAAAAATTGAAATTTATACCCTTGAATATACAATCATGTTAATTAATGATAAACTATTTTTGCTATGAATCTTACAGCATGCAGTATACATGTACATGTATATTGCTTCGATACTAATTAGAAGGAGGTACGATTGGTTAATATTGTGCAACAAATAGATTTCTGTCCAATTACTAAGATGTCGTAAATAAATACATTGATGTGTATAAAATATCTATGCAGTCCTTGAAAAAGAACGTATTTATGTTATGAACGCCTTGGCTTATCCCAAAATCGCAAGGAAAACTTAAACTACCTGTTGAACATCATATTCAGAATTGGGTCATTTAATTTATGGGGGTTTTTTTCATCAGTTCATATAAATTTTTATCACAAATCATCAACTATATGTGAGCATTGCGTTTTGTTCCAATGTTCTACAAGGTCCTTTCAAATCAGGCAATATAAGGCTTCCAGAGGATGCAAATTTGTGATGCAGAGTTTCCTTACAATATGCGACCTTTTTTTTTTTTTGTATCTAATCATTATTAGCGATGGTTGAGTGAAATCATTTAATTCTATCACAAAGACAGAGCAAGTAACTGGATAAATGATTACTCTCAAAATATCTAAAATACTACCAGAACGTACACATAGACCAACCAAAACAATCACCAACCAAATGATAGTTTTTACAAGCACAATAAATATGACTATTAAGTCGCATGATCATGTTTAAAATTTGAGAATTCCAATACCAGTACCGAACAAAATACGCAAGTTATATCATATAAATTGAATCACAGGATACAAGCTATTGTCTGAATTGTCACCTCGGGTTTAATTAGATCTGATTAAAAGAAAAATCTGAAAACCACTCACTTGAATCAAGGAGATGCTCTTCTCTTGACCTCAGTATTCTGCAAAGCGATCCTATCAGGCCTTCAATATGACAACGCTTGAGTGTCGAAGAAAGCGCGTGTAATGTTGTTTTATTGAGTAACGCGATGACGTAAAAGAGTACTTGGAATTCTATGGTGTTGGGTTTATTGTTTTCAAATCTGTAACAGTTGCTGGTTTTGTAATGTAATCAGCTCGCTCGAGTAGCAATCTGCTAAAGGAGCAAACTCTTCAGTCAGTCTCTTTTACAACCTAAAATGTATTCATCACCTATAGTATACTTGTACACTTATAAGTTGTAAAGATTATAAAGTAAATATATATACTAGTAATATATAATACTGATATAAGTATTCATATACTAGTAAGTACATGTAATAAAGAGCTTATAAACCTTATATAGTTTGTAAATCAAAACAAGTGTAGACATCTTTTTCATATGAATCTAGGTATATTAAATTTAAGAGGTTAAAAGAGATTTATATTGTTATTTTTTATTGGAATTTGTGTTTTTTATTAGCACCTGTTACCTCGCAGTCATTGTCATTGAACGATTAGGGGATGTTCATTCCGTCCATTACCTTTAGACATCCCAGTGAAGATTTAACTCATCAAACCACAACGAGCTTAATAATAAGAAAACAAAGGAAAAACACAAGAAGAATTTGTACCTCTCAATTGAAAATGAAAGGCAACTTTCAGTTACATCTATGTACATTTTAGTCACTGAATTGCAGATAGTTTAAATTGTCCATTCAGTCACCATACAGTTGTCTTTTAGTTACCGTTCATTCAGTCATATTTCATTGATCATTTAAGTTACCATTCCGTATCAGTGACCATTACGTCACTGTTCAGTGGTCATTCAGTCACCTTTAAGTCATATTTAAGTGACTATTACGTCACTGTTCAGTGGCTATTCAGTCACTTTTCATTCGTATTTAAGTGACTATTGCTTCATCTTACGGATATTTCAATGACCATTTAATCATCTCTTGGCTTTTCATACTTATATAGGATCTCTCATGATTTACGATAGCATAAAAATTTTATCCAACTCTTCGTGTGTTCCTATCCCCGAGCCTTGACGAGAAAGGCGCGGAGATAGAAAACACATGAGTTGGATAAAAATCATATATACACTATTGCAAATCATGAGAGATTCTTCATATCGCATGTTTCACTACGTCTTTTGTTAAACTTCGATCTTTTTTAGAGACATCCTAGTTGTGAGCCGCACAACTATGGAACGCCAAATTAACATATATTCAAATATTTGTACCTATCTTCAAATAATTGTACCTATCTTCAATTAATTGTACCTATCTTCAAATCATTTGAAGATAGGTACAATTGAATTGAAGATAGGTACAATTGAATTGAAGATAGGTACAATTATTTGAAGATAGGTACAAATATTTGAATATATGTTAATTTGGCGTTCCATACACAACACATTTACTTCTTCGCATAGCTCTCTCCAGATGGAAGAGGTTCGTACATATTGGCCGTGGATTGCGACGATGTTATAACTCTAGATTTTAAAAATTAAAGATAAAATGATAATCTCTATCTCATATCCAAAAATTCAAATAAATCTCACTTCTTATTACTTTTTTACCAAAGGATTCTATCATGTTAAGCTTTAGCTACATTTCAGCAGTATCATCAAGCAAGAATCTAGAGTAGTATTAACAAAACCTTAATCAACCAATCAGTAAATAAATGTGAATCAACAATCCGTTCACAGTCCCATCATTAAACTCATCAACATCTTCTCATAATGAGGAAGATAACGTAATGTTGCTATAGAATATCAGAGTACACGGTAACGGTGCATGATTAATGACGGTGTAGAATGGGGAAGCATAATGGAATTTAAATGTGCATTAGGACCTTTCGCTGAATCAGCTGCATTACATATTGTTTAAGTAATGAAAAACATAGTAGAGAAGCAATGTGTACACCAGGTCACGTGATCCTCACATCAACTGATGACGCGACCTCTAAAACACAAGCAATGGACCAGATAAAATAAATCTGGATTTATTAAAATGCAATACAAAGAAGAAAAAAAAACCACTCACAAAAAATGTTCCACTGAAATCTTAGTATACATGCAGGTACCGGTATTAGCTATGGAAACAATGTTTAATAGACATTTTCATACAAAAAGAACTCAATCGTTAAAAACATTCAATTTAAAACATAGGTATGGAAAATTCACGGACATTCAATAATAAATTAAATATTCATTACTATAAGAGTATTTCTACAATAAAAATTAGATGTATTGTAAAAATTGTTTTAGATAATTATAATAATTGTAGGAAAAATTGATTTTTTAGGCACTATCACATTTCTCGATATACCTAAACTAAAATACAGCAATTTTCTCTCTAAAATTTTATTTTTAATTCGTCTAATATAAATTTGTTAATATGAAGACAAAATTATTAATAATTCAATAATGATCGATAAAACGCATGTTGATTTTGGTTACATGAGTATGCCTTGTTTTATTAAAGGAACTTTAAAGTGAATATTTTTCAACGAAATTGATGACTCATTGTTTATAAGGACATTTGTATTGCATCAAACGTTTTGGGCTTTTGTGGTCTCAGGGGTTTTGTCCAAAAAATAGAAACAAAGAAAGTTGTTGATGTATTTATGTTCTTGACCTCTTAAATTGAATCCACAATAGCAATAAATCTTTTGCAGTATTCCCAGGAGGTAAAAATGGAGGTTGCTGCTCGCGTGAACATTCCAAAAAATGGTTTTTTTTTCAAAAAGCTTGGGTTTTTTTATTACGATTTCAATGATTCGCGCAAGAATAATAATAATGTTGCGCTCGTATCGGCCAGGAATATGAAAATTAATGTATGTCCACAATGAGTCATCCGTTTAAATTTCTAAAATTTCTATATAATTTAGTATAAAAAGATTATTTTTCTTTGAGACTCTTCTCGTTTGTACATAACATTGCACTAAATTTTTGGTTTATTTTGTAAGTATATACGTATGTACTTATGTCTTGTACAAACTTATGCGTTGTGCAAACTTCAATACAAACCCAAAAAATTTCATGCATTAAGAGCCTCGGGTCGTGGCCACTCTAAGACTATATTAATCTCCTTGAGAAAATCAGCTCTATATAAAAATACAGGAAAACATTAAAATTTTAAAGCCAAAACATTTGCATTTTTTCTTTACTGAAAAGACAATAAAAACATCACATCTAAATTTTTATAGAATATCTGATAATATGTTGACCATCCGGCCTCCTCAAAATTATTCTTGTGTGACAATCTGTAAACAAAAAAAAATAAATTAAAAAACCGAATTTTTTTTAACCGATTTCAAAAAAGATACAATAAATTCTGGAAAAATTGATATGAACAGTATTTTATAATACGTATAGAAGAATTCAAAAAAAAATTTAAATACAAGATTTGACATATAGTTTTATTCTGATCTTGATAATTCCTATAACAAAGATGATATGAAAACAAACATGTATTTAACAATCATACATCGATTAATCAATTTTGACAAAATAAACAATACTTATATATACAATACTCAAGTGGCACAAATCCGAGAGACTCAATATTTTCTAAGCATCTGTCGTTTAATAATGATTTCTCTCCGCTGCTAGCAGTCAAACGGTGAAATATTAAGTTAAATTTCTTTCCAACGCCGTAAAATAATTGTGTTCTCTTTGTTTTAGTCGATTCGATATTAATGAGTAACAGAGCGAGTGTTCCTATAGGAACCGTTGTAATTGAAATTCCTTTTATTGGATTCTTTTAATACAGAACCACGTCAATAACGGAACATAGAAACTATAAACAGAACAAGTTTTTAAGGGATAAATCCCAGTAGATCAACACCATGAGTTCTAGTATAAACCATAAAAAGCACAACTTAACTGAAATGGCATTTTCTATTTCACAAAGTTAATAGAGTTTTTAAAAAGGTAACTCTTATATTACATAATTTTCATAATACTTGTGAAAAGTTTAGCGTAATTGCGTTTTATTTTTTATGCACTGCACAAAGAAAGCGCATGACACTGCTTATTGATATTTCTGTAATATATAATATCCATCACAACAGCCTGCCAATAAATGAAAGAAAATTCGGGCACTGAATTATTCTTCCTGTTTGATCCATAAACAGCGTCACTGACGCCCCTTATCACAGCTTCATTTATTGAAATGCCACTTCCAATTCCCCTCTCTTTCTCCAAACTCGATAATATTCAAATTCATTGTCTTTACCAAAATTTCCACTTTGATTTAGAAACGCTTCCACATCTAAATTTGATGTCTTTTTAAAGATTTCTACGGACACATCCGCGCGCGTTTTATGCTTACTGGCCATGACAAAAGAAACGGTTAATAGGGTCAAGGGGCTGGATTGTCAACAAATTATCATCCTATCTACTTTAATTGTTTGAAATGATATTTTCAGCCATAAAATGTCATTTAATAAAGAAAAATTCAAAATATTTTAGAATTTCGAGGATTTCTTATATCTTTATAATTTATTATATAGAGCTCTTCTTCTCCAGAGGTTAATAAAGTCTATAAATGGTCACGACCATCGAGCTCTCTTAATGTTTTGCATTACAGCTCCATCCCATAACTATTCTCACTCATATTATTCTTATCATTACTATATATTTCTGTACTTCTGGTCTACCTTTTTTTATGTACATTGTCAATATTGTATTATTGTTCTTGTGAACCAATATGAGGAAAAATATTAATCTAAACTAGTGGAGTACATGGCTCAGATGTCATCAGTGTTTGACCATTAAATCAAGTCACTGGTTCAGACCCCGTGGTGGACCCTTGATGTTGTGTGCTTTAAAATATCTGCATTGATACAATCCATCCCGCTGGAATTTGGTACCAGCTAGCTTAAGCTTGGTGTTATCATACAATAAAGTAATGTCTCATCCAAAGGGAGTCAAGACTCACATCCCCTTAGCACCAGAAACCAGACACAAGCTATGGCCTTATGAGCCTGATCACTCCAAATTACTTAAACTTTATCCTTGCTAAATATTCAACATTTTTCTTTTCACTAGTTAGCTACACCTGTACTTATTTTTCCCACCTCTTTTATAAGTATACATGTATATTATTTTTTTTCTTTTAAGAATGTTCATGTTGAAACAATTAAAGTATGTTATTATTTTTAATGCTTAAAGGAATCATTTAGATACATTCAAACTGAACTATTTTATATGATAAGAACTGGAAATATAAATGGAAAGATAAAAAGCAAGCTGTATCTTTATTATACATTTATAGACAACAAAATTTACAATAAGCACCAACAATGTAACCATATCATACTTAATTTTTAAAAATACTAGAGATACATTATTTGCAAGTTCTTTTTCATCTTTTATGAAAGAAAATCTGAAGCAATTGCTTTTTAAAGTCACAAAACATGCAGCATTGTGGAACCTGTTGTCGAGGACATCTTAAATCCAAAATTGTTTAGCTTGAAATGTCTCAAACAAAATCTCCATTTTCATGATCATATAAAATTATTTTAAATAAATTTCATGTTGAACATGACTGAGAAGTGTATGATTTAAATGTACATCTATGACATGTATTACATATAGTGCTGAAGGAACAATGACAACATATGAGATGACAGTATCTGGATGAGATTTCTTATTACTGCATTCCTTGTGGCTTTTTTCCACCATGGAACTCTTCAATGCATAAATGACAACTCCAGTTCCCTTATAAATAAATATACATGAAATTAAGTCAATACATTGTATACATTCACAAAAGCAATACCTAATACTATTTAAATCTGAGAAATTGCCAAAGCTTTAACTCTAATAAGAGAATCTATACTTTTTTTTTTTTTACCTTACACCAGAAAACAAGCTGGGAACTTTTGAGGTATAGACAAGAAGAGACTACATTGTATGTGTGTAAAGAGAATATACATGTATCTATGTATTTAGTATTCTTTGCATGAATCTCTGTCCCTTATCATTTAAATCTATTGATGAATGTAACTTAATAACATACGAGCTATATGCGGTTCTTACAGTTATTATTACATGTGTGTAAGTTAATGCTAAAACATTTGTTTATACTTTTATCTGGTGCGGTACATTAAAATTGGGATATGAATGTTCTTACCCTCTGGGGGTTCCGAAAGGGGTGGGTTCAGACAGTACATATGATAACCTCTGTCGCAGTCGTCACAGAATAACAACTGGTCCTGTAAATAAATTATCAATCATTAATAAAAATAATGATAACTAGACTCTTGTTGCAAAAGCAACAAAAAGGTCTTCCGTTTTGATATACATGTATCAATTTAACTGTAAGACATTGCTTCTCTCATATAGAAAAAATAATGGACATGATAATATTTGTGAATGAAATATTCAGTACTTACTTCCATTTAAAACAATTAAAATGAAAAAGAAATCAATTTTTGAAGTACTTTCTGTGACGACAGGAAGTAACGCCCAACCAAACCAAACATGTTGAACATTTGTACAATCATAAGTCAATCATTCCTAAAAGTTTGATTGTTCACGTCTCTGCATAATCTGAGGTCTCGTTGAAACAATATTTTTTCTCGGGACCGAAAATGGATGATCGGAAGTGATTAATAAAAACAAAAGCTGGTATTACTGTTTATCAGGCTAGATGAAACACCCAAGAAAGTCAGTTAAACTTGTTTAAAACATGATTTCTTTGAACCCTTCCCGTGAAAACCGGAAGAGACGATTGACAAAATAAAATCCGTAAGACATATCTTCAATCAAATGTCTATCATTCATTAAAGCTTTGTGTCTCAATCACTCACAGTGACTACAATCTCGCGGACATCAAATTGGATAAAAGCTACCTAGAGATATTTGAGATATTTCACCGGAAGTAAAATTTTTTTGCTTATTTAACATCGTATTGAAGACATATCAAAGATTTTATACTGATGTATTTATTTCATGTAAAATAAATAAAATAATTTAAAAAAATCATTTTTGAAGTGCTTCCGGTGACCACCGGAAGTTACGACGAATCAAACAAAATGGTGTAAACACATGTTCATACATACATCTATAATCCCACAAAGTTTGATTGTTCAAGTCATTACCTTTTTCGAGATCTCGAGGAATCAAGGTTTTTAATCTCGGGACAGGAAACGGACAAACGGAAGTGTTCAATGAAAATGAAAGTTAGTATTTTTTAAACTTAAAACAACAGAACTTTATTGCCTACCAATTTATATAAAATTGTCAAAGAAAAACAGTTAAACTCATAAACAACCTAATTAGTTTAAACTCTTCTGGTGTGGACCGGAAGTGACGGTTGACAAAATGAAAACTATTAAACACATCTTCTATCAAATGTCTATCATCCATGTAAGTTTCATGTCTTGGTCGTTTGAAGTCTCGGAGATCTCTTTGTTACAACATTTGTTTAAAAAAAAAAAACTACCTGAGATATTTGAGATATCTCACCGAAAGTAAATTTTTTTTGTTTATTTATCATCGGATAGATGATATATGTAAGCGATTATACTTATATTTCAATTCTGTTGGAAATAAATTAAATGCGTAAAAAAATAATTTTTGAAGTGCTTCCGGTGCCGACCGGAAGTTACGCCGACCAAAACAAAATTGAGTATACTTGTCTACATACATAGGTCTACTATCCCACAAAGTTTGGTTGTTCAAGTCATTACCGTATTTGAGATCTTGGGGAGTCAAGGTTTTTTGTCTCGGGACAGGAAACGGACAAACGGAAGTGTTCAATGAAAATAAAAGTTAGACTTTCTTTAACACTAGACAACGTGACTTTATTGCCTAACATTTTATCTAAAAATATTGAAGAAAGACAGTAAAACTTATAACCAGCTTGATTTCTTTCAACTCTTTCGGTGTGGACCGGAAGTGACGGTTGACAAAATGAAAACTGTTAAACACATCTTCTATCAAATGTCTATCAACCATGTAACTTTCATGTCTTAGTCACTTACAGTTTCTGAGATCTCGATGTTACAACATTTGTTTAACAAGAGGCCCATGGGCCACATCGCTCACCTGAGCAACAATAAACATAATAAAATCAGCTTTATGGAGTCATATACAAAATATCTGAACAATGTCGTATAATAGATTCTGTATTAAAAAAAAAATTCCCCTGCATATTCTTATGTTTATCATTGAGCCCCTTTGTAACAGGGTGGTTTTACAGTCATATCACATATTGAGCATTGCAGTTCTCAAGAAGATGATCAGACTTAAACAACTATTTATATATGGATTATAAACCTACATCAAATTTTGAACCCCTTGTGAGGTCCAAGAATTGTCCAGGGGCCAGAGTCTAAACAATTTTAAAGAATTAACAATATGTCAAAATGTTTGCACATAAGTAAAACCATATATAATAACATTTGAGTTTTTGTGAATAATTTAAATGTTTTCCTTTGTAAATTTGGAATCCCCCTCCCCCCATGTGGCCCAACCCTACTCCTGAAGAATATGATTTTGACAAATTTTAATCTATACTATCTGAACTGACTGAAGCTTTTCTAGACAATTTGTGTTTAGAAGATGATTTTTAAAGATTTTTCCCTATATATTCCTATGTAAAAATTTGTCACCCCCCCCCCCAATT
>WFKH01007768.1:8032687-8045639 GCA_016163765.1 Magallana hongkongensis | reverse complement strand
CCCCCCCCCCCCCAAAAAAAAACAACCAAAAAAACCCCCAAAACAAAACAAATTTGACTTTTATATGAAAAATCATCAACTCACCTTACACTGTAGTAATTACCAAACTTGACAACTGATGCATACAAGAACTAGCCGACAGATGACACCGAATTAGTGTGCAAGCAACATAACATGACAGCGTTTATAAATACCAACCAGCAGTCCGACTAGAGGCCCGGGCGGGGGGCCTAGGCGATGGAACCGTTTCATCTTCGATCATGCCGTTATGGAAATGATTGTAATGGTACTGTAGACCCGGCCTTGTCTTGTATCTAGCCCCACAAGCTGTTCAGCAGAAACAGAACAGCCATACATTACACATTTCTCAATACATCTATACTCGCACATTTATCATCGATAGGCTTTACTTGGACCAATTCCCATTTACCCCTCTTTTACTTTCACTTTCAATAAAACGTACACTATGGGTAATCATAAAAAATGTTGTCTCCTCCTCAATGAAAACAATAAGGCACCACATACACGAGAAGATTCAGAATACAGATCTCAGAACCAAGTTAAATAATTCTCAAAAATTTAAATGTCACAAACAAGCTTTAATTAATTTTGGTTGATATACATGTAAATGTACATAAAGTTTACAGTACATAAATCACTTGTCAAATGCACACTTATGATTGGGGTGACTGTTAGAGATGAAAACGATATTTGTCAACTCAAAGCCACAGTTGTCTTCAAGCAAGCTCCAATTCCTAGCTGTCTTCAAAATCTGGTCAGAAGCTAATGTGAAGCCCAATATATACAACAAAGGACTGATTAATAAATATGAAAAGCATTTTCACAAAAAATGTCACACAGGTAATGCTTAACGACATAATCCAGGTAGAGAAAAATTAAGGTACATTTAATTGTGTAGTGCTAGCAAGAAAATGTGCATTTCTACATTCATTATAAAAGGAATATTTCAGAGCAAATAAAAAAGCCAGCAATGTTTTAAGTGCACAAACTTTTGAGTAGTTTAAAGTAAATTGATTATTTCTTCATCAATAAAAGCTCATGCAATCAATTACATGTATTTGTTCGGAAATAAACCAGTTATTAAAATACTGTCTTTTAGAGGTAAAAACTATTCCTGTATAATGAGGACTTCCTTTTAGCCTAGATACAAGACACAGGTGAAGAAAGCTACAAACATGGTCACATTTCAATTTTAAAAGACAAACCAACTGTTGTCAGTTCTGCTACATACAATATAGTTTGATGAGAGAAGCACAATTAACTCTGTGGTACTTATTCTGTATGGTGTAGCAGTTTAACGCTTTACAGAGCACAAGGAACTGCCACTCGTCTCAACAATGCCATGCTCCCTCTCAACACGTCCCTATCTCCAAAACAAAGGTGATTAACTGTGCAGTGTAAATCAAAAGCACAAAAATCGGCATGCAGTCACCTTTCCACGACTTTGTCCGTCCTGTAACAATGATCATATTATACTGGACATCTCTATGTACTTAAGGACCCAAAATTCTCACGATTCAATACCTCTTCTAGTAACTACATGTACAAGTGGGAAACTATTTTCATTTCATCATGGACCCAGGTGTTGTCTTATTATTTTCTCTTTTCATTGTTTTTGTGTGTTGTAGGAATAATATTAAAACATAACTTTTCAATGTGCAAATAGTGCAAAATATCTTTAAAAAAGAGCTGAAATGGTGCAGAAGTGGTAGTGAGACAATTCAAGTAAGTAAAATTAAAATCAACTAATCATTGAAATTCTGCATGCTTAAAAAGATCTCTCTATTATATGTTACATATATCATACCAATTTAATTTACATATAAACTTTTAGAAAAATTCCAAAACATGCTAAATAATTGGAGCTATTGTAGTGTCTAGAATACTTATCATGATGTAAATAAGAAAACCTGTCACATTTCTAACTTTGGTTTTGATTCTCAATAAAATTACCTGAACTTTGAATGCTATAAAAAATCTATTCTTTCTCAAATCTTTATACTTATCAACAAAGTTTTGAACAATGCATACAAAACAGTATGCAATATACGTGTAATATTTCTATGGCCTAACCGAAATATCTTAATACATACAAAATGTTAATTCTGTAAATAGAGTATGTGGAAAAACTAACAGAAAAGAAGAACTGATAACTAAACAAATAAATGGCAAAGAGCAAACCAGGGAGAATAAGCCAATTAAGTGTAAAGTCTCTGACCTTCACAGGAGTACGGCTTGTCTTTTTCCTCCGTGACCTGGGGGGCCTCCTTCTCCGTATTCTTCTTCCTGCCTCTCCCTGAGCTCTGTTAAACATTGGAAAATTGAACATAATACAGGAACATCTAATAACAAACAATGTGTCAGTACCTGTATGCTTGTGAATGTAAAGGATTATTTCTTTCAGAATTTGATGTTGAATATATAGTATGACCTACACATTCAAAGCATGAAGTATGAAATACAAAGGTGCTGTACCTGCCTATGAAAAAACATCTACCAAAGCTTTTTTGAAAGGACTTTTTCATCAGTTGAATGAAAAATAATCAGCGAACATACACACTTAAGTACATTTACAATTTACTTAACGAATACCATTTTGCTAAAATTTGAAATAGAAAATGAACCTTCTTCTTCTTTTTCTTAATGTACGTTTCTTCGTAATCACTGATGTCTGACTGGTCGTCCACCATTTCTCCTGCGTCCGGTGGCTCACTCAGATTATCGTACTCTTCGAACCAGCGATCCTTGCTGCTCTCACTGTACTTCTCTCCTTCCTCTTCCTTACAAATGGCTGGATTTTCTACAGTGTTTATCTGATGTACATCTATAAGAAACCAAATGTAACTGTAAACTTAAAGAGTTGTAAGGTTAATGACAACCAAACAAAATACTAAAACAACTCCTTCCATTTAACACAAAACTGTGTCTTAGGAGAGTATTATTGTGTATACCTTTAGTCCTGTGTGACCTACCTGACTCTCCAGTCTCAATATCATTAGACTTGTTGACACGACTCTCTGTGTTCATGAATGCCAGCCGCTTTCTTTTCTTCCATCTGTTGGCGGGATAAGAATAAAGCTGTCCATATGTCAAACCTGTCAACAAAATTCATGTAAAAGCTTCAAAATTATTTTCTTTAAAACATACATATATTATGTTAATATCACTGTTCATAAGACATTATGGCAAGCCCTGTCTACAAATACCAGCGTTAAACCTCACTGATTAAGCACTCGAACACAAACAAGTAATCACATTCCTATCATATTCACGTATCGGTCTTGATGAAGAAATATGTTGAGGTCATGTCATGTACCAGTAAAAAGAAATGTGTACAAAAAATGTAAAAAATGTTTGGCATTTCAAAATATAGTAAAATATGACAATTAGTTACCAGAATATGACACAGAAAACATTATTTTCTACTGATATCAGCTATGGTACCGTCAGTACAGACCTGGTTGCCTGTCTCGGTAGGGATGCCAGAGGCTGGTGTGGCTCTGTGCTACCCCTGTCTGGGAGTCCAGGAATGGCAGCCTCAGTTTCCTCTCCAGCCCCATCCTCATGTTCAGGTTTGCTGTGTGCTCAATGGCATCCTTATACAGATTCTCACCTCCCATACTGAAAAAAAACCCATAAATTATTAACGCTTGTATAAATTGAGAGCATTTTTTGAAGAACCATGGAATGAACCATACATTGTATGATGAAACTATCTAGTTCATGCATCAGAAGTTTGAAACAGTCAAAAATGATGGCTTCATGGGAAATATACATTGATTAGTAATGTTGTTATTTCTGTCCGACTGAATTGCTGACAATGAAACTGACAGGCTTACAACAAATAGCTGTTTGACACAAGCTTCCAAAACTGTTAACTTCATAATTGGTGTCCATTTTATGTTAAACTCATATTTTACTTCCAATGAGAGGGAAAATTCAACAAATTTGACCAACTGATATTTCTTTCAATGTACATGTAATACATGTCAGATTTACTTTGTCCTATTACTGACAAATGCATGGCACACAAAAATGAGCTAAACATAGTTTCACAGTCTATAAACTACAGACCGTAAACTATAGTTAACAACATTAATCAATATTTCACATCTGTAAACCATAGTTAACACGTTAATCAATGTTTTGAAAGTGTAAACTAAAATAAATGCTGAAAACAATTATTTGCAATTGCAAAACATTAGTTTATCTGATAAATACGGTTTTACGATTTGTAAACTATGGTTAACAACTCTTAACTTTAGATATTTACATTTGCAAATATGTTTCCTTATATGAACCTATAGAATAGCGAAAACGTTCAATTCTGTGTGAACTTTTCCATGACGTCACACTGATCATAGCACGCGCTTACCGCTTGTCGCTTGGATTATTGTAAACATAAAATCTCGGTAATTTTAACAGTTCTGAACAACTTGCCTCTCTCAAACGTAAATATAAGTAATAAACAGCAATGTTAAAAAGTTCACTGGGATATGAAGTTGGTTGGTACGTGATCAAATCTACTGAGAAGCCCTTTGGGCTTCACAGGATTTGATCACGTGACCAACCAACTTCATATCCCAGTGAACTTTTTAAATTGCTGTTTATTTTTTAATTAACAAATGTTAATTACTATAGTTTACAGATGTGAATCCATATTCCTCTGCAAAATATATTGTTAACGTTTAGATAAACTTAGATAAGCATCCTTAACATATATAGCATTGTAGTTTACAACTGTTTAATATAGTTCCACAGATAAAAACTATAGTTAACAAATGTTTAGCTATAGTTTACAGTTCATAAACTATAGTTTACTGTCTATAAACCTAGTTTATCAACTGTGAAACTATGTTTAGCTAATTTTTGTGAATTTGGCATGCCATACAAATGTAGCATCACTTTTAATCAAAGGTTTCCTAATCGGCATTCTATTTCTATGACATCACTTCAGTACACATATACATTTAATATATATCAAATTTTATGAGAGGGCTGTTTGCACAACAACAGTCTATCAGACAGGACTAACATTTAGAATAATCATTCATTTGGATTATTGCATCCTTGTGCTAAAATAATTTTTTAAATTCAGAAGCAAATCCCCAGTACCAACTGGTATCAGTGAATTTTTACGAATGAACTTGTATTCTTCCCAGCAAACATCAGATCAGGAAAGCAGGGTAAGAAAAGACTCAGATTCCATGACCCTTTTTTGTTGGCCTCAATTACTGCTTGGAACACACTACAGAGCTATTTATCATGAATTGACAAATTGAGATAGTCGTATTATTAGGCATGACTTATTTAATCTTAAAATAGGAGACAAGTACAATAGCATATATATCCGTCCCTGATAAAATAAAGATGAATCTGGATGAAACGTCTGTAGATTTCTTTTTTTACTTTACAGTAGTGCGCTAACGTTAGCCTAGTTAACCATGTGTTAACAGAGAGGCTAAGCACCACATCATACCGGATATATCACCACGAAGAATTAATAGTTCAATATTCACAAAAACTACTGCAATAGACATAGTTTTCGTTTAAAATAAGGACGAAACCATATTCCTTTACCATTTTTTAAGAACATCTACTTTTATGCTAACATCCATCGCCATCTTTCTTTGTGTACGGAAAGTAAACTGGTGACACAAGAACCAGTTTAAAAAGGGAGATAAGTCGCGCTTTGGTCTATATATTAAATATAATCAGTTCACACTGAAAAGTTTCAATTTATCCTCTGAATACCACAATATTATCCATTTGAGCAAATTACGTTTTATTTATTCATTAAAACAAAATAAGATATTATTTTCACTGGATGTCTCAAAATGCTAACGACCTGTATTACCATTTGTACAACATGTAATAAGACAGCTAATACACTGTACAATGAAATTGCCAAAATTAAAACCAAAATTAACATAATATGGTAATAACACTTAAGATTTCTGGGGCTAGCTTGCTGTTCTGTAGCAGATTTCATTTTCTCTGCACGTATATTTGTATGATGTGCATGCTTTCCTTGATATAATGCAGATAATACAATATTACAAAATAATTCTTTTATTTGTCAATTTATTGCCTAGTGGATGCTCAGACAGCTGATTCTCATGAATAACGTACAGAACACAGATAAATCATTTAATATATCACTTCTTGGTCATCATCAAACCCAAATCAGTCTCTAATTAACTCTCATTAGCATCAAAGCATGAATGAACATCCTTTACTTTCATTCCCCATGAAAACAAAAATATGTTTCCTTCAAAATGCAATTTAGGTACATATCTCCTAAAAAGCTCTTTATTACAATAAAACAATTCATAAATAAGGATACATTTAGATTTCATGCAATATTTTCGACACTAAGCATAAAAAATCCTCATCATAATCAGTAAAACTCCCTAAAATATATATACAGGTATATATGACAACAAAATATGTACAGGTAAATATGACAACAAATTTAACAATGAAGTCCATACATTGTATGTAAATTGTATGATGAATTCTATATACATGTACATGTACATAAAAAACAGAGTGAGTCAAGTCCTGTTATCTAAACTGGTAAACAGGTATACTGTGCTCTGGTACATGCGACAGGTTCAGGGACTGGAACCTAGAAGGATTGAGACATAAAAAGACTTCAGTTCATACATATATCAACATTACGTAATACTTTGGTTTCATAAATGAAATAGCTTTTAAAAAATTTTACTTCAATATTATATATGTATTGCAAATGCATGGACATCCAAGTTTGAGATTTTTCTTAGTTCGATTCAACCAAAATTAATATGCAATTACCTAAGTTATGAAAGAAAACCACTGATTACTAGTATTGTGAAAGATCCGATGCTGAGTTTGATTATATAAAACTATGGTCTTTATGCATGTAGGTCTTGCACTAAAAATGACTGATTCTGTAACATGTTAGTCTCACCATTCTGAGGTCCTATGATAATAATATCCTTCAATGGTTGTGGTAGATTTCTGGAAGCAGATGTAATAAAATCCAGCAAAGGATGCTCCATTTATATTCTTAATTGTATGATCTGGCACAAGGAAATGTTCCTGAAAGTAGAGGTACATGTACATTCATTAATATATACATGTACTGAGTATATTCATGTGTATCAAAAATAATTCTTTTAACTACAAATTTGGATCCTTTTTAATTATTTACCAATGATATAAAATTCATTGTCATTTAACAAAAAAAACGTACAGCATTTAAATATTAGTATAATTTTATAAAAAAGCAATTAGGCAAAATTTCATCTCAATCTATCTAATAACTATTATGAAAACAAAAATGATTACTCTAATAACCTTCCATCTCATGAAAACAAAGTCTGTGTTATTCAAGTCATCATAGTCAAAGCTGTCTGAATTGAAGGTTTTGGCAAACTGGAAAAAGGACAAAAATTTCCCCTGCAAAAAAAGAAAAGAATTCAAACTAGATTTCATTTAAAAGCACACAGTATTGTGACAGTGGATTTATATATTCTGGTTGAATTGGCAGTGATTTTTGTTAATAGAAATTTTGATCCTGGATTTAAGTTCATTCCTTTATTATTATAAAATCTTTATGCCATTTATTTTCTATTAAAGTGTAAGTAATTCAAAACTGCAAAAAGAATTATTATGATATTCTTAAACTATGTTCCAAGTTATCTTACAATATTGTTTATGATTTTAAAAAATACACATAGTAACATATCAGACAAATATAAAATTTAAAATAAATACATGTATAAAGGACAAATTGCATGATTTATTCATTGACATTCATGTTCCCTCTTTTTATTGCAAATATGGTCAAGAATGAAATAAAGATTTCCTATGATATTTATAATGGCAAAGTCTTATATTTTTAATCCATCGAACTTCACAAAATGCCTTGCACAAATTCCTACAATTATCAATCAGGTACATACTGTTATGTCATTTGCAATGCAAATTTTGAAGAAACGTTTTTATTTTTAGCTGTCTCCTTCAACCTAACAAGATTGAAGAGGCTTTTCAAAAAAAAAAAAATTGACATTTTTTTTTTTCTCGTGAATAAAAATAGTTTAAATGCACAAGTATCTATAAAAATTGAGATATTTAAGGGGCATGGTCACTATTTTGATCAATATTTATTTTTCCTTTTTTAATGTTTATAATGCTTCAGTAAGGCATCTCTAATAGCTAACCAAACTGTGAGTGTCAGTCATCGAGTTATAGGCAAGATACAGAGCTCACAATTCTTTGATATGTAAACAAAGCACAGGTCATGTTTTTGTTTTCATTTTGAATGTTGAAAAGAGAACTCCAGGTTTAGACCTAAATGAATGTGGCAAACACTAGGAACAGTTTATCTATGTTCAAAACAAATTAGCAGATAGAAAAATAAGCTGGAAAAGAACTTTTAACCCATGTAAACAAAAACATGGCACGAGCCTTGTTTACACAGAAAAGAATTGTGAGCTCTGTACCTTGCTTTTAACTCTACGACTGACACCCAAATTTTGGTTAATCATTAAAAATGCATTACTAAAGCATTGTAAACAAAAAAATAGAAAAATAAAATTTGACCATATCGTGACCATGCCCCTTTAAAGACAGAGATGGGTAATCATAATCAGTAACTGTAATCAGTTGTAATCAATTACAGATTGCTGAGTAATCATGGGTAATCAGTAATCACCCATTTTAAGTTTAAAACTTGTTTTAATTCCATGTCTAGATTTTAATATAAGTGTACCCAATGCTTTCTGTCCACATCCTCATCTGCTTCCCATTTTCTTGTTAGAAATGGATGCTTCTTGCTTATGATTTCGCCATCAAAAAAAGTTGTTAAGGTCGGGTATTCCTCTGTGAGTCCCTTGATCTTCAGATATCCACAAAGGTAAGAATTTTCTAGATCAACATACTGAAAAATAACATAATTAAAGCATAAATTAATTTTTATTATTAATATAATAAAATACAATATTATCCAAAATGTCAACAATATGTTTTATTGTTAGTTTCACTTTCGTCTGACAGCTACTTACTTGCAAAATAACTTCCACATCATAACAGTTTCCTTTACTTTTTTGGTGGCCCTGAAATCTGGACCCGTTATACAGGAGGGTCGTGGTAACTCCCGGCTGTTTGGAATTCGCAGGAGGAGGTGGATCAAGCTTCACCGGCATAATTAAACTCGGTTAAGTCTGTTTCCAACTCCCAATTTAACCCAAAGCCGTCTCAAATCTCAAGCCAATTTTACCGGAAGTTGTTTGAAGACAGAGCGCAATTTTGATTGGCTAATTGTAACTAATCGGTAGGAGTTTAGTTTACGACTTTCGGTATATGCTTCAAAATGGCTGCGCCCATGAACACATGTAAACATTTGATTGGAACGTTGACCAGAATTAGAACACCGAAGCCTTTTAATATATGTTTTATACGAAAGTACAAAACAGGAGGTAAGAACAGCCATGTAGAAGTTAAATAAGATAAGTCTTTTCGTTAAATATGATTTCTGCATAATTTTTGCATGTTTATGCTCACACTGTTTAAGGTGACCTTACAGAGTATTCAAGTTTTGTTTTCACGAAAAGTTTCTTGCCTTAAACCATGTTTATATCAAAATAGCACTGCAGCTTATTTGTACTTATTTACTTAACTGAAATGCAATCCTTGGTTCATCCACAGACTTTTGAACCACAGTATTCTGTGTTGTGATGACAATTTCCATAACTACAGTATACCTCAGATATTTTAAGTGGAATTTCATAGAATTCTTGTTACTTAAGAACTGCCAGTGTTTCGCACAATCAAAAGTGTCACTTCAATCAGTAGTTGGTGCCCTTGTGCGAGGCAAAGCTGTTAAAGGAAAAAAAAAAGATTTATGTATACATGAATATGAACGTGTTTGAATGCAGTCTAGTGATATGGGATTAGATTCTCTCCACATATTTATTTTTTGTCTTTATGCATATTGATTTTGAGTCTCATCTTGGTATTATTTGGAAAAATTATTTAGAAAATACATTTCTTGTAATGAATGTTTTAACATAACAAGAGCTAGGTAACAATGTTTGATTATATTTTTCTTAAGTATCTAATTAAAAAATAAAATGCTCCATTTTACAATTTGATTATCTTTAAGTTCTCCCATATAGCTATGGTATTTAATTTTTTCAATAAAAACAATGGGTCATGAAAAGATATTTATTGTAAAATCATTAATCTTATTCTTACAAACAAACTATATGAAAAAAAAACCCAAACAAATGATGGATATAGTGAAGTACCGGTAAGTCCACAAGACTAGAAATTCACTATTACTGTATTTTACTATATTTTAGGATCATTGAGTGTGAAGTGACAAGAAAACCTAGTTGCAATAACTTACTCATAATTGATATAGGTATTAAAGAAGGTAAAAACCACAGGCACCTAACATTATATAATTTTCTCACAATAAAGAATCTATACCCTCTACCTAATAACACACAGAGGGTATTTTTTTTTTTATTATGAGAAAATTATATAACGTCAGGTGCCTGTGGTAAATACTGATAGATGAGTTTTCATTAAATTAAATCACTAAAATTTTTCTTCTTTTCCAGAATTGAAGAAATTCTATAAGAATGCCAGCATTGTACAGAATCAAGGTAAAGAATATTGAATAAGGTCATTATTGTCAGTGAACTGTTTAGACATGAATATTCAGTTAGTTTAATTCTTTGTGAAATATCTGTATGTTTATAAAATAACATGTATTATTTCCTACTGTCAAGTACATGTGTAGTGGGAATTCAAACAATGATTTAAAAAATATCATACAATAAAAGGAAAATGCTACACATATAATGAAATTATAACATAAATAAAAATTTTAAAAAACAGTGTAAAAATATTTGATGATCGACACTATGAAAATAAACACTGCAAAATATATTTAGTGAATAGATGTTTGTAATTTACCAGTACATTGGTTATGGTAACAAGGGATATACAAATCTTGAACTCCTTTAAGTTGTAAACAAGGCTCCTACTATTTTTTGTTTACTTATAAATTGTTGAATAAAAATTTTAAAAATACATTATTTTTAACAAAAAGAGGTTTGACAAACACCACAGAAAGTAAGTGCAAATAGAAAAAATATATTACATGGTAAAAAGAATTTATAATAAATGAAACAAGAGCATATCATGCAAATTTCAGGCTTTGTTTTCCCAATGATCCAGGTATTGTGAGCACAATTAGAAATACATAAATTAAAAATTGTAGATATTGAAAAGGGAAAAAAATTAAAACATTTTCAGCTCAGATTTTGAGCATGTTATTTAAAACTTCTCTGTATTAGCTTTGTCAGTGTTTGTTGTCAAAGTATAAAATCCTTTGAACTCATTTTCATAACTAATTTTTTTTTTTTTTTTTGCTAATGCGTTTGCAATATAACATTTTTTTGCAAATAAACCTATTACTTTTATGAATAAATATGAAATTTTTGTGAATAAATGCATTCCTTACATATTATATTATAAAACTTGTGTAAATAAATGCATATAATTATCATTATAAAAACATAATTATATATTTAAACCCTCCCCTAATCTAAAAAAGAATTGAACGAAAACAATATTTATAAAAAAAATATTAGTGTTATACACTGTATCACAAAAGTTTTGCATCTTGTAATAACATGTATTTGCAAAAGTTTGGCATAGTTTAATAATGAGAAAATAATATGTTTTCTGCTTCGAAAATGAGCTCAATTGGTTTTCGTTATAACAAAGACTTTTGTTCCTTATTTGACCTATTGCTATCTGTTTTCGTTCGTCGTCGTGCGACATGCGTCGTGCGTTAACAATTTACATTTTTTAAAGGACAATTGTTTCCATTTTTAGTGTGAAGCATCTCTATGGTAAGAGGAATGTAAATTGTGATATTGGTGGCTCTACCACCCCCAGGGTGTCACAGGTGGGGCCAAATATGCAAAAAACAGCCAAATGTTCAAAAATCTTCTTCTCTACTCCCACACATGTGAGGAAAAAACTGATTGCATGGTTATGATGTCCATGAAGCCCTCTACCACAATTGTGAAATTCATGACCCCTGGGTCAGGGGTTCAGGCTCTAGGGTGGGGCCAATATGGCCATATAGTAAAAATGTATTAAATCTTAGAAAATCTTCTTCTCTACTCCCAGAGATATTTGTTAACAAGAGGCCCATGGGCCACATCGGTCACCTGAGGAACAATAGGTATGATAAAATCAGCTTAATGGAGTCATAATACAAACTATCCAGACAATGTAGTATAATACATGTAGATCCTGTATAAATAAAATTCAATTTTTTCCACTGGATATTCTAAGATTTTTAAAGATCTAGATTTACTCTTAATATTCCTATGTAAACATTCCACCCCAATTGTGGCCCCACCCTACCCCCAGAAATCATGATTTTTACAAATTCAAATCTACACTACCTGAGGATGCTTCCAAAAAAGTTTTAGCCTTCCTGGCTTATTAGTTTCTGAGAAGATGAATTTTAAAGATTTACTCTATATATTCCTATGTAGAAATTTGATCCCAAATTGTGGCCCCACTCTACCTCTGGGGGTAATGATTTTCACAACTTTAAATATACACTACCTGAGAATGCTTCCACACAAGTTTCAGCTTTCCTGGCTAATTAGTTTCTGAGAAGACGATTTTTTAAGATTAACTCTATATATTCCTATGTTAAAAATCGACCCTCCATTGTAACCCCACCCTACACCCCGAGGGTCATGATTTTCACAACTTTGAATCTACATTACCTGAGAATGCCTCTAAACGAGTTTCAGCTTTCCTGGCTTATTAGTTTCTGAGAAGACGATTTTTAAAGATTAACTCTATATATATTCCTATGTAGAAAGTTGACCCCCCCCCCCCC
>WFKH01007768.1:7991259-8010265 GCA_016163765.1 Magallana hongkongensis | reverse complement strand
TCATATACTTACTTAGAAAGTCAAGTCGGAGGGATAAAACATCTCCAAAGTCAATGCCCTCTTGCTTTGCTATTTTCCCAGCTTCCTCTTTGGGCCCCTGTTCCTCTACAGCCTTTTTGAGCATTTCCTCATCAATGACAGCAGGTTCCACGGTGTCATATAGCCGACTCATTTTGAGTTACTTTTTAAACCTACAAATAGCCTATATCTTTAAAAAGGATAGTCTTGCAATTTTACCAGTCTACCTGTCTAAATTATTACAATTGACATCAATTTTGATTATATTAAAACCTGAATAAATGATAACATGTTCATCCACCGATTCTCCACAGAGACATCAATGAAATGTTTATTTCTAAAGGGATGAGAGAAAATAATGACAGATAATAACAGGATTTGAACCCACGACCCTGAATCTCTTGTCAGGTGCTCTACCAACTAAGCTATCTGTCGCCACCAATCAAACTGTCTGACCGACACGATCCTCCCCCTTAAATGATCTTCGCCCTCAAAGTTCAACATCCCAGATTCTTTCCCTTGAGTTAATATATAACCTTGTCACTTTTGAAGGGATTGGTTATGGGGTAATCTCGGTATGTTGTTAAGATGAGAGAAATAATGACGAACCAAACCAAGATTCGAACATGAGCCCCCTGAATCTCTTGTAAGGTGCTCTAGCGACTGAGCTATCTGGCGCAAGCGATCGAATTGGTCTGACCGTCACACATTATTTAAAGTCTGTACATCAGTATATTTGTATTCATAAACTAACTTCAGGTGATTCCGACTGAATACATTACGAATTTCCTCTAATTCCGTGGCAAGTTCTGCTAACTGATTTTTCTGAAAGACAAACTGGCTCTATCAAATACTATAGCTGTAACGTAGGTTCAAAATGCCTTTTCGTACCTTGTGTAGCGATGTTTACAATTTAACTATCCAGAGACTGTAAAATAACTTAGCTAGAACATCTGTCGTGTCACGTTGCTTATAAAGTATAATTTGTCTAACCATAAACGAATGAACCCATTTACTCTCTGCACGATGTAAACATTCAAGCACTTTGCATTTCAAACGTAAAAATGTATACAGTTGTTATGGTTATTTTCAACATCCGGTTTTAGACTTCCGGGAGAAAATCTTATGTTCGGATAGAGTAAATATTATCGATATTTAAAGGCGTACATTTGATAAAATGACCTTTTTAATTTGACGAAACATTTAATAAATATTATAAATATAAAATTTTCGCAGAATAAAGCCAATTTGAATATTTGCCGTTTTCTGCTTGATTTTAGAAAAATAATTTTCTCTAGAAGATCACCTTCTGATAACTGAGACAGAACATTTTGTGTATTTAAAACTGTGTTTATTTTCAACAAGATCATAATGCAATAGTGTATCTGCAATATGAATAATGGTACTGTTATCACGAGAGTTGGGTAAATATAGAAAAGAACCATTGAAAGATCACAAGCGTCTGAGTCACTAAGAATTGGGTCAATGTCGGGGTGTGACGTCATATTGTTATTTACCTAAAAATGGCTGCTCTCTTCGGACATGGAAATCCTCTTGCGACGCAAGTGGGACAGTTGATCGGTAGGCAAATTAGCCATTAAAACAGATGTCAACGCCTCGGATATTTTATATATACAATGTCAATTGTTTAGTTTAAACGCTGAGTTTATGGGATTGTGAGAATTTCAAAATAATTAAAAAATCCTCATTAGTAAGTTGAGAGAAATAAATGATTGCAACATGAAAACAATAGCATAAATACATATAATGATTTTTTAATTGCATGCTACTCTTTTTTTTCAAGAATATGATTTAGATTAGGTTTCATTTTTACTCTCACATTGACATCAATCTTTACATAAAGCAATCAAGTTTTTTATAAGTATGCTCAGCCCTTGTTCATTAAAAATAATATAATAGTGTAAGGGTTATACATCTATCATTATCACATTTTGACCAACAAAAATCTTAAGTTTAATCCTAGATTTATAGGATACACTCTTCTGTAAGATGTTAACAGTTTTAAAGCGCTTTACCTCTTTTAATGTGCTTGAGAACAGTTTTGGCATGTTGCATTTGATTTGAGGTATTGCAATATGCATTTGTGGGTTAAAGGTTGACATTAACTCTTAAGATCACGACATGCCTTATTGGATTGTCCTTAAACTTGTAACAGTTGAGCACTATAGTACTTGACACAGCCGAGAAAATCATTCAAACACATCACACAGACTTTTACATCTATAGTGTTTTGTTTGTTTAATTGTACCAGTACTTTTTATAAAACAAAACACCTCTATCCTTTTTTACAATTAAAGAAAGGGGAACAGATGGATCTCAAGCATCAGAGAACTGGGCAATTCTTATGGAAGTTTGTGACATCATCAATGAGACAGATGAAGGGTATGTTTAGTACATATATTGTGTTCTAAAGTGTGACAATATGCTTTAATAATTATATATAACACTGATGTAAAATAAAAAAAAAGTAAATTTGACTCATCAATACCTTTTGTATGTAAAGATTGAAATACAAGAGTATATGTTATTAACTGTGGAATTATACATCATTTGCACAGTTCATTGATTGACTTCATCATAAAAAAAATTATATCATTAATTTTTATGTTGAAAATGTGAAGCTCAATAATTTTCTATTTTATTGATTAAAAGGAAGAAATTTTGAGAATTTTTGCATATGTAATATTTAATTATTTTTAAACAAATTTTACTCTGATATACAATATATGTAAAGTACATAATGAAGGTGTATATATGTATTTCTGTTTATTTTAGAAAAAAAATTATTTTTTATGTAAATCTGTGATATCATTGGTATATTTTCTTTCACAGTCCAAAAGATGCTGCCAGAGCAATCAGAAAGAGGTTATCACAGAACATGGGAAAAAACCACACAGCCATTATGTACACCCTCACTGTGAGTGAAGTCTTTCATTGTTAGCTGGTATGGGGTAGTTAAATTTTAATGTGAATGAGAGTGCACCATAATCAAAATGTAATCACTTTTTATGTTTTCAAATTCTATAGGTTTTTTTTTTTACCATGACATGCATTTTATTAAAATTTCATTTTTTTTTTACTCATACAAGATTAAAAGATCAAAAGCTTATATGCTTTAACAAATTATGTTAGCTATTAGAAAAGAAGATTGGTGAAGAAAACAAATAAAGTTATAGACACAATTTTGATAATGTCATTTTTGTTTTGAAAGACAGTGTGTCACAAAATTTTTGTGTCCCATGCCTCTATAGATTTCATATGCATAGTAATTTATTAATCAAATGAAATATCTTACATGCAAAATTATCTACTTTCCAATTTGAATCTTTCAGTGCCTTGAAACATGTGTCAAAAACTGTGGTAGAAGATTTCACATTCAGTTAGCAAACAAAGATTTCCTATCTGACCTAATTAAAGTTATTGGTCCTAAATATGACCCACCACAAGCAGTTCAGGAGAAAGTGCTTAGTCTCATTCAGGTAATGCAGGAAATGACTCATTTGTATTTATTCTTTAATAACCAGTTCTAGATCATGTTGTATGTTCTAAGAAATATTTTCTAGACATGGGCAGATGCATTTAGGGGAATCCCGGAGTTGAAAGAGATAGACAAAGTGTACCAGGACCTGAAGGCTAAAGGCATTGAGTTCCCAATGACAGATCTGGACCACTTGGCACCAATTCACACACCAGCAAGGGTAGGACAAGCTTGTCATCATTAAAAAATCTATTTTCACAAATATTTTTTTTAAAGTACGTTTTCTCAGTATGGTGCAATGATTTTTTCTGCTATTCAGATGCTATTTGATGGTAATACATGTATTGGTGTTAAGGACGGCGGACCCAATTCATTTCTACAATAGATTTTTTATCCAAATTTTTATATAATGTTAATCAGTTAATGGTGAGTGAAAATCAATAAAAAAAGTAAATGATAAATGATAATCGACTTCCTTATTTTACTGGGGGCGTTTCAAAATTTGGGTACGAAAATCCTCAGATATAATAGAAAGTAAAGGAAATTTTCTGTGGTGTGGTATAAAAACTGATATTTTAAAAATTCTGCAATAGTTTTTTTACTCTTATTAAATTATAATATTAAGAAGTCAATGAGCTTACTGATGAACAGAAAAAAAATGTGTCATCGACCTAAAGTTTTTGAGGGTTGTGTCAAAGTTCACTGCATGGTTCATTTTTGTTCAGAAATATTACTGAAAAAAGGGCATATTAACTATTGCCTGACATTACATTAACTGCTATATATATAAATATTGTTAGGTTAAGGTATAAATTCAGCATCTACCAGATTATAAGACTATAAACTGCCTTTGGGCGTTTAAGGATTTATAAACCGTGGAAATATAACGGACTTGTCGCAAACAGAGGAAATTCGGGGTAATTTTTTTATCTTAATTTTTCTCCATTAAAAATATTTTGGCATCACAAGTTATGTTTAGTAGAATGAAAACTTCATAATTTACTCTTATTCTGATGTACGTAAATATGACAGTCATATTCATAGCATATGCGCGGATTTCTGCGCAGATGTGCGAAATCTTGAATTGGGTCCGTTGTCCTTAAATAGATGATAGGAGAAATCATTTTTTCATAGTATTTTTGTGATATTCTAGACTCATGTAAAATCAAAATATTTTTTACAAATACTGGTAAACATTTTTCTTGCTTTCAATGCATTGTCACCTGTTTTATCTTGTATATTTGGATTGTAGAGCACAGCTGAAGTAGACCCTGGATTAAGTAGATTAAGACCATCAACTAGAACTGTGAGTACTTATTTTTTTGTATCACATGTAGTATTTGCCTCTATTTTTTGTGAGTTTATGCTTATTAGTACCACACAGTACATGTAACACGTACCTGTCACAGGGGTCTTGTCCTCAAAAACTTGTGTCACAAAATGTCACAGAATATATAGGTTATACTTCAGTTGAAATTACAATGCTGTGTCAAGGAAACCCCTATACATAACAAATATCCATGATATAAATTACAGAGCAGACACGTAGTGACTGCAGGCTCCCAGGATAAGGAGGTCTGGGTATTTCTTTGTGTTTGTATTATGTTGTTTGTATTAAGTTGTTTGTTGATTCATGTACTGTATTGGGGATAAAACTTTTCAATATGTATGTTGTCTTCTAAAACCAAACTTCATAGTTAACCCAAAAAAATTATGATTTTGTTTCATAATGAAACCTACCGTAAACAATCAAAATTGCAAGCTTTTACGGTAAAAACTAACAAGAATTATAAAAATATCCATCTGAAAGAGATATCGGGTATGTGTCCTATATCTCGTGGAAATGTCAAACTTGCTTGAGAGTATAATAATGCCACATGTATATTTGATGTACATATACACTGTATTGTGTATAAACAGGTACAGTCAATTTTTTTTAAGATAAAAAGCCTGGTTGGTTCATGTATTGATCATAAGCTCATGTACCTGTACACATAACTCTCACTCCAACTCATATGCTTTGTATGAACACATGGGTGAATGTTTTGGTTTTCCAAACTTCAGTTTGGAAAATCTTACGATAATCTGCAATTCTATATGCATTGTATTCTTGATAAGCATACTACATCATTTAATGTATTCTTCTCTGTCAAACCCCCTATTCCAGTTTACAAAATTGGTCAATATATGACATGGTCAGACACAAAAATGAGAAAGTTAATATAATAAATATATACTGAATTAGTGTATTAAATGTATTGATGTTATTCACTCAGACATTGAAAAAAAAATTGTTACCATGGTTACAGATGCAAACTTTCAGGGTTACATATGAATGTAGAAGAGGCATCGTAGGAGCAATGTGATGAGAGCAAAATTCAATCGATATCAAGAGATACTTACCTACAATATTCATATACATGTACATGTAGTTGCAAACTTTTTTAACATTAGACATTGACAACACAAGTGGCAGTTCATGTTTCAAAATGTACCTGTTGTATGGATTAATAAAATATTTGTATCATTCATGTTTGGTACCTTAGAAATTGAATATTTCATTTGCTGCAGCATAACAAAATGACCCGATTTATGTTGTTGATGTATCCATATAATCTTTTCACAAATTGAGTGAATTTTATTTTAATTAAAATTGAACATCCAATTACAATGTACTGGTATGTTATCTATAAATGCTTATACATGTACATTGTGCTTCTCATTTAAATTGGCTTTGAATAAAAAAGAGGAGGGGGAGGGGAGAAGAACCTACCTATAGTCCTTTTTTGAAAATCTTAGCAATTGAAACAAATCTGTTCTGAAGTCTAATGAAAGTTACGGTATATATAGGAACATTGATTAAAAAAAGAAGATATACTGTAACATATAGCACTAGGTCTTACTTTCCTATATATACTATATATACAATAATTCTATTGTACTATATGCATGTAGATGGATTAAGGGTGTGTTCCCTTTTGCACACATTTGATAATTGGGTATAGAACAGTAGGTGTGATTTGTGTTGTGATAGCAATTATAGTCTGCTTTCAATCAAAGATTGTACCTGGATTTTTACCTGTGTTTTATCAGCGCATTAACGATGAAACAAGAAGAATATAGATATTTTGTTGTGTTTTAGGATTAATAACTATTGGCAATTGTTTTCATTTGATAAAAAAAAAATGATATTACTATTGTTAAATTTCCGCTCATTGATATGAAAAATAATGATAGACGATTTAACTTTTACATTTTTGTCCATTTACGTTAAATATAAAACTGAATGAATTGAGGTAAAATTGTCGATCCCAAGCCAATTGAAAGCTGATTCAATGGATAATTATAGGATGAAGGGGAAAACTACAGTCGTTTGGGGTACTCCGAATCTCTTTTTACAACTTAGTTGCAAAATATGTAAAACGCATGTTTATAATTGGTTGTTTGGTATCAACAGAAAGGAGATTATGTAAGGAAACAGAGCATTGTCACAAAATATTTCAATCTTTGAAGTAGCGACTTTGACAGTAGTTGTAATGACATCACCGCTTTAGTATATTGTGGGTCACTTTCTGGTATCTAAACTGGCACAAAACATTCTGACAAAAACAATTTTTTTAATATTGAATAGTTACACCCCAATGTTGAAAATGCATGAACTACATTTGATAGGTTTTGTGAAAAAATCTTTACAGTTCTTGAAGCATATAAAATTGCCGATTTTTCATCATACAGTTTGTCAATTTTCTTCGATTATTCAAGCCACAGCATAAATGAAAAAAATTTAACAGCATTTTCACTAGACAAATTTCCTCTATTGATGTCAGCAAAAACATTAATTAAATATTAACGTATGATATTTTCTCTTAAAACTTGTAACAGGTTACCGTACTTAAGACAATATGGTAGTTTCATCTGTTAATGTTTTGAAAATCCAGTAATTAGGTCTACATTTGATAGTTTTGTGAAAAAATCTTTACAGTTCTTGAAGCATATAAAATTGCCGATTTATCATCATACAGTTTGTCAATTTCTTCGATAATTCAAGCTACAGCATAAATGAAAAATATTTAACAGCGTGTTCACTAGACAAATTTACTCCATTAATGTCAGCAAAAACATTACCAGGGGTAATTAAATATTAACGTATGATAAATTCTCTTCAAACTTGTAACAGATAACTTATGACTGTAGGTTAGTTTCATCCGTTAATGTTTTTGTACATTTGCGACACTTCAAATGTCCGAAAACACAAAATGCGATGCGATTCAAAATATACCACCAAAAGACTGTATCTCACTGAAAATTACTCCTCATCCAAGCTTGACATGTTATCCTGTATAGAGTGTCCAATTATTTAAGGTCTTCCGTTTCCAACGGAAGACCTTATTGTTATTGCTTTGTTTCTTTTCCTCTATTATTATTATTATTAATTTTTTTTTCTCCCACGTTTTCTCAAAAACGCTTCAGCCTTTTTTGGTGAAATTTTCAGATCTTATTAACGACAAAATTTGTAAGAAAATTACACGAGATTTTTTCGATCGTCACTTCCGGTCCCGAGATATTAAAAATTTAATGTTTCTGCTTGTTCACAATTTTTCTCCAAAAGAATTTAAGATAGAATTTTCAAATTTTCAGGGGTGGTAGAGAGTCGTCAGCCGCAGTGCCCTTCGCATATCCGAACGTCCGCCGTCACTTCCGGTCGTCACCGGAAGGAAACAAAAAATTATCATTTTTCAAGTTTTTTGACTTGAATTTTTTTTATTTTATTATTCGATAGAGACACTTTCAAAACTTCAGAATATGAAATCCGTTGTCTTGAAGCGAGAGTCTGCGTAGCTCAGTCGTTAGAGTGGTGGACTTGTGCCCAGGCGACCCGGGTTCAGTCCCCGAGTGTCGAACGATTTTTCTTTCTTAATTGTGGTTTGTTTTACAATTTTATCTTGAAAATGATGGTTTAAAATGTTTTCCGTTTAAATTTTATCATAAATCAAAATAATATCGGGGTTTTTTCAGTACAAATATAGAGCCTGGTTAGAAATACCATTAATTTTCTGCTATGTGACAGTCTTTTTTTTTAATCAGCAGCTATCTAAATTCAGACACTCAGAGCATCGCCGGCATCAAAGTCATGCCGCCGAAGCACCCCTGTAATACGACCGCATTAGAGCTCGCCGGTTCGCTTTGCCGGCATCAAAGAAATGCCGCTATCTCAATGACTGTGTGCACACAACAATTAGCGACTGCGGGTAGAAAATAATTTTTCTTCTAACAATATGCTTATGTTTCAATTATTATACATGACTTTAAATTGAGGGTTGTTTAATGTTTCTCCACATACTTGGATACAGGCATGCATGTATACATGCGTTTATTGACAAATGTTTGTTTTTTTACAGATATACATGTTTGAATTGTATATTTACTTCTCTCTCTCTCTCTCTCTCTCTCTCTCTCTCTCACAGTCAAGTCATGAGCAGTGAATGTCTGAACTCCGCCTCTACGATGACATGTGGTGATAACGAACTCTCTCTCTCTTGACATACTATTGAAAAAAGTCATTCTAAACATAAGAATAATTTTAAATGTTAGTACATGTATAAATATGAAAAATATTTGTTTTTCGACCCGCGGTTAGCTATTTTATCTATCTGTAATGCAGTTGCATCGTTGGAACCTGATTCACTGTTGTTGCGGCGGAATGTCTTTGATGCCGGCGAAGTGACCGAGGATCGAAATACGTCACAATACGGATTTTACAATATTGGTTTGACTTTTAAATAGCGTTTTAGATATCCGGTATTAGTTTTGCTCTATGTTAAAGAGTGTTAAGAAATGGTAGAAAAGAACAGCTCTATAGTCTTTTTTAAGGTGTATTCAAACGGAAGACCTCTTGTTGCTTGCAACGAGCGTCTAGTTATTATTTATTTTTTGCATCAAGTATTAAGGTGACTATATTTTGTAGTATAAACAACAATCAGTATACAACAGTGTTAAATCTGCAAAAAATAAATATCAACGCAATTGCGAGTAGATATGTTTTATTTATTTTATTGTCAAAACCCTTCACAGGAACTGTGATACAGACTATTGCAATTAAGCAATTATCTCACCTGGTCAAATTCCCATTTCGCACACATTTTTTCGATACCTAATTTTCAAATGTGTGCAAAACGGGAACAAACCAGATTAAGTGCTTCAGTATCACACACAAAGCATTGTCTTGCTAAAAATCAGCAGAAATGCCTTGTGTTGAACTTCATAAGCACTTCAACAAGATTAAACTGGGAAATAATTAACTAAGACAACAGGTGCATTAAAGACTATGGAATAAGGAAGTAGTTCTCCCTAGGATATTTTAAGTACCTGACATAAGATACAGGTCATGAGTTTACCTGGTCTATCTACCTGTGTTGTGATATTGTCAGTTTCTGCAGAGTTATTGATTATTTCTGGCAGACGGTCTCATTTGTCATTAAACCTGCTGCTTGTAGACATTTCTTTTGTGTTGGAATTCAACAAGGAATAGTCATTCAGCGGGTATAAAATGGTAATGCAGAGTATCAATGTCTTAAAAAAATTCTTTTCAATATAACACAAACATTTACCCTGCATGTATGTGAATCAAAGGGCTACACATTGTTAAGACTTCCCCCTCTAATGATATTGTGTGTACCGTTATCAATGGTGGTTTTGAAATGTTTTGTGGGTGTTTTAAAGCAGTTGCTTGATTTGCTGTAAACATTGTGGTTAGACATCAAATATGCTATATTCTGCTTTGAATTCATACAAGGCTACTAGTATCTGTTCTGCTGATTTGAAAAATATATATTTTGTGTCTGTGTATACTCTGTGAAAAGCTCTTCTAAGATGTTTTAGCAGTGCCTTGAATCACAGAATTCATCAAACTAATTTTAAATGACTACATCTACATGTATAATGTATAATAATAACTTTGCTTGATTAAAAAAACATGTCATCCGTGAAAATACCAAAAATAATCTTTCCGTAGAACTTAGGCTTATACAGTACAATGTGATATTGCTATGTCAGTATCATTGAATTTTCCAGATATTTCTGTGTTCTGAAATCAGTGCCATACTCATTCTTTCACTAAAGTGACTGTATTGTTTATTTTCTAGCCCCAACAGGCCCCAGTAGTTCCTCAAACACCACCCCAACCCACAACTGGTCCCATTAACCCATCAGCTGAGCAGATGACAAAGTTAAAAACTGAGCTGAATGTTGTCCAGGGGAACATCCGCGTCATGAGCGAGATGTTAACGGAGCTCTCGCCTTCCAACATTGACCCCTCAGACCTAGAGCTTCTACAGGAGCTCAACAGGACAAACAGACAGATGCAGCAGCGATTGGTGGAATTAATAGACAAAATAGCCAATGAGGAGGCTACAAGTAAGTTTGATAGTTCAGACATTGATTGATTTAAAATACCCAATGAAACTATTGAATAAAAAATAATGTGTTAAATTACTGTTGATGTTTCTTTGTAGATGAACTTTTACGGATAAATGATGACATGAACAACGTGTTTCTGCGGTACGAGAGGTTTGAGCGATACAGAACAGGCCAGTCTGGCCAACAACCAAGCCAACCCTCGGAGCCATTACCCAGTGAAAGCATGTCACCACCCTCCTATGACCAGGTCTGTGGGATGTGAAGGGAATATAAAGTACATTGAGTACCTAAATAGTGTAACTGATGATTAGAACTTCTTTAAGTAAACAATAAAGTGCCTTCGTTGGTGGTTCATGTGGGTATGAAAGTAGCAGACATTGCAGAAAAAATATATAGTCCTTTTTTTTTCTAGGTATCCCCCATGACTGAAATTAGATTTGAGCATATATACAGTTCAAATTAATTCAGTTGAACATAAGATAGAATATACGATTTTATTTCAGTGATTGATTACCTGGTAAACCGCAGTTAGCAATTAAGGTGGTGGTCGAACAATTTTATTCGGACAAGTTGCCTTTGGATCTCTTGATATTTTGATATCCATACATGTATATTTGTCTCATTATTGTAGGCATCATCTTCCCCTGCCCCTGTCCCTGCACAGCCTGCTCCCACAGTGGGGAATCTGATAGACCTGGGGGATGACACATTTGTCCCTAACCCTCAGCTCACCCCACAAGTTACAGCACAGATGGCAAACCTTGGTAAGTACCCTCTTAGCACAATAAAAAGGATTTGTCCTGTGATTTTTGTGTCTTATGCTACCTATTGATAATTGACATATTTAGATATAAAGTTGATTGTGATTAAAAAAATTAATAGATATGTAAGGCACCTTGTAAATGTTGTTTATATTGTGTAGTTATAAGAAGTTATAATGTTTGTTTCATATTGTATTTTAATATTGTATTTTTTGCAGACATAGGAAGCAATTCAACTACCACTTCAGGTCACAATGATGATGACTTTGATATGTTTGCCCAGTCAAGGAAATCTTTTGAGACAAACAAGCAGGCAATGGGGTGAGAGTACAGGGATAACTGGTTCTCAGTTTGAAGTAAAATTGAATAATTGTACAGTTATGAAATCTAAAAAATGAAAAATTAAATCTGGTAATATTTGTCAAGGTTTACTTGAGTATTAAACTTTTAAACAAGATCCTCTATGCACCAGGTATTGTACATTTATTAACATGCATTGCAGAAGTTACGCAAATCAGCAGGAGGACCAGTTTAACAAGAGTGGTCTAGGAACTGTGGTCAACTCAAGAAACAATGTGAGTTATGCTTATAGAAATTCTCAGTACATAGGAAATATCTCAATACATAAAATAAAGCTTCTTTGATGTATTTGTGTATGGCAAATGCATTTGACATTGAATAACGAAATGCTATGCATTTACAGTTTACAAAAGAGGAGGATGTGTTGAAGGTAATTTTGGTGATGTAGTGGTTGGAGCATAGTGGTTCATCTGCTTTGTTTATTTGCTTAGTTTACTCATTCTTCTCAGTCAACAGTTAGTGTGCTGGATTCTGGAAATTCTTCTCTGTAACTAACAATATCTGTTTTTTAACAATTCTCTTGGTTATCTAAATCAAGGGGAATAAATCGTTAAGTGTGCTCTACTGACACTCTTTTCAAGTTACTTTTAATTTACTTTGATTGTTTGCATAATTCAAGAAAAGTCATATGTTATTAATATACAAATCAAGTGAATTGAATTTTTACAAAAGAAGGGGGTGTTTTATGAGATGTAATTTTAAATAATTTGCAAAAAAAAATTATGTTCTTATCAGACTGTGAATTAATTATTTTATGCAAAGCAAAAGCTTTGTGAGGTGACTTAGCATGTGAAAATGTTAATGTTGTTAACTGTTTCCTACTGTTTTCTTTCCAACAAAATTGAATTAAGTTTTTACATAAGATGAAATGTTTATCATTTGCAGTTTTTCATTGCTTGTACTAACATTTCTATCAATTTGAAACCATCTTTTCATCTACCCTTAGCTTAATTTGGCACTAGTTTCTACAGTTGGTTGAACTAATATGGTAAAAAGAAAAAAAATCTGGTTATAACGTATAAGAATTAGCAGTGTCATCACATTTGTGACTCCTGGGTGGTCCTGTAAGGCCTGATAACCACAATGTTCATTACTCGGAACTTACGCTACTAGTACATGTTCTTATCAACACGGTAGTTAGTAATGGTAGCAGTTTGACTGACACATGTGTATGTTACAGCTAACAACAGAAGAGGAGGAGGTACTTAAGGTAACACATCATGCATGTAGCATGGTCACATGGCCATACACATTGGTCAGGTCCATAGTCAAGAAGAGAATCACCTGCAGAGTTTAACATTGTGTTTTATTTGCATTAACAATGCAGAGTATAAGCAGAGTCAGTTTTTCACTCTCTTTTGATTTGAAGCTAGATTTTTGTTTTGTTTTCTGTTTGTTTAAGATGCAGCCATGTAGGAATGAGATATAAACTTGTGTACCCAGATTTGTTAATACATATAATACACACTGTGTGATGAGTAAATTTAAACTTTGACATTCTATAGTGCTTGAAATTAATATCAATTTTTAACATCAATGGAAAATGATACACTAATTCTTTATTATCATTTATTTTATGTTGTATCATGCATTTATTTAGAAGGGCATGATTTAGTTGACATTTAAACAAACAAATACTATGAAGTCAGGATCTTTTGTTAGAGTATTATTATTTGTCAGATGCTCTGAAAATTCAATTTGTCTAACGTTTCGTGAATTGCTGTTCAAAAATTTCTATGGGAAAATTGTTTCAATTTAAAGTCAGGGCTGTTTTTTAAAACAAGTTTAAGAAAAATGTACATTGAACACTGATTTTAATATTAAAAATTATAAGATAACAGAAAATAATATATTCAGATAACATTTCACATATTTTGAAGGTTCAAATGTAAACCAATGTATATAGCTTTCTAAATAATGAATTACAGAGAATTCAGCATGTAAAGAAATAACAGACCGTCTTGTTCATTAGTGATATACAAGAGACATCTAGGTGATATTTGAAATACTGTTTGTAAATATACGGGAAAATTATAAATACCACCAAAATGTCCATCTCAGTTTTATGTTTAGTCAGGTAGCCACTGCTTTTTTTTTTTGGTGCATGCAGTGATTGAAGAGGAATAGAACACAAAGATCACAGGATAGATTGTGGTTTCTGGTACCGTTCAGATTATTGTTTTGCTGTTAGAAAGACAGCGAAAAGCTTTTGCAAGCTTTGGTGAACATGTCAAGAAACACATGGAACCTGTGAAGGAACACATAAAAAATACATGAAAACTGTGAAGGAACACATAAAAAATACATGGAACATGTGAAGAAATACATATAAAATACATGGAACATGTGAAGGAACACATAAAAAAATACATGGAACATGTGAAGAAATACATATAAAATACATGGAACATGTGAAGGAACACATAAAAAAATACATGGAACATTTGAAGGAACATCTTGTCATCGCTACCTTCAGTCTTGTACATGTCTTCTATGTAGATCATGAAATGTTTAGTAGCTAGTTGTGAATGAGATTTAGATTTAGCTCACTACATGTATGTACTTTTGAATGCTTAGATTGTTATTACATTTAATAATTGTGAAAAATTGATTATATTATTATAACAGATTAATTTAGAATTGATGACTTCAAATTTCTTGCTCTTTATATGATTGTTATGGGTTTTTATTGTAGTTACAAGACAAGGAAACTGATTATGATGAGATGGAACAGTGGTTAACAGCTGAACAGAAAGCCAGCGTAAGTACATAGACATGGAACACAAATTAAGAGCTTTTGGGGTTTATAGGTCCAAAATGGACAACTACAGTGTAGGTCAAAAACAGTTCCTGAAACATTGATGCATGTGGAGGGGTAAAGTGAAGGGCCACCTTAAGAGCTACCAGTACATGTACTGTAGTATGGGTTACCTACATTGACCTTGATATGCACTTGGCTAGATCCACATAATATTTAGGAATTATTTAATAATTCATTATTTAAAATATTTTATTCCATGCTTCATAATTTTTTTGTTTTACAGTTGAAGGAACATAAAAACCAGCAGAAGGATTCATTATCCAGTTCAGGTAGGCCAAGCAGATATTATATCATTAATATCAATGCAGTTAAAATCAGGGACTGTTAATTTAAATCAATGTTTATTACATGTACCATAAAGAAGAAAGTACAGTTTATTTCAATATTTGCCCTAAAATTCAAAAGTTGTTTAAATCTCATGAAAATGCATATATACCATCTGGAATATGTGTGTATATAAAGTACCAAGTTATACACTTTTATCTTGTTTCAAAAAATAATTATGACTTCAACATTTTGGCATATTTTTAAGATTTAGTCAAAAATGATAAAAAAAAAAAATGGCACATTTTCTTGTAGTTTTTGAAGAGGAAAATGTGTCCGCAGCTGTCGCCCACAACGAAATTAATATATTTTATGTGATATCACATGATAAAGTTATAATGTGAGTTTCATCGTGGGCGACGGCTGCGGACATAGTTTTCTATTCAAAATACCACTGAAGAATTGGTATCTTCTGCTCAGTTTTATGAAAATTACGGGAAAGTGCACTGTTTATGACGTCACAATTACCCCTGTGAAAAGTCTAATGTGTAACTATTTATAGATTCTTAGTTTATGGGTATTTTTCTGTAAATAAATGTTGCATTTTCATTTTTTGTGATTTTTTTTAAAAATCACTCTATAACAGGGCAGAATATGACTGAAACCGTACTTAGTTCTTTATGTTTTAATTTGTCATTAACTCTTCAGGGATGTATTTTCAAATCTGAACTAGAGCTGTTTTCTTTCAGAATTTGATTCATTTCTGGCAGATAGGGCACAGGCAGCCGACACTCTACCAAGCATAGCAGCTGCCACAGGTCAAAGGTCAAGGAAACTACAAAAAGATGATGAGGAGAACCCATTGTTTGCATTGTAATTTATGAACCAAGAGTGAGCGTGCGTGTGGAATGTATGGAGAGAGTTACTATCTGAGACTTTATAATGATCACATGATTGGTGTAACAAGTTTACATGATTACAGTGAGAGATCACATGGTCCCAATATGGCTGTACAATATGCCTGACCATGGAAACCTGCATGTTAGTCAAGTCTATATAAACTACTTTTCAAATAATACTGTAAATTTTGGTGTCAAAACTACTTGTTAAGTTATTACCCGTATTCCTTCAATTTTGTAATTGAAGTTAAACTATAGAAAACTGTACAGCTTTATACTTAAATGTTACAATAATTCAGATACTTGTATCATTATCATTTCAAAAACTGGGTTTTTTTAATAGAAGTGCATACATGTATATAAATACACTGTAAGAATGTTCTTGTGTTTCTACTACTAAGTATCATGCTGTGGAAACTTGTACCAAATGTGTTTTCATAAAGAGAAGACATTTGAGATGCGGCATAATTTTTGTACAAGAAAGCTCATTGTCATTTCATTCTAATAAATTGAATTTTCTTTGGTTATCATGGCAAAGGTAAGTCAGGAATTTATGGATATTGCTTTTCAATTGCTCTGTAATTAACAAGAAGTAAATGTCTTTTGAGTGTGTCAGGAGTTTAATGATATTTACATTTAAATATTTTTAGTCAGACAAATACAGTCTTTCCCATCCTACTGTATAAATGCAAAGGATGACAAAATAACTAACAATGATGATTGACTTCATAACTAATAATATTTGATGTTGAAGTTTAATACATGATGTTTTCACTAGAGACGTCATTTTGAAAATGACAAGGTGCAGTCCAAGAAATCCTTAACAAACTGGAGTTTTTACATTTACATAAGTCCATTATAATAATGAACTTATTTAGAGCAGTTTTGTAGGTTGAACCTATTAGATCTCTGTCAAATAAGGAATGTTCTCTGAGCTGACATGAAGACTGCAGTCAGACAAGCTATGTCTGTGCTATAAATTACATGAAATGGAAGGCTGCATTTGTGAAATGTTCTTTTCATTGATGATCATTTATTTATGGTAGTTTCCACACAAATCATTACATATGAAAGTTGATTCTGAAGTAAATCACATATTTATTTAAGATAATTCGCTTAAGCAATGCTAGAAGCTTATAGCTTGTTTATTACAAGACCATATAAAATGTTGATTAAAAGCTTTCAGCACAGAGAGAAAAAATGAGTTTATCAGTAATTGATAAATGGGATTTACTTTAATTTTAACAAATACGTATTTCAATATAACTATCATTATGATAACGGAATTTAGAAATACATTACTGCTATATCGTTTTGACTGTGCATTAATCATATTTATGTTGTTTTATTTTTCAACCTTATAGAAAACATTTACTTGTGTTAAAAATCTTGTACAATTCAAAATTTGTAGTAATTTGTACTCATTTGTAAGTGTCCAGAACACTTAACTATTTATCATGATGTTAAAAATTAAAGAATATTTGTTAAACCTTTCATTGCTTTGATTTTATTTCTGAAAAATCTGGACTCTAATGGTGTTTAAAGTTCATTACACCTGGTTGAAATGATAATTGAAGATAAATCCTTGAATCATCTAAAATTGCCGTAGCAATTTCCCCCTGGTGGAATTTTAGAATTTTCGAACACTTCTATGAACAATAACCTGCTATGTATACAGCATGCCAGACATCCATCTACTTGCCAATTGGAATAGCTCAGTGGACGAAGCACAACGTTCGATGACACAACTTTTTGAAGTCAACTTGTTCCACAAGTAACGCAAACAAGAAAAGTTACTGATATCTTACTTCTAGGCGTCTGTATTCCGCCAATTTTAACATGCGCGAATTCGGATCCAGGAATTTTTCCGGAGTTGTTTTGGGTTGTTTTTTTTTAAAGTGGTTGAATTCATGAATACAGTAAGGAACGGCACTTCTCATACTGCCATTTAACAAATTTTTGAACACCGTCGAAAGAGGTAACAGTTGCCAAATGTGATGTATCAGTGAAATGGTGTGAAGTTTTACATATGATCGTCTTATTTCAAATCAACAACAACGTGGGCAAAGCAAAATTTGTTTTCCAAGCTTTTACAATTGGAAATTTTATTATAAAATTGTTAAAAAATAACTGAGTACAAAAATATTTTAAAATTCAATCTGGTTAAAACATTGTTTTTTTATATATTGCAGAAACAACACGTTTTTGTGTAGTAACAATAAAACAGGATGTCTAAAGGGATACATGTAAATATGAACACACGCAAACATTCAAAACTACATATGACTATATAATTATAGTTTGAAAGAAAAGCCATAATTATAAAACAATTATGAAAAGCAAAACTTGCAAAATACATATACTCTGGTACGAACTGTATAATAAAAATGCTAGCCCTCTCGTTTAGATCATGATGGTATCCAGTACACGGAGATTCCACGTATTTTGATCAGTTCTGTTCTGGGGGGGGGGGGGGGTTCTATAATTCTGTTGTGGGTCAGTATAGAATCATTTCACCGTCGTTTTGGTCACGCTTACTGGCGCTAAGGTTTACCACCGCTTCATCCTCTGGGAAATGGAAATCCATGATTCCGCCCGTGGTCTTGTCCCCCTCCATTGGCTGCCGTTCTAACGTGAGCTGGATTTCATCTGCCGCCACCGTTTGTCCTATACCGCTGCTCTGAGATGGGCCGTTATTGGTGCCGCCCTCGTTTGCAATTTGGGATGTCTTTAAAATGTCTGTCACAATAACATCATCCTCTTCTTCACCGAAGTTTATCTGACCAGTCTGGAATTGGAGCAGAATATATTTTTTTACTTTTTAAAATTTTGTAATTATGGTTCTTGCAAATTTCAATTTTTTTTTTTTGGGGGGGGGGGGTCATAGATATAGGTTATGATATACAACATCCGGTTACCTTTTCTTCATATCCTGTCGGTGAGCTGCAAAGTAATGATATCAATGTCA
>WFKH01007768.1:7977163-7990859 GCA_016163765.1 Magallana hongkongensis | reverse complement strand
GTCACCTCATATATTGACAGTTAAGTCCAGAACGCGACTAACAGTACACTGTAGATACCTGAAGGGTAAACAGCAGGAGTTCCATTCTGTGGTTTTGAGACAATCCCCCCTCTTTGTGTAGACGGCCGGGATCCAGGACGGGATGAATTTTGATTTGATAGGGGAATATGTTGGACTCCATTTTGTTTTGGAGGGAAATCAAACTTAGGTTTGATAGGCCTAGGTCTCTTGGTTCTTCCTTGCCAGTTTTGGTATCGAGGGAACCAGTGATTCCTAAGAAACACCAAATGAATAACCATAATGAATAAACATAATGAAAACTACGTAAAAATATATATTACTTGTATCATTCAAGAATAAGTGCACTGACCATGTGACAACCAGGACCAACATCACAATCATGGCCACGAAAGCAAAGAAGGAAACGATGGAGGCCGCCACAAGTCCCCCGACATTGTAGTTGTCCCCAAGCGACCCTGTGAAATACAGATCAAATATTTTCGAAAGACATGATAAAATGATAGAAAGCAAGTAGAAACATCCCTATTCTCTCTCTCTCTCTCTCTCTCTCTCTCTCTCTCTCTCTCTCTCTCTCTCTCTAAAAGCTTGAACTAAATTACGCAAAACATTGAAGATCTATATAAAAGATATAAACAAATTTTAAATATTCATAGACATTTGATTCGTTTATCTAACATGCCGAACTGAGGTTTCCAATTTTTACTATCCATGGGTATAAAGTTTCATAGAACTGAGAGAACGCTACGGAAGCCCGTTGGTGCCACGTAAGAAAAATATTTTATCTGGCGGCCGCCAGATAATTATTTGGCGGCCGCCACTTATTATCTGGCGGCCGCTACATACTTTTCTTGCGGCCGCCACATGATTTTCTGGCGGCCGCCACATATTTTTCTGGCGGCCGCCACATAATTATCTGCGGCCGTCAGATAAAACCTGGCTTCCTGAAGCGCGCGCATGTTTTAATGGGAGCTTTTTAGGGAATTGTGGATACACTCTAATTTATTATTTATATTAATAATTTCTTAAACTTGACACCAAATATCAATTGCAGAGCTTAAATTTTGAAAAACTGGTGGAGTGGAATGTATAGTAGACTTTGTTAAAATCCAGAATGATTTAGATATTACTTTGTGTCTTGTATTATACATGTATGTTGTAAAACATTGTATTTTAGAGTTGTTTCTAAACTTTTAAAAACTAAACTAAACACCCGTTCAGGAAATCTTAACATTAAAAAAAACCTTAACTTGAGAGGAATGTTATGTAAACATTTATAGGTAAAGGAACGCACTGCCTTCTATATGTTTTAATTTTGGTATAAGAATTTACCAACGCAGATTAAAGTCAGTTTTATTGACCACGACAGCTAGTACAGGCAATATCACGAGAGCGGATCCTGCTATGACTTTATAAGGATAAACTAGGATAGGTGTGTACTAGCATTCGTGACCATATAAATGAAACTATTTAACTGCATGACTAGTGTTGTTAATTAAACTCTTATTCCAAATCACATGGAAGGCAGTAAAATAAAAATATAGTGATCAGCCACAGTCTCTCTGGGTAAAAAAACAACGTATGGTCAGTTAAAAGACTTTATATGAATGACATGACTGATGGTCAGCATACCAAATTCAAACGTGAGAACACATTGGTAAAAAAAATCCCAAACAACAGAAACACTGGAATTATTTAATTTAATACTTTAAAATTCCTATGAGTTATTAAAATATAACTACAAGTTATATATAACATAACAAAATAAGGGGCATGACAAGTATAGCTTGCATTTTATTCCATTCTTCGAATGAAAATAATCATGCATGTAATCTAACTTTCGACATGTTTATTCCGTAGTGTTTACACATTTCTTTGTAGATAAACACCATATGAAAAAAACAGAGCAATGGCTGTGTCAACATCCATCTTCTCAAACAAATACATGTATAAATACACTAACACTCACGTTATGCAAAATAATTTATGTGGCGGCCGCCAGATAAATTATGTGGAGGCCGCCAGATAGTAAGTGGCGGCCGCCAGATATTTAAGTGGCGGCCGCCAGAAAATTATGTGGCGGCCGCCTGATAATAAGTGGCGGCCGCCACATAATTATCTGGCGGCCGCCATCTAAAATATATTTCCTACGTGGCACCAACGTGCTTCCGTAGTACACACCCATTACGTAGAACAATTGGGACGACTGCATTTTCAAAGTGTGTTGGGTTTTTTTGTGTTTTTTACAGATACAATTACAGTGTGTCCCATTGGTTAATCCCCCCATTGTGTCAATTTATATGATAATGTTGTTTTTTAATTGTGTCACACTTTAAGGATTTAAAATTTCAACTCAATTTGGAACTTGCAAAACTAGGCCACTGTCTGGTCGTCAAATAGCTTTTAAAAAGATTTCAAGGATAAAAACAGCAAAAACCAGGAACTTAATTGTTAGTAAACAAGCTTTATGATACCTCATAATGTTCAATGCTGCATGCAGAAACTGAAAGATAACCGTTAAAAACGACCATAAATCCGAAAATACCAAAAATTCAACACGTCTCTTGGACTCTTATTTTCTTGGTAAAGAGGGAAGTCATCCAAAAATAATTCTTAATCATAGTACACGCTCTCTGACTTTAATTTTATGCATACAGTCATTAAACCCTAAATCACAGCTTATCTGCAGATTTGCAGTTCTGCAGCTAATGACAGCAAAGCCTTGCTCGATGTCGAGTTTGTAGACAAGTACTATTCATTGTACCTTATAAAGACAGAAGAATGCTTCAATAATGAATAAACATTCCAGTGATCGACTTGCACTGATCGATAAGTCAGCGCTGAACGCCATACATGGTGCAAGAACCGGTCTATACTGTATAAGGATATCTGATTAAAAACCGATCGACTTTTTCCTATATTCTAAATATAGATCTTATATGTATATTATGATTAAAGAGTTTAAAGGGCAAAGTTGCCCAGTCTGTATGAAAAGCAGGTAATTACAAATATTGGTCAATATATTAGAATAGTGCAATGTAGTGCTTACATTCAGAATAAACAACCAACTTACCTGGTAAAATTGAAAGGATTACCACTACACAGGTAAGTATGGAACTTTCCGCCATGTCGCCAGCTGGATTTTCACTGCGGTGAAGCCGTCCTACCCACCCTGTGATCTCAATAGTTCATAAGCGGTTGTAGAGAGTCCAATACAACATCCTGAATGAAACGCCCAGCACCTATACCGTACACCGATCGCGAGCACTGAAGCAAGGAGGCCCCCTTATGAACGTAAATATTTAAATCTCGACACTTCTGCAATTCTTAACAAAACAAGTTTTGGAGAAGCATGACCGGTTCAGTTATTCTTGTCGGGATGTAGCGCAATATACCTGACATTTTACTCAACAAATTGCACTTTTATCCAAAGTTGATAAATTTTTAAAAGAATTTATTAATTTCATTTGGGGCAAAATCCATATCCCCTCCCCTCCCCCAATAATAAAAGCATCGATTTGATCATATGTTAAATTAGGGACATATATGAAACATACCTTTTTCTTTAAACTGTACTTTGTATCACTTCCTTGTTAAATTGAATGCATGCTTGGGTAACCTTATTGATTGATATGGCAATAACACTGGGGTAATATGAATCCGCGTGCGACCATTTAACATACACTGAACGATTTCTTTTTTCTATTTCTATTGCAACACTTCATATTTCAACACTTTAATCTCAAAAATAATCTTGAAAGACCAAATTAACACAGAAGAAACAAAGTCCGTCAACCAATCGCCCATCTCAGCCCAGCTTTATGTTCCTAAAACACGCGTGAATAAACAAACACTGCCCCTCCTCAGTGTGCAATCAATAGATTAAGATGTTATAAAAATATATTGTTATTATAAAGGCGTTGGTTGGGGAGTTGAAGAGGGGGTGGTGAAGTTATTTATAGAACTATATGCGTGGTAGATTCCATTTTTTGGTAGTTCCAAGTTTCATTCCGTATATCGAAACTGAAACCGTTTGACACCCTACCCAAGTCATTGACAGATCTGTTACTAATAGTAAAAACACAGCTGTTTGGGATTAATGAACATCTTTGATATTATATACACCTTCTAAAATCTTTGCATACCTATTGTGTTTATAGCTCCATAAATCCAGTAATGAAAAATGCAAATTGCATTTAATTTTTAAAGTAAAACCTATTTAAACCAAGTAATAGTATGTTCGAACTTAAGTATAAAAGTTAAACGCTGTTCATTTTTACACTTCACAAGAAATATGTTCATAAAAATTACATATTTATAATTTCTGTTGAAATCCAAAAGGCACAAAATGTTTCCACACAGTACCCATAAGAAATAATAAAAAAAAATTTCATGGAGGAGAGCGTATACAAATCCCATATTACTAGTACTAGTATTGAAAACATAACTTGTTTAAACTATGTTGCTATTTCTTTATTACATAAAGCAGTGTATTTTCCCGAAAAAATACATTGAATATAAATAACAATTATACTGTTTCACAAAAGGAGGTTACAGATTGATATATAAGTATATAAGTTTATATAAAATAAGTAATTTTTTATCATATGTTATTTATTGATAATAAATTTGAAAACATAGATAGATGCCTCGAACACCCGGCCCACTGGTCCTATATGTCACTGTTTAACAGAAGGTTATATGCACATGACAAAGGATATTTTCAATTAAGAGTTTAAACAGGTTGGCAGTTTATTTTGAACTTCCTTCATTAACAAAACAGTCCATTTTGCTGAAAAATGGACTGTTATGGTGTATCTGTGGGTAACTTAAACTAAGAAGTTAAGAAAAAATATGATGATAAAAATTATATTAATTTTTGTACAGGACGATAGCAATATTTATGTAATTTTGTTCTAATCAGCTTTTACCGCAAAATAGTTTATAAACTCTTATCATTTTTGTCATTACAATAGAAAGTTTAAATTTAATCCTAACTGAAAGTGCAAATCAAATTGCAATCTACGTACAGACAGAAAAATGAACAATAAACATATGTTCATGTTAATATATAAGATTCTATTTAATAAAATCAGTACAGTTTAGGAATTACGCAAAATTTTGTATTGTAAATGTAAAAAAACAATGTGAGCAGAAATTATTTGAAAAAGACATAAAGTCGCATTTTTATATAAAAAAAAAAGTGTCTACGCTTTCTTTGTATTTTAGGAATGTGATACCTACAGTTGTATATCATTTTTACTCAAACCAATTTATAAATATTTCAATTATTGAATGCATCGCTTTTGTAACATGCTTCTTTTAATCAATTCTCATTCCGAACTCGATTAACCAAGATAGTGCTACAAGAACGCTCATTAGAATCGTAGGAGTATGTGCCGATAAAGTCATGCTTCCGGAATCCCATGCTGGAAATGGACAGGTTTTCGGAGCTGGAAAAATAAAGTTTAATGTCATGATACATGATATCTAAAATGGTACATATATAAGGTAATTACTTTAAATGATATGTTTTTTATTACTTACGACCACAGGTAGTGGTTTGGGATTCAGTTGTTGTCTGTTGTGTTGTGGGATCAAATGTCGAAGGAGATGTTGTTGTTGTCTGTTGTGGTGTGGAATCTGATGTCGAAGGAGAGGTTGTTGTTGTTGTTTGTGTTGTGGGAAGAGACGTTGAAAGAGCGGTCGTTGTTGTTTGTTGCGGGATTTGTGATGACCAAACACTAGTAGTAATACCAGAGAATGGGTTACCTGAAGTCGTGATATGTGACGTTGATGTTGTGTCTTTCATATATGAATAAGTGCTGTAGGATTGTGTTTTCTGTTGCCTTGTGCTATCTGAGGCTGTAATAGGAGAAAGTGTTTGTGTTAGTTGCGACGATTGAGCTTGTGTGCTAGCTGTGACTGAGATACGGGATTTTGTTGTTGTTTGTTGCTGGATTTGAGATTGTGTGCTGTCTGTACTTGGGATTGAAGTCCTCGTTGTTAATTGTTGCGGGGTTTGGGACAACAAGCCATTGGTAGTGGTATCTGTAGACTGTGGTGTCACCTGTTGCTGGGCCTGAGAAAGCGTGCTATCAGAGGTTGCAGTGTGGGACAGTGTTGTGACTTGTTGTTGGGCTGTAGATGTAAATGTAGATGGTGTAGTATGTTGATCTGTTTTAAGACTGTCATTTGAGGATATTGATTTAGATGAATATGTTGTAATAAGATTTGAAGGCGACGTTTCGACAAAGGATAAAGTTTTAGCGGTAGTTGTGAATAAGTCAGTTTTAGAAAATATTGTAGACAATAAATGGGAAATTGTTTGATCAACTGTTGTAGAGAAAGGACTAAAAGATGGTCCCACAGAAGACGGATTGGTATTAGAGGTCATTTTATCCGTAGTTGATGTCGTCTGTTCTGTATTTCGGGAAGTAGTTCCTGTTGTTATTGGACCTTGTGACGTGCAATCAGATCCGGTAGGGGGCGCTCTGTTTGGTACTGCATAGTCCCAGTTACAATTGTTTATGGCTGTGTCCCAAAGAGTTCCTGTATGACATTCATACGGATACGGTATTCCATGGGCACATTGATAATAGACCTTCATGTCACATTTATCCTCATAGAATTGTCCATCAATACAGGTCGATGGGGCTATAAAGCAAAACGAACAGTTACCGAAACAAATTTGTACATTTGAAATTGTACTTTGTCTTCTTCACACATCTAATTCATTAGATATTTATATTGATGTTTGATGACCTAAGCTTCCTTTTGGTTGATAAATCAAAAATTGCCATAAAAGACTGAACTACATGTACTACAATTTCAGTTAACTTTGTTATGATTATCTGTTAAGCTTGATACCGTTTTGTTTAAATTTATGCGGAAAAGATCTTTATCTATTACATGTAAGTCTTACGTTTTTCCTAGTGGATGTTGGCATCAACAGAAAATGAACGGAAAATTTTATCTAAAAACGCGTTGGCGCACTAATACATTGTTTCATCCAATTTTCTTTAAATGTCTCATTTACCGATATGTTTCTTAAATCATTATTCGTTATCTTCACTTACGCCCACAACCACATGGGGTTGGAGAGGTGAGAACGAGGTAGTCCCAGTTGCAGTTCTTGATACGTTCATCCCAGACGGTCCCCGCCGCGCATTGAAACTTCCGGGCCACTCCTGACGCACACTGGTAATAGATCTTCGGGTCGCAACTGTCCCCGTAGAACTCCCCATCCACACACGACTGGGGCGCTGAAGAAAACGAAGTTAACCAAAAAAAAATAAATAAATAAATAAATAAATAAATAAATAAGCCGGGAAAAAAGGTAACATTTTGCTATACTAGTATTCATTACCTCCGCATGGCACACTAGATGTGGTCAGGTCAGTTTTCGGCAGAAGGGTAGACTGAAGTTGGGTTAATGTTTGATCAACAGTTGTAGAGAAAGGAGTTAACGATGGTCCCACAGTAGACGGATTGATATTTGTTGTCATTTTAGCCGGAGCTGATGTTATCTGCCCTGTATTTTGGAGAGTTGTGCCTGTTGTTATTGGACCTTGTGACGTGCAGTCAGATCCGGTAGGGGGCGCTCTGTTTGGTACTGCATAGTCCCAGTTACAATTGTTGATGGTTGTGTCCCAAAGAGTTCCTGTGTTACATTCATAGGGATACGGTATTCCGTGGGCACATTGATAATAGACCTTCATGTCACATTTATCCTCATAGAATTGTCCGTCAATACACGTCGATGGGGCTATAAAGCATAACAATAGTTATCAGAAAACATTCGTTAGACTTGAAAATTTTCTGTTCTTTTCACCAGACATACAGTTTGTAGCGACGATTGTTTACAGTAACTTTACTTACGCCCACAACCACAGGGGGTAGGAGAGGTGATTACGAGGTAGTCCCAGTTACAGTTCTTGATACGTTCATCCCAGATGGTCCCCGCCGCGCATTGAAACTGATAGGCCACTCCTGAAGCACACTGGTAATAGATCTTCGGGTCGCAACTGTCTCCGTACAGTTGACCGTCAACACACGACTGGGGCGCTGAAAAAAGACAAGTTACCATACACAATTACAATATAAGAAATATCAGTGTAAAACACACATTAATTTGTATTAAAAATAAATACTTTATACTACCTCCGCATGAAATAGTCCTAGAAGAAGCGAGGATGTTGGATGATGTTGTCTGTTTTGTTGTCTGTGTTGTTACAGGCTGACTGTTTGTAAATGAAACACTGTTTGTTTCAGAGACACCCAATTGCCCCAGTGTAGTGGATTGGGGAACACTGGGAGAAGTGGATTGTATCGTGGAAGACTGACTTGACATGGTTATTTTTGTTGTTGTATGTTTTGTTGTCTGTGTTGCAATAGGCCGACTGTTTGTAGACGGTAAAATGCTTGTGTCAGGCAAATCTGATTGGCCAAGCGTCGTGGATTGGGGAACTATAGTGGAAACTGATTGCGTCGTGAAAATCTGAGTTGACGTTAATGGATATGTGGACAGTCTACTGCGCAATACGTTCATGAGGGGATAAGATCCATCGCCACAACTGTTACTAAAATCATCCTGATCAAGAGACCAAACCATTCCACCACCGAGGCCTTTGGCTATGATGTAATCAATCTAAAGAACAAACGACAAAACTGTATAATATTACTAAAAAATTGGACAAACATGGTCTATTCAAATACGTTTCTCAAGGTTTTCTTTAATTCCAAGCGCACCTTTACATTAAAACTTTCAACGTCATCATAACCTATCCACTGATTGCCGGAATAGGCGTATGGAACTTGATGTTCACTGTGCCACTCTCGCATCCATCCGTTGTATTTCAAGTTATAGCACACCTGGAAAATCCATTGACAGAAAATAAATCTTCTCCAAAAACGTACCTATTAACATAAACACGCATGTTTGTGAAATGGTTTACCTCGTAAAAAGCAAGTAATCCTGCTTCTCCGGTGTAAGTTCCAGCTATTCCGGCGCCGGCGGCAGGTGCCCCGACAATGGTATTGCTAGAGCTAGACAGTGTGAAGGATCTACCGTACAAACCCAATCCTAGCACTAGCTTATGTGGAGGCGCTCCCAGATTTATCCAGTAATTCACAGCATAATCCTTCGAAGATCAGGATGAGAAATACACTTTTAGATAAAAAGATTTTAGTAAAAAAAATTATAATCAAAGTAAAATTGGAATCCACCGTCACTTTAAAAAAACCGTACCACATTCATAGATGCTGCCGTTCCCACTTCACCAGAACGACCATAGAGAGCGCTGTGGTGTCCAGTGTTTGCCTCCCAACTTCCATGAAGATCGTAGCTCATAAGATTGATAAAATCCAAATCCCTGAAATATCGGTATATTTTGATTGACGAGCAAACTAGCAATAAGAGGAATGGACAATTAAATATATTCCATTTTGAAATCAGCTTACTTGGAAATGAGATCAACTTCATAGGCGTTATCGATGGTGCTTTTTCCAGCGGCCACCGCTGCCGTCAACAACATTGGGGATCTGTTGTTCGCTGCACCGTCGTCGCTAAAGACTTGTCGAAGTTTCTGAAACGGTACACATAATCAAGACAATTCTTCAATGGTATAACAGCATTTAAACCAGTTTAATTACATAATTAATGCTGACCTGCACTAGAGATGTGAAGCGCTGCTTGTCCTCCGGGGGACTACCATTGCCACCAGGGTATTCCCAATCCAGGTCTAGGCCATCAAACTTGTAGGTTTTCAGATACTCTAGCGTGTTAGCAGCGAAGGCGGCTATGTTGTTAGGGTCAATTACCACAGCTGTGAAGGGTGCAGTTCCGTGGGTCCATCCACCGATAGCCAGCAAGATTTTCAGGTTAGGATTCAACGTACGCAGATTCATTATCCTTTCGTACTGGCCTAAAACAAAAATATCGAGCTTAATATTTGATACTTATATGTTTATTAATTAGCAAATAACATGAATCAAACTGATAGAACACAATCAAAACAAAGGAATATTGAGTCTTGCTTACGTACCTCCAACGCCTTTGTCGTTCCATTCATAAGCATCTATTGCGTTTCCTACAACTTTTCCGAAAGCGTACATGATATGGGTGCACAGGAAAGGGTCTACATTCTCGGCCGTAAACATCATGGGCGCCGTGCGATATTGTGCCCAGTTTGTAAAGTAGCACACTCGTTTGTAGGGCTGTGCATCTAATTAAAGTACATCAAATAAATTATGATTAGGTCGTTGATTATTTGCTACTTGTTATGTTGATGATACGGATTTACACAAAAATTACAATAATAAAAATATCATTAATAACGATTATTTATTTCGAAAATATACTCACATTGTAAAGAGACAGTATTTTGGTTTTAACAAGTTTTAAGATTGTGTTTCATGATAATCTTGGTTTTTCAATATTGCCCTGTGAGGATGCAATATACAATATACATGTAATATGGGTTCTGCTATTTTTAAAGTTTGAAATACACTGATCTGATCCACGTCTAATATTATTTAGTATATTAGTGAAGAAAGAATATTTAAGAGAGGAAGTTTAGAGTTCTTAAATCGATATATTATGAAATTGGACATCTATGAACCCAATGAAATATTTAAGAAACAGTATATATTCTATTCTATACATGTATTTGAATATTCTATTTTATACCTCTGACCAGCACGGCAAGGACAATTCCCAGAAAAGACAGTCGTTTCTGTTGAAGATAGGAAACAATCAAATTATCAACAAATAATTCATAAACAATTCTCAGTGTTTTGTCAGGGAAATTCTAACAACTGGCGAGCAGCGTTTATATCTCATACTGTATGTATTAATTATCATTTTAAAAGTCTTTCACAGTATCAAACAGTATTGTATCTGCTGTGTGATAGGAAACAATGACTCTTAATACTACAGATAAATATGCAAGTACGATGAACTGAAATAGTGAAAGATTACCTGGTGTCAGAAAACGGTCAACCATCAAGTGTTTTCGTCGCCTGATGTACTGACAAACCAGGACTAACAAAAACTAAATATCATATTTATCTACATATGTTGAAGTTATATGTTATTGACACAGTATTCCGATAAAGGATATACATGTATATGATGTAACAGTAAGGATACAAACATTTACATGGCGTACCATACGTATTTGGTGTACTACATATATGGATACTAGCCATCTTTTGTAAATAACTTTTTATGGTCATACGGTCAAGCCAACAGCTAGAGACCATCTGTTTGCTTTAGTATATGCTTTTAACTCTTCTTTTTTTTATTATTAAGGTTTTATTCAAAAATGGCGAAATGATATAATTGAATTTATTTTAGACTCAAAAGATGTTTGTCGGAATAGTTTGTATCCCTTTCTGCAAAAAATATTTTGTTTAAAAACGAATTAACATTGATTGTGAATTACAGCTAATTTATAAGTATTCTTCTGTGTCTTGTTTTTACGAGCGGTGTATCTTTAGTATGACTGATGTATGAAATGGAGCATAACCACATGCAGCACTTTTTAAAATGATTAATATGCACACAACGATAAAAGCATTATTACGAGGAAAACTTTTATTCTAGCTAATGTTCCTTTTGCAGAAACAGTAAATCTTCATATATTTTCCAGCAGTGTAAAAATCGATCTCATTCATCAAATAAAAAATATAAATTTTCTTCACCCATACTTCAGAAAATGGACCAAAATAACAAACATGTTTTGCCACTTAGCCTCTAGAGACCTTGAATCAAAGAAATTGATTTGCTTTTGTCAGTCAAATCAAATTGAATCTTTCTGCAATGCTAACAATTCAAAGGATATATTTTATTTACGTCTTAATTTAAAAATCTGTAACATAAGTTTTGAAAGCGAGTGTTGAATCATCGCATTCATGTCTTTTGATAAAACATTCAAGTGATTAAAACTATTGACGAACTGCCGGTCAGTATTGAAGTTTAATATCGGTCAAAAAATAATTAGGTGTCGATGTTTAAAAAATACCACGCGCTCATAGTTCATAACTAGCTATCTTGAATTTCATATTTATTATCTCTAGTAACTTGATTTCTGATATTCAATTAAAATATTTCCTTTAAAAGACGAGAAAATAAATTTTCTGTAACATAAATTACGCTTAATATTTTACTGTAGCTAGGTTTATTTTATATTGTTTTGAATTTAAAAGACATTTTCTTATATATCATCAGTGACAAGATGTAAGAAATTAAAGCTTTTTTATTGACATTATGTTTCATTGCACCTTAAAAAAAAACAAATTGTGAAAATGCGCCAAATGATTCTACAACAACTTTCATGAAATTATTTGTTTGACCTTACGTTTTCTATGATTTATTAAACGTGGTTTATTCGATAACATTCTTGTAGACGATCATATCAGTGGAGTCTAGTTAAATATTTCAATAATGTTTTTGTATCATATTTAATTGGTTTGAAAATTTTCATTATTCGATCACTTTTAGTTCTTATCCACAAAAATATTTTTAAAAAAACACAACAAATATCCATTTTTAAAAGATTCAATCGAATTAAATTTAAAAGTAAGATTAAAAAGACCAACACTTACCATGACTGTCGTGGTCATCTTGTCTAGTGGCGACCCCTAGCTGTGATCGACAGTTAAATAGACCGCGAACGACGAACAGAGTAATAAATAGCATGACCTTCGTTATTTCGTTTAAAATTTCAATGGTGATAATCTTTTTTTATAAGAAAGAGAGAATGATTTTTTTATCACGTTAAGAGAAAAATAATTTTTATACTCCTTATCATTTCCCATTTATAGCACCAAAATCAAAACAACACCATCAACAACAAATCAAAGATTGTTTTTGTTCTCTATTTGATTTAGCATTGAGTTATTAAACACATTTTAGCTGGTTGTCAATACAATTAGATTAACTAATAGTATTTTAATAATTATGAAGTGGTTTTGTCCAACAGCTTTTGTGCATTCTTCCATGTTATCAGCAATGTGTTTAATTTAACAATGACTATCATAAATATTCACACTCCACTGAAAATCGAATAGTCAAAATCCCACTATAATGTCGAAGTTAAAGTCAACAAAACACCTATTCTTCAGTCTAGTCTAAAATACTAATCTTGCAGAGAGAAAATACTTAGAGAGCCAAAAATATAGAGACAAGGTAAGAACTTCAGCTTGAGAGAGAAGAATGAAAGCAGCTTTCTTTGAAAAAAAAAAAAGCATGAAACAAAGGAAACATTAGATACATTTTCACTAGACATAATTTATTCTTCAAAAGTTGGCATTATCAAAAACATCTAGATAAAGTACTCACTTTCAATGACAGTTTTGAAACAATCTCGAATTAAAAAGGGGAAGAAAACACAAACAGACACACAATGTCTCTTCTTATCCTCAAAGTCATTATCAAGTAGTGGGTAAAAGAATGATCACAGATAGGAAAAACACAAACACAATTGCGGAAGAGAAAATAAAAGCTAATCTCAAACATATAGGCAAATGAACTACAAGTTATCACAATACCAAGAGTTACAGTTCATTCCTGCAATTCTCAGTTGTTTAATTTTCTGTCCTTAGGGGATCTTTGAGTGATTTTTTGAAATTTGAATTGTGAATGATTCAAGCAAAAGCGATAAGTTCAAGGTAG
>WFKH01007768.1:7951345-7967711 GCA_016163765.1 Magallana hongkongensis | reverse complement strand
TAAAATATCAAAATCGTTAAAAAAGCCAGGAAACGTCAGATATTTCGGACTACAAGCCCCCTTAAGCAGAAAACAGGCTATCAGTCAGCTGATTGTCGTATTTGATTAACAATTACAGAATTAGATTACAGAGAAATCGACATACTGTGATATTGTTATATCTACATTTTCCAGCAGTGTCTTTGTCTGTGATAACACTACGAATCAAATTTGTAACGTATAGTTAATGATGCAAATGACGTACTGCAGGGGCACAAGTGGGGTTTGCATAGTTATACGAAATGAAAAAAACGTAAAAATTTCAATAATTTAGTTTTCAATCGTACTATTGCTGAAAATAATATAAATATAAGTAAAAGGAATCATTCTTTGAATATTATGAGGTGATCATTATGATTGGGGCGTTTTCAGATCTATCATAATGGGGCGTTTTCAGATCTATCATAAAGCCCTTCGGGCTTTATTGGATTTGATCACGCCCCGACCATAGTGATCACCTCATAATACTCAAAGAATGCATGATTCCTTATTCTTAAAATTAAACTTTATTAAAAATCAGATTTGTAATTAATTACATTCAACAATTATCATATTGTCCTTGTGATATTGATCTTATTTCAGTGTTGAATCTTGTTCATGTGAAATATTGCTTATAAAACACATTAACTGTAAAAACCGAAAGTATACCGGGCAGTTAAACTATTTTTGGACGAGATTTATTTATGACCGACTTTCGATAATATATGTAAAATCACTCTTATCCTAAATCATTGCATAAAGTTTTATTTTAAATTTTAGTGGATCTAAAACGAAAGTACGGGGGATAAAACCATTTTGTATGAGTGTTAATTTATATAATCGAGTTCTTGGAATATTTAAAATCATTATCACTGTTATCAAAATTCATTTTATATGAAAAAGGGAAGACGGGTTTATTTGAAATTGCGTAGGGCGTCCTTCCTAGAATGATGAATCCAAGTACACGTAAGAAGTCCTGTATAGATCAAACGGAAAAATGAATGTCAGATTTAACTCTCAAAATTAGTAATGTACTATCCTTCAATTATAAAGAAATAGAACAGTTAATATTTTTAGTAGGTAAGACAAGGTATATCGTGTTTCATGTAAAATTATAATCTGTATTTATAAGTAAATTAAACGTTCTCTATTACGTGTATATTTATTTTAGAATTCGTGATTCAGTAACTATAACAATATTTATCAAATAAAGTTTTGGGGTTTTATGAGTCCTTAAGAACACGCACTTCGTCTTTCATTTCGGGATAACAATGCGATTTGAATTTTTTTTTAACTCTAACTGCTATGGATGACTGCCAATTATTACCTTAAATGTTTATATTTTGGGCAAACAAGGATATTTAAAAACACAACTAGTGTGGATAATTGCCAAGTTTTACCCTGGTTCATATTTCGGAAAACAGTGCAAGACTGTGTTAGATTGCAGGACGATTGCAGGTAGCACAAAGAAGTCAGCAGATCGTGACAGCAAGGTTATGGGTACCTGGCTGGTGTAAGCCAATCCGCGTAAAACGGGTCTAATCTAAACCAGCGTACCACAGGCCTTACAACGAAAAATTTAAAAACCCGGAATTATTTGTTTAAAACGTTCAATCGGAGGCGACCTGAAGGGATAAACACTGTGGTTACATGACATCGGACACAGATTGGAGAGATATGACAGTGTCCTAATTAGTAGTTGTTTTAGTGGAAAATTACAGCGAACGGAAAGCTGGGAGCAGAACGAATAATACCGGAATACAATTCATTGAAAAGTTCAAAACTTCCGGCTTGCTGCATATGTTAGAAGTGGGTGAAAACTTCAACAAATGGCCACACTGTTGATATCTATGGATTTAAAGTCAACGGATTAACAATGGTCGTATGTGTGGAACACTCGATGTGGGATTATTGTACGTTCTTTTAATCTACAATTTTTGAAGACGAGCGAGTTATCTCCCCATAATGAACCGTAAGTATCCAAGCTCTGTACAAGTCTGTTATCTTATCAGTAGTTCGTGTGGGGACAACAACAGTAGGTGACAGCGCTGGAAAGTTATGTACATGTAGATCCTGTCTATACTGTCGCGACATGTCGTCTGATACTAATATGTATTGTTACATGTTACTTGTTGCTATAACAAAGTAAATAGAAGGATCCGCCACTCACTCAGTATCTGGAAAACCATGGCGGAGGAATTAAGTAGATCATGTATGTACAGTAACAGGAAAGAACCCCGTAATCAACTAATTCGTGTTATATATGGTATTCAGCGCCATTCAGCAACAGACACAGTACGTGATGACCCCATTAGCGTTATCAGCATCGCATATAGATCTGTGTGTAAATTAAAGTTATATTGCCGTATAGAAAATGAAACTACAAGAGCAGAAAATAGCATTCTCAAACGCTCATCTTTGAATCATCTACTGTGAATTGAACGACGTCTTAAGATATGACCATTTCTAGTGTGTTTTTCCGTGTACGATCTCAAGAAGTAGAGTTTAAGAGGCTACAAAGTGTCGTGACGGCGTAAATTTTATAAAGGTTTTGAAACTGATTTGAGTTCTTATAAATCTTTATACGTAATCGTCCAATTGTTTTAGGTATGCTACACGAGGTGGAACTGAACAGCTTGGACGTGTCTAACCTGATGTGGGACATCCAGAAGACATGTGTAACAAATGAGGATATAGAGTATCTGTGGGAAATCAAGCAGGTCTGGCTGGTCAGGAACAAGGAGCTCACAGAGAGATATGAACGGAAGCGGAAGTTGATGAAATCTTTGGTATGAAAAACAGAGATTACGTCAGTGGTAAATAAGACTCGGTACGCTGTCAGCAGACGTTAATATGGCGCTGATATTTTGTAGGGAAGGACTGACGAAGAGACCAAAGATGACCTGCTATTCATGGCAGAGGGATTCAACAATGTTCAGAGGATCTGCGAGATTGGTCCACGCTGTAAGGAAAAGAAAAACAATGTGCTGGGAGATACACAATATGGGATTCATATGAACAGACATTACGATATCTTGACCAGATTTATGGTGTTCAAAAACTTTCAGCAGGCCAATTACCTCGTCATATTAAGGGTAAAAACTCAACTTATCACTTTATATATTTTTGTTTTATTCAAGAAGGTAAAATCTTGATATTTTCAATTGATGTATTTTATACAGGGTATGCTCGGCCGAGTGAAAAAAGTGAAGCCATTTTTTACCGGGGAATATGGTTGTATAGCACCCACTCCAAACTACGACTGTCATCTAGCGGAGAACGCGCCTGATTTAACCAGTATCGACATAAGCGATGCCATTGCGTACAACTTTGTAAGCAAATAATCATACATTTACAACAAAGTATAATAAAACAATATTGAAAATTTCAACTCATTTTATTGTTATCTTTTTCAGGCGTACATGTACGAATATGATGAGGAAACAATCATACCAATGAATTATCCAAGCCACGTTCTACCAATCGCAGTTTTACGGTTGCACCGAACAAGGAACAGGCTAGATCGAACAGTATTGTTAAATTACACAAGAGAGAGGGACAAAATACAGCGGCTCAAAAACGAAACTAAGCCCTTAAAACATCTACCAAGGTCAGCGCCGCATAAAAAGTATGTAGTAGAAGGAAGGCGGTCTGGAACAAGGCTGATATCGGACGTACCAATAGAACCGCCATCTGAAAAACCTCCCGAAGAGACCACCAAAAAACTGGAAAAGTTTCGTAGACCCTCCGCTCTGTCAGGGGGGACTGGCATGGGGTATATGTTTTTCAGACGACCTTTTAATAAAATGCCTACAACGTGGCAGAGAATGTTTGGTTTTCATTCCAAAAGGAGACCAAAGAGTTCACATTCTCCAAAGAAACGTGTTAGAGGTCGATCAAGTTCAAGGTCACAAAGCAGGGAGCCTGAAAAACGCAAGCGATCGAGGACCAGGAGTCCGAAATCGTCATCATCAAAATCCCGGGAGAAGAATTTGTTTGAGTTATTTGATAATTCTAAACAAAATCAAACAAGTGATAGCTCATCTGACGATGAAAAGTCAAAAAATGGAGCAACAAAACAAACAACAAAATGTGTTGTTGTCGACAAAAAACCTTCAGTTAGCAGTATTGATACAGGATGTAAGAAAACTGTGGATCAGAGAAGCACAGGAAATCACACACCAACACAAGATGAACGTCATTGTAATGATGTAAATATCGGTGTGTCATCAATAAAGGAACATGGAAGGAACACAGGATCAGGACCTAATGTCAGACACGACTCAGAACTTTCAAGGATGTGTTTAGATCAAAAGCGTCAGACCATTGAAGATCATAGTAGCACGAGGTCACGGGAATTTTCAAACAGCGTCACTCCAGAGAGAAAGCCTTCTGATCATGGCTCGTCCCATGTAGACACGGTAAAGGTAGCTTCTTCAGAGACACGGAAAAGGAGTGCTTCATCAAAAGACAAAGAAAATGACCTCACTTATCAGCTTGTTAGAATTACACTTGACGAGCCAGATACGCCTAGTATTTATCATGAATTAAGGGGTATTAGAATCCCATCGGGTGAGAAAAAGACTGTGAAAGATCCAAGAATACTACGTGCAATGGGTCGTGTCATAGAAACACCCGTCATGGCTGGGTTTGGTCCATTTTTACGTCGTATAAAAGAGGAGCCCCCTGAAGATGAGTCTTATGGAGAAAAGCTAGAGAAAAGGACAAAGAACATTCTTCCAGTTGAGTTCATCAAAACGGAGCCAGAGCACGAACAGACAGAAGATGATGTTGAAAAAGCATTAAACGAGCTTAATAATGCTATAAAAGCCATTCAAAATAATACGTCTGTAGACACGGATGTTGTCAAAATTAAGAAGGAGCCTGGGGAGACAGAGAATTGTACAGATGGAAAAACTCGTGCTGAGGCACAATCAGGAAAACAAACTGATAAAGAAATAGATAGAGAACAAGAGAGCAATACGGATGATTTTCTTCCAAGGAACATGGGATTTTCTTCGTATCTACCTGAATATAACGATGATTTTGAACGAACAGCTCGTGTTTTAACAGAAGTATTTAGCGAAAAGGCAGCATCACCTACTAAAAAGGTACATATGAGCATGTCGGATTACTTTGGTAGCAGTAATCCAAATGTTTCTCTTAATTCAACGAACGAAGGTAACATAGAAGGGAAGCTGTCTGATATCAACTCTGGTTGTGAACCAACTAGATCTGTGCAAGTTTCCAAGGAAAACGCAGAAAAGAAGGAAAATAACAGTGGTAAAGCAAAGGAGCTCATAAAAACAAAGTCGTCTGCCAAATTTCTTGAGTCCAACAAAAAAGAAAAACACAACGAAAAGATATCTACAACATCTACAACAAACTCGAAAACAGTTAAACAGAAAAAGTATGATTTAAAACATAGTTTAACATCTGAAAAACAAAAAACGAAAAAACCAGAATTCGACAGCAACGAAAACTTTACTGTACAACGAAACAGATCGAGATCACTCAAGACGAGAAGTAGATCTCGCTCACCTGCATCTCAGCCGCGCAAAAGACCAATAGAAGTCAAACGAAAACGAAGTCGATCTAGATCTTTAAGCAAATCTGATCGGGATCGAGGCCGTACCAGATCCAAATCACCACATTTTAAAAGGAACAAACAGGAGAAACATTTCTCAAGATCTCCCTCCTTAGATAAATCAAGTTTCAGGAGTAGACCAGAATCGCACAACTCTAGAGAAAGAAGAAGGTCTAGAAGTGTTAGTCCGTTTTGTTCTAGATCGAATAGTTCTCAAGATAGTGGAACGAAGAGTAATTATAAGATGACCAGCAAAACTAGCAAAGACAGCAAATCCACAAAAAGGTCTCTAGCTGAAGAAATATTTGAAAGAGAGAATTCACCCGGACGGTTGAAATATCTCGAAGAACGAAAGAAAATTGACCTATCAAGACGATTATTAACCAAAGCTAAACATTACAAAGAAGAAATGACAAAACTGTATAATGATCATACCGGAGGAAATATGTCTAATCCCATAGCGTTCAGCAATATGCAAATGAGACCCGAGGACAATCTAAACATTTACGACAACCATAGAAGTTCATATGTTGACCTTACAATGGAGACTGAAACTAGGTTTTCAGAGCGGAAACAGCCAACGACCAACGACGAAGCTGTTGTGAATACAACCTTGTCGAAGGCCATGACAAGCCTACTGAAGAAAATTGTTTTCAGGGATAACAGTAACCAAGATGACAGTGCTGAAGGCAGAATGGCGGATATGGTCATCGAGTTGGTGAAAGATCAGATGAGCAAGGAATTAAAATCTGAAATAATGCCTACCACAGCGTCTACTGCTGCTCAGTCAGTACATCCATTTGTGCCATATTTAAAGCAAGAAAGGAGTGTGGAATCTCTGTATACCTCTAATCCTTGGCATTCCACTATGTCAGGCAGTGCTAGAAATGAAGTGTCCAGTCGTCTAGACTTCCCTGATGAGTTCCTGGAGCAGCGCTATCATGATGAGAGAGCAGACAGTGGAACAAGTGTTTCTTATCCTTCAAGAGCACCATTCATGCAGCAGATACACTCTGGGTTCTCTCTACCAGATCATCACAACAATACCCCTCACACAACATTCAGAGGGAAATTGTTATCATTAAAGACGATGAAGAAGACGAGGGGATCGTCCTACAGGGGAAGACTGAGTTCGTCTCGTGGAAGTTTCCAGACGAGGGGGTTTAGAGGAAGCTACAGATCAAGAAGCGGTGGACATTCCAGTCACCGAACTTCCTCCTATCATCGCACTTTTAAGGATAAAAGCAGCTATGACAAAAGATGAACTGGTTGTGAATATTATCATTGGATCATCTTCATTACTGTATTATTCCCTAAAATCAGTGTGTTTAGTGGATGGAACAGGATACTTTTAATTTCATTTTATCACTTTATTTGTACGAGTATTTTGATTGCAAATTTTTAAACATCGTATGAATAAAAACAATACAGGATCAGGTTTATTTTACAGTTTCCTCAACTAAAACCAAGTTTATTGACATCAAAATTATTCCTAAACCAATAATCCGAAAGATTAAGTATTAATAAAACAAATTCAGGCAGAATATTTACATAATATACACACTCTGCTATAACTATAACACATTTACTCACTAAATAGACACGCAAGTAATACCATTAATCTGCGTAACAAGAAAATCTTTTGTTTTCTGTTTTAAACGTCTAAACATTAAATATAAACGATAGTTTATTATCTATATCATGATATGATACAAAAATGTATAATGTTATCTTATGATATATTTGATATTACCATTTTTTTTCACACCATGTAAATATCACATTATGAAATTGAAATGATACAAAATTGTATCATCTGATATGATTCAATATTGAAATGATACTATAAAATATCAAGTAAAACATTTTTCTATCATGTGATAAGACATGATATTTTATCGTATGATACGATATTGATATGATATTATTGTATCATACCATACAATATGATACTGCATCATATGATGTATTATTATACAATACTATATGGTGTCTTTTGATGCCTTACTGTATCATGATATTGTATCGTATCATATCATGACGCAGTATAATATGAAATTATATGACTCAATTTTAGCATCCTTGATAATGGAGATCAGGCTCCGTATTTAAAGAAACGCTTGTGTATTGAATCCAAAGTTACATAAACCAAGAGTCATATTTGGCCAGGACAGTATTTTCTTCCAACATTCAAACCTGCTTTTTACAATTCAATAAACTTACACCCGCCCCAACATCAGGATAATCAATATCAAGTTCTGTATCTGAAGCTACCTCTATATTACAGATCAATATTTATATTGAGGTGGTATGGGACACCTCCATATTGTGACGTATTTCCTATCGAAATAAACAATAAATTCAAGTATAGTCTAAAATATTTTTCTTTCCCAAAATTGTTACCTAACAGCTTAGCGCCATGGGTAAGAGCGTTCACTACCAATCTGTTAGTCATGAGTTCGAATCCCGCTGGGGCCTTTTAATTTTTTCCTCTCCAAACCAAACATTTTTGTAACATTTTTTGGTCAAATATTGTACAATTTGAAAATTATAAACCGGTGAAAGTATTTTCATTATAATGAACTTTTATGCACATTTATATCGACAGGTGTCCCATACCACCCAACTGTGTGTCTGAATGGGGTATGACCAGTATTTACCTCGTTACGTAACCAGCTCCAAGACCCTTACACAATTTAAGTTGTTATAAAATCTTAAACTTGACTAAGCATCAGGATAATAAGGTCAGACGACACGTTCCTCAATTTCACATAACTTTTTCCAGAAATATGCAATTGATTTACTACTACTTTGACAAGCTTTCTTGCAAAAAATTAGGATACCTTACCAGGCATTTCTGCAAGATACTAGAGTATGCAATTTCCTATGTAATCTTCTTGAAAATACACATATTGCTGATACAAAAATATATGGCATATATATAGATATATATAGCACAGGGAAAATTCACTAAATTGGAGCTCCACCTCGGCCGGGGCTTGAACACACGACCTATGGAACCTACTCTCCTAGCAGTGAGCGGCCACAACTCTAACCACTCGGCCATCTACGCATATTCATCTAAACAAATAAAATTAAAGACCTTAACCTCCTCCAGCATCCGAAACTTATGGCCAAGATTTAGCATCCAAGCCTATTGAGTGCACAAGTTCACAAGACCAGTAAAAACTTAGATATGGTCATCAAAGAGCACTAACTCCAAAAACCTTAAACCTCCTCTAGCATCTGAAACCTTTTCAAATCAGCATTCAAACGTGTCGATCAGGTATATATGCATCATAAGATGCACAATAAGTTTGGTAAAGATAGGACCAGTAGATATTGCCATGAATAGGCACCACTTCCTCCAAAATTTTGAAACTTATGGCTCACATCCAGCATTCAAACCTGTCAGGTCAGAGGCGTGTTCAGCAGAGCGAGTGCTCGCAAACATTTGTGTTGCAGGTATGAGGAATTTTGGCGACCGCTAGCTCTGCTGAACACGCCTCAGATGTACAAGTTTTTAAAGCTGACCACCGCTCGTAAATAGGCACCGTCACACAGGTATATAAACCCTTCGATTTCGTTACACCCGATTGCACACCTGAAACTCCTGGCCGACGTGTAGTATTTCTTTCGTGATCTTTATATTTTATGCAATTATTTCTAATTTTATGTGCATTTTCTGTTTGTAAATAATGCATTGACCTGTTTTTTGTGTTAGTATTCTCCTATTCATAAAATTTTATCATTTCATCACGACCGAGTAACGCGGCGAGGGAAATCTGGCGGACAGTACCTATTTACGAGCGGCGTTCTACTTTAATAAGATGTCCATCAATGCAAGTTTGCTGAAGATAGGACCAGTAATAACTTAGATATGGCCATCAAAGGGCTCCTCTTTATAAACCTTAACATCCTCCAGTGTTTATGGCTCCAGTATCCAAGTCTGTTTAGTCCACAAGTATGATCAGATGCAACATCCATGCAAGTTTGATAAAGTAAGAACCTGGATTCAAGACCTGCTTCAAAAACTTTAACTGGACTCTGGACGCTGAGGGTAAAGCATAATACTGATAATAAATTGATACATTTCAATATAAAAAAGACCCTAGAACTTTGGATTTAGCACCATAGGTTTATTACACTTTGTAAACATAACAAATTCCAAGCATCTAACACTACAGGATTCTCTGTGAAGAAGCTCAAGCTCCACAAGGCAAACATAAAATAAACATAAACAGAACCGCACATTCATGTTGTCAATAAAACACATTTTACAGAAACAATTTCTCACAACCTGTTAGCTTCTAAAACATAACAATTTTTAATAGTATTTGAACATATCAAATTAACTGCTAAAGACTTTTAAAAAATGTAGTATACAGAAAACATATATCTTTACTACTATTTCTACACAAATGATAAAACAGACTTCAGTAATTCTTATCACAGAATTTTACCAAAATTCTAAGCAGCTCAAAAATCCTTTATACATATTGGTCACCACAAATGAGAATTTCAAAAGAATGAAGTTGCATACAACAAGAACAAAATAAAGTCATGCTCATTTAGAAAAGAATACATGTATTGGATAAATATTTCTTGAATTTCAAAATTTTAACTAAATACCCTAAACATTACTTATTAACAATCTTAAATATCTAAACTTTCCATGTCATCTCTCTGGTTTTCTATAAAATTTTAAACACTATCATTTTCACATTCTTAGTTAACTGAGTCCTTTATATACTGAGAAATACAATTATTTTTACAAGTGTCTGCAAGACGTGTAATTCTACGAACACCGATTCATTGTTACAAATGTCAAGAAATACTGAATGAGTTAATATAATGATAATTCTAAAAATTGTTGTCAGATGTTTTATTACATTGCCAATGAAATAGAAAACATAATGTTTAGGGATATAAATGTTGTATATGGTAATTATGGATTTAGTACAATAATAAATACAATACCAAAGGGTTTTTGAAGAATACAGATAATAAATCAAATATTGGGGGAAATAAAATACTTGACCAAGGCCTACAGGTTAAATTTGTGTTTGTCAAGATAGACCTCCCCCACAACTTGAAATTCACCATCTTGGTTTCAGTATGTTGAAATCATTCCATTTTACAAATATCTTGTACAGACATTTCTTGCTTTATAGGACTTATATATTTTGTAATTTAAATGCTTGCATAATCACCAGGATAAAAGATACACTTTGTATAACTTACAAAGTACTAACTTGTATGTACATGATCTTTTTATAATTTTCAAAAATATGTTACAACTATGGATTTCTTGATCAAGATAAATATAAACAACATATTGTCAAGGTCTATAAGATCCTTCCTTTGTCAAAGATTTTTCAGTACCAATTATCCTGACAGAACTGGGGATAAATGTCCAGACATTTGTCTTTTCCTTTAGGGTTCACATCAGTACTGCCTCTGCAGGTTTTAGGCAAATGCCTTTGATAACTGTTATAATTCTGTGCATCTTGATAAATTGGAGACAGATTTTTGTTGTAATAGTTTGAGTGCATGGAATTTGTTGATAATGTCTTGAATTCTTTGTCACCTGCACTGACACTTGGGGAATTGCACCTGCTGTCCTCTCTTAACACTGCTCCAGTCTTGCCACGGGAAAGTTGGACTCCATCCGGGGACTTTTTCTTCTGATACTTTTGCTTTGCATCATACTTGATGAAATTTATGTCTTTTTTCTCACTATTCTTTCTCAATGCTGATGATTTGAATGTATTTAATCTGCCATGACTTTCACTGGTCTCCATTTGCTTTCGGGATCTGTTCTTAAGACGGGGATCATAGACATTTGGTACAACTTCCTTTTTCCTACGTGAATGTTCGTATTCAAAACACTGCACTGCTCCCACACTACTGTTTCGAACATTTTCGACAAGACTTGGCGCGACAGACTTCAAAGTGTCAACATTTTTACTTTCTAAAATCAAGCTGGAGCTATTTTTGGTATCATGTTGTTCTTTATTCATACATCTGGTGTCCTTTGATTCCACAACATTTTTATTCTCAATATGCTCATCGCTTGCTTCTTTCATGGCACAAGCATTCAATCTTTCCTGTTCTCTCTTCATTTGATTTGACTTCCTGGCCTCTAGCAACTTTTTTGTGTAATCAAAAAGCCAATCTTTGTGCCACAACAGTACTTTATATTCCATAATGTGATTAAGCATGCAATAATCTGGTCTTTGAAGTCGTGGATCAGTTGGAAGCTCTTTATCATCTCTTTCCACAACAGTTTTGGGAATGTGGCGAGGTTTCACTCCACCCTTCAACAGGGTTCTTCCCTCAAAGAGCATTAAAGTGTCAGAACCATAATGTTCTGATGCAATGGATGAAGGTGTGGATTCCCCTTGCTGCAAACTACTGTGAAAACCACTGGGTTTATTTGTCACTGCATCTTCTTTGCTCTTGTATTCTGCATGTGAATTCTGTTGCAACTCATGATCAATATTCAATCTCTTTTTTGGTGGAACACTGTTCTGTTCAGCATAGAAAAATGGTCTTTTTGGAGCTTCAGATGTATTGTTGTTTAACTTTGCATTAGTCAATGGAACAGAGTTGTTTGCAACATTGTTGTAGGATCCCTTCCTTCCAATGGTTTCATCACATTTTCCTACCTTGGTAGAACCCTGATTAAAATGACCATTATCCCCAGCTAAATTTCTATCCTGTTTCCCAATTTTTCTTGTTGACTCATTTAGACTGGGTTCTATTTTGGATCTTTCATTGTTTAAAGCTGATCCATGATCATTTTTCTCACAAAATGGGGAATGGGATGTGGGCTTTTTGTGTGTAAAACCTGGTGCAACCAAACAGTGATCTTTTCCTTCCAACTTCACACTTACTTTTAAGTTGTCATACTTTCTCTTCAGGATTCCCTTCTCAAAGTCCATGAGTTCTTGGTTCAGAGGGTAGACACCGGTCCCACATGGGTCTCCTTCACGATTTCCCAATTCTGTAGTGATATTAGAGATTGAACCAAATCTATCTGACAATAACTTCTTGGGCTTCCTGATATTTCCACGATACGATGATTTTGTTCTCTCATCTAGTCTACTGGATGTCATCTGCTTATTTATGTGCAGTGCCATTGCCTGAAATTAAATCAAATTAAGTTTTAACACTTCTGTAAGCATGTAGTTATTAAAACCTGTATATATCAACATCAATGCATAAAATGCTATACATGGAATGCAATTTTTCATATATAACTAAAACACCAAAGAAAGAGAAGGTATCATAATGTATAGAAATGTTCGTTTTCTATTGTTTTGAACAGGTATGTACAAAACATCTTAATTATTACTGCAAAGTGTCTGTAATGATAATGAAAAATATCTGGTTATCTACTAATCTGAGTCAACCCTAATACTATAAAGTTTGATCTCTAATAGGCTAAAGGTTCAAGTTTTCAGGAAACTGAGCAGACATTATCAAATTATCAGTCACTTGAGTCATGACCTTCAACTTTGTGACTTGAAATTAACCAGTCATTTTCTCTTATAAATAAGCAGGGTACAATCTGACCAACTTAACACAAAGTACCTCTAGTTTCATCAGATATTACATTTTAAAAAACCCTTTTTTCCAGAAATGGAGATTATATTAAACTTTGTTAATGCCCATTTATAACTGGTATTATTTATATCAAGTCAGAAGTATTTTCACTTCTAAATTTGTATACATATTTAAATTGTTTTCATATCATGATCCTATCTTGCACACCATTAAGTTAAGATCATCATGTTTATAAAATGATGAATCTTAGTTAAAAAAAGGGAAGTAATGTCAGAAATATGGTAGTTTTGTCCGTCATTGTACCAATATTTTTTTCTTGGTCATTAGTTGTGGTTTATAATGCCTATGATTATCCAGCCTGCATTTGTAAGGGAAATGAGCTGTGACATGGAAGTCAGCCATGGTTATCTCATATGTCTGCTCAACATACTATAAATCAAAAAAGTTACGGACGGTTGCTTCCCAATCGAGGCATTCAGGTTGCACAGACTTTTGAATGAATGAACTACACATTGTAGTACCGCAGTACTATGTTAGAAAAAAAGAATTAAGGAAACTACAATAAGTTAGGCTATAAAAAATTAATCTCTTGGTTCTCAGGCCAACATTTTGAAAAACAGATGCGGTCGGGCGGTGATATTTTTTTTCTTTTTATTTCATAATAAAGGATGCGGTATTTTTCTTTTTTTTTAACAATGTGCAATTCTTATTCAAATCCAGAAAAAGCGATGTTTTAAAGCAAACAAATAGTTACCTTGCAATGAATGTATCGGATTTATTAGAAATAAACAAGTCATCATGTTCTTCAAGAAACACAACTACGAGGCTTGAGAAAGCCATGCGTGTAAGCATAGTGGGATTTTTAGTATAGTACAAGCTGCAGGAACTCTCCTCCTATATGCATTTGAAATTAAACGACGTTCTTCTTCATATACCAAAACTAAAATCATTGCTGTCGCGATCATAACTTAAACACTTTGGCAGCCATTTGCAATTGCTATAATTAAATCTGAATCATCGTGATGTTTGCAATTATGTTCTTTTTGAAGTCAAGCGTTTAACTGACTTGAGTATTTAAAATGCGGTCCTAAATCTGGAATTTTTTTTCTGGAATAAGCAAGCACACTATCGAAATTTTATTTTATTCATTTAATGATAAAAATGGGCAATGCGCAATGTTAAATCAGATGCGCGCGGGCCTGAGAACCAAAGAATTAATTTTTCATGGCCTTCAATATAAAAGACAGTATATTCTTTTAAAGAATTTCCAATGTATCCATATTATCCTGCGCAGATACATGTTGTGCTGCCTTACTTGACGTGCACATCAAACACGCGTGTCATTCATACAGAGTGCATAACGTCTACATCTTATTGTAGACCCAGGCTGCACTACACCCAACACAGCAGATAAGTGATAGTTAATCCAAGAAAGAAACAACGTAAACATTGTTTTTATCAGTTTCTACAAAAATGCACCGTTTTCTAAAGTCCATGCTGTCACTGCACGATCTGATACTGTGTGTGGTTTGCACATGTTCAATGATATAACAGTACGACACAGGAAAACTTTCTACAATGATCGACGATTTTTTACATGTGTGCCTGGATTTCAGTCTGTTTTGTTTCATCTTTCTTTGAATATTCCCTACCAGTGCAGTGGCTGTCATATTGGCTGTCATATTATATGTTTTCAAAACGCCTTTTTACTAAATTTTCTGTCCAATGTAACATGTTCCAGTGAAAGAAATACCTGAATGCGATGAAGCATGCATAGTGCTCTCTGTCTTATATAGGGAGTGTGTAGCAATGAGTGTAAAAATAGAAATCAAAAACTAATATGGAGGTTGTCAAAGATAAAATGGAAATAACGCATATTTATGAATTCATGTCAGCTTTAAGCTTCTAATTATTTTCTTTTACAAGGTATGGCCTAGAGAGCAATTATGCAAATTTTTTTTAGTGACCTTGAAATTGCAAAAATGATCTTAGGTCAATATCATGACACACCCTCAGGTCATATACAATCTATATGTGAAGTAGGAACTTCCATGGTCTCTCCATAAGAAAAGTATAGAGCAGACCCAAATCATGCACTTTTCCTCCAGGTGACCTTGAACATGTACAAATGACATTGGATCCAAATCATGACACAATATAAGCATGATAAGCTCATAAGCAATCTTTGTGTGAAGTGTGATCTTCCAATGTATCTCCATAAAAAAGGTATAGATGGGACACAAATTGAGCACTTTTCCTTCCAGTAACCTTAAACTTTCCCAAATGACCTTGGGTCGAAATCATGACACATAAACAATCCTAAACAAGTCATAAACAATTTTGTGTTAAGTTATAGATTCTAATGTTCCTCCATTAGAAAGATATGGACCAGACATGATTGCACAGACAGACAAGGTGATTCTTACATCCCCCCCCCCCAACAAAGTTTTTTTGGGGGGGGGGGGGAGGGCATAACAGTTTATATTAAGACACATCCTTACCATCTGTAAAAGGAAAGTCCCATCCTCTGTATATACAAAATAGGCAAATACAAGCGCAAATTTCAAACCCGACTTTATATCAGCATATGGTCAAAACATTGTATCGAATATCGCTTGACAGGCATATACCGGTACTTTCAATATATCGATATATTGATCCAGCCCTAACAGCAACATAGAACCATTTTATTATGATGTTCATATCCACAAGGAAGAGTCACCACTTCTTTTTTAAGAAACTTAATCTGCCATAACCAACCCATTCAACACTCAATCTACCACTCATGTTCTAAAACCGCATCACCTGCCATTGCCTTTATAGTAGTCACATAGATGTAAAAGTGATGGAAAAGTGAAAAGATGAAAATAATTAACAAGTTCTGTCATCAGATGCCCACTGAAAACAAGTCTGGAGAACTTACATACATACATCCTATACAATGTACAAATATCAATACATCCTATCCACTATTTAAAATTCATCCTTCAGATAAAAAAGCAATTCTGAAGCATCAGACCAAGACAACTCAAACAAAAATAAAACTATTTTTTGAGTAGTGTTGTATCCTTCCTAGAGGGAAGTGCAAACTTTGGCCTTCTGGGTATGAGCTGTCTTAGAATAAACTGACACGCTTCTATCATGCGCGAATCCAGAAACTTTTTTCAAAGGGGGAGGGGGGTTCTGAGG
>WFKH01007768.1:7932051-7950153 GCA_016163765.1 Magallana hongkongensis | reverse complement strand
CCCCCCCCCCCCCACCTCTAGATCCGCTGATGTATAAAGTATATTACAACCTTTTTTACATTTTTTTATGGCTCTAACGTTTAGCCCAGCAAATCATACTTGATCCACCTCATGATAAGAGTAGCATAGGAAATAGCAGCAATAAGCTTTCACTGCAATGTTGTATTCCTTAGCATTGTTTATCTTTACAAAAAGAGAGGAAACGAAAAAGGTATGAAAGAATTCTGACTTTTCAATAAACGATCCATCACCTTTTCGATGAATGTTCCGTCATCAATTCAAAGGAATTCTGGGATGCATTAAAAAAAATGTGATCAGAAAAGCTCACTTAAGCTTTCAGCTCAGGTGAGCTAAAAATTGTTGATGATGCTTGTATCAACATTTAGCTTTTGCTTGTTCGTTCCGCATGTTTGTAAAAAAAGCTTTGCTTGCTTGATTTAATTGTTGCATACTTATTGATGCATACTTGTTCGTTCTGCATGTTAGCCCAAGAAGCTTTGTTTGCTTTATTTAATTGTTGCATACACGTTCCGTAACTCCCCCTCATTAGTCCACTGCCATATGTGCCTCGTATTACACTGTAGTATACATCCCACAATTCCAGTTGTCAATAAATTCGCCATTTCTGATACAAATCAGCTCTAGTTCAGCCTGCAGTCAGAACCCCGAGCGGCCCAGAACCCCTAACCTGGGGGTCATGATGAGTCCCCAAGTTAATTCCAACAGCTATTTCTGAGAAACAACTGAGAAACAACTATTAGCTGATGTTTCAAATGCCTTTGGTCAGCTTCAAGAAGGGGCTCTTACTGCGAGTCACAAAGTGAGAGATGGTCATGCATTTATTTAATTTTTTTTTTAAATATATGCCCTTATCTAAATGTACACATGGACATCCTGTACTTTTTCTAGAATGCAATGACTAATCATACAAAAAATAAAAATAAAACTTGTAGTCCTAGATTTACCCAACACATCACAACTCAATCCTTGCTGGTTTGTTTACTTTTCGCAAAGCACTCAATCACGTACACTTCGTGCACTGTTACACTTCACGCAGATGAAAAGATAAATGAATTGCCTTATGATGATTAACATACTTCCGTTATTTTTCCTTTCTGCCTGAACCATAAGTATTGTAGTTAATTCTTCCAACTCGTCCACTCGCAGGTTTCCTCGCACGCTCGACTCCACAAGCAGAAGATCGAAAAATGCGGGAAAATGCGGTTTCGATTACGTAAACCCCAATACGTTCGGATGGAATGCACTATTCCGGGATAATGAAACCCCTTTGTTTCTTTGCATTTTTGATAGATTTTTGTGAAATTATTTAATTAAAGGACTCCGTCCGTACAAAAGCTACAGAATCTGAAAAAAAATTGATCTTACGGAACCTACCAAAACATCAATTATTTCTTCCTTTGTCATTTCTCTTCCCAAACTCATCTTGCAGGCTCGATTAATTCAAGTTGTTTGTGGTGTTGATACATTAAACTGCTGGATCCCGCTGAGTTGATTGTTTCGGCTCAACATTAACCTAGTTAGAAGCTGTTGAAGCAGACACTTATTCCCTGACCCTGTGACCTCACACCAGGAACTGCTGCGTGGGGTCTGTTGTTACAGGTTTATTATACCCTTACTGCCGAGTTTCTTGATGTAAACATATATCTCCTTAGGGTACAATTTTTCCAGGTATATGATAAATACGTGTGTACCGTTTAGCACATATTTTATGATCACTCTTAGACGAATATGATAGAATAATGCTACTCTGAAACAATATTCTTAAGATTTCAACGTATTTTTAAAAGCCAAAATCTTAAATAAAAGCCGAACTTGTTTGATTTTTTTTTCAATAGTGTAAATTACAAATAGATTAGATGCAAGTTCTTGCAACCAACTGAATTAGCTATCCTCTCAAAACATATATCTGATTGTGCGTGGTTTCCCCAAATAAGCAGTTCAGCATCGATACTATGAATAATTAAGGTTCTGTTGTACATTTTCGCTAAAATGAAATAGTTTAATTCTGGCTTGACAACAATTTAATGAAATCCAAACCTTGAAATGCATAATTATAAGAACTATACTGTGTATATATTCTTTTTATTTACATGTTGATGTATAAACGTGACCTTCTAAATTTGACTATGTTATGAATACTCATCCAACTACTTTGCTGTTTTTGTTAAATAAATGGATTTTTTGAGATTCAAAAATATATATTAACGAGAAAGAAATTTAGCTCCCGTGAAAAAGAATAAAATTATCTTTAATTACCCATGCATCCATGTAGGTAGTACTAAATGTTGCTATCTATATAAATTAAGTCCATGATTTAGTTTAAAATATCCTCATTTCTACCAACAATTTCGTAAAATTTCTTCACCGCATTATTTTGAACTTGAATTATTTTTCTAAAAATTTATATTTTTAACCAAATACATTTCATTAAATTGACCGGATATGATTTCAACGCGTAGATCGGATTATCAAATGCCTCGCCGCCTGAAGCTGACACCTGAATGGGTTAACAATTAAACAATTAGGGATGTTAAGTAGATTGAGTTCTTATCAGATTTCTTACCAATGCCAAGGTGTTTTATCCAATTAACAGTCTGACACAAAAGTTCTAAGGAGAAATCACGTAATAGATCTTTAATAAGCATTTTACTCAAAGTCAAAACTCAAAGAAAGGGTGAAAAATGTCTTTACAATTTACATTACGAAATTTCGCATTTCTCACACAATAAAAGGAATGAAAGATTTGTTTAAAATTATTATTTAATCTCCTTCCACCCGTTTTCATTAATCTCAACGCTTTCACAAGAGTCTTTCAAAAATGTGACTGTTGACAAAACCATGTTTTAACATTTTAACCACCATTTGAATCCTTATGCTTGCATGTATATCAGTACATAGTACAAACACGCAGGTACAGTACTCTATGATCCAGCTCATTTATTATTCTCCAAAGTTTGAAACTGGGTGTAAACGTATACAGGTCAAATTAACCTTTTTTTTTTTTTAAAAAAAATGCAACTTTAAGTAAACAACGTGCATTTACAGACTTAATCATCACTTAGTACATAAGACTCAATACAAGCAGACTGACACATGTGATCGAGACTCGAGACCAACCCCAAGCACCAACCGTCCTTACCACCGAGGGTCAAAACAGTACTCTAATGGTTGGATCATTTCCCTGATTGATCAACATAAATTATTGCATCATTGCGCAAACTTTAAATTTAAATAATTTAATACAATATTATAATCAATGAAAGCCTAAAGTATTTCTTTATATATGTACTCAAAAATGTCCGAACTGTTAATATCACACATAGTTCTACTGTATATGTATATATGTGATGAACAGATGTACATTTTGTATGTATACGTGATATTATGTGTAAAAAAAAATCTCCTTAGAGTCAGCTAAAACTTGCATGTTTAGCGACCTCCATGTACATAGCCATGTGAATTCCACTCTATAGCATAGCAGTATTTCGTATACGATATATTTTGAGGGACTGAAATATTCAATTTTGTGATACTAACTTAATATGCGTTGCTCATCATAATAGAAGGTACATAGGTTATATAAGGAATTGCATTATTGGTATATACGCCCCTAGCTAATGATATGAACTGAAATTACATATAAAACATTAGGTTCGATGCCCATAGAAGAGCCACTCCTGCTCTTACATATGAAATCGCCGAGGACCGGGGAATAAGATATATGGGCTCGTTTATATAGCACTTATAATCACAGAGCCATTGAGATCGATACTTTTCACTTACCAAAAATAAATGAAATATAATGTCTGATTAAAAAGGCAAATTCACAATTTGATAGGAATGCCGGATCTATCGAAGGTTCAAGGGACAAAGTTCTGTTGATTCGGTTGTATATATATAATTATAAATGGAAGATAGTGTTTATATTTGGCCGAGGATGTATAAACTCATATGGGTGAGATCTACCCAAGAAATTTGATTGCCCACCGATTCCAATATTCCAAAGTAAACATATACTTCTTTGTATGAAAATACTGTTTTAAATTGCATATTATGAAATTTATATATACATGTCCTTAGAAAAAAAAACTTTTATAAATAAAAGAATAAATAACAGATTATTTTTTCAAGCCTTTCGTTTAAATTCGTTAAAATTACCGATTAACTCTCTATATTAGCAGAAGGTAGAGTTTTGATGATGAAAAAAATATGTAAAATAATAACAGTATAAGTATATAGCTTCGCTTAAAAACAGTAAGGTATATCATACAAAAACAGTAAGGTATATCATACAATTTCCAGTTTAGTTGGCAACCCATAGTACTCTCTGAGAATTCGTTCAATGGTCGACCGCCTTCATGTCAAATCTTCAGATTTCAGATTTCTAAGAGTAACAAGCAACGCCTTGGTCAAGGTTGCACCGTAACCTACTAGATAGCATCATGGCAATGTTGCTCTCAGTGGAAATTTTCCAGAGAAATATGGACACTTTTACCGCAGTTTATTTATTAAATTATTTATACTAAAGGGATATATTTAAATAAAAGTATAAATTGCCCGTGGACCAAATCTAATCTGACAGAATCAAAAATAACGGTTCATTTATAAATCACACAAGTTCACAGCCGACATGTATCGCCGTTTCTACAGCTCAGTGGTCTCCGTGAAACCTATCCATAATGTGAAGTAGTCGGAGACCGGAATATAATACGAGAGCAGCAGACTTGATATCTCCCGTGATTTCCACAGCAATATTGCTGGCTAACGAACGAGAAAAAACGGAGAGTTCATGTAAAAAAAGAATTACTAGCATATACTGAGATTTCTCATGCAAACTATTCTCTCGGTGGAATTGACATGCAACTTTTTTTGTTGGAAATACAGTTTTTCATTTCTAGTTAATCCTGGAATTTGATGGAACAAATTTCTAGACTTGATATTCGATATTATTTTCATTCGTCATCTTTAGTTGATATTTTTTTCTCTGTTAAACAGACCCCAGTCTGAACGATTTGCAACAAACACTGAAATTTTATAACACAATTTCTTCCTGCATCGCAATTTTGCAGAAAAGCAACCGAAAAAATCAAGCATTTGTCAAGGTTTCGTTTAAAATACATGAAATTAAATTGTTTGCTCTGGTTCATGGAAGCTACGGTAACCACATTAGGAAAATGACAAACGTAATTGGAGATCTGGAATTTGACGATCCATTATCAACTGCTTTCTGATTCAGTTTGATACGGCCTTCTTTTCATAGCTTGTGTCTACATCACTACATATATATGTTTTAGCAGTGCGTTTTTTTAGAGAAAAAAAAAAACAAATTTAATAAATCCATTACTTTCCTGTTGACGATTTTCATGTTAACAAAAGTTAGCTCCCCTTGAGGGCCAATCTGAGATCAATCAGTATGACATTGTTTTAACATCTATTACATAATCAACTTTCTTCTACAATATTTGGAAAACGAATAATTAGTGTTTACAAGAACATTTACAAGTAAGTTTATAGAGGATGAGACAAAAATGATAGTTTCGCCGACAAAAAAGAGATACTTTTGCTAATGCTGAAGGTAGTCTATAAAGGCAGGTTAGGAAAAAAAAAACAATACCACGAGGGACGTCTATATATGAGGTTGACTGGATTTAAAACAACCAATAGATACATTTTAACAAATGTGTATAATTGATAACAACTAAATGAATTACAGTGCAAAAGGTTCAATATGCAAAATTAAAAAAAACCATGTATAGACATGTACAATGTACATAATATTGAGCACAATAAAAAAGTAATTCAGGTATTGTTATACCCTTCATAGGGACATGATGTACATAACCATAAAGCTCTCATAGTTAAAAAATGGAGTCATATTCCTTCAGCAAGCTTATTATTACCAGGGCGGCAGCCCTAGATAAGGGTTCCTTGGTCAGCATCTTCAGGTTTTGGCACTTTCTTGTCCAGGCCAGGTATAAGTCTGACAAGATCGTTGACATTGGAGTATCTCTGTAAGAACAGCGTCACACAGAGAACAGCGGCCACTTGCGAAGACAGGTAGGAGATGATGAGGACATAAGCGGACCAACCATAGCGATATTCGAAGTAGCTGTTCTCCTTCTCGGGGCCCGCATAGTGGACGCCATCATTGACAAAGGTAATATATATCACGATGCTGACAGCAGTACACAGACCTACAGCCAGAGAAATAAATGACGTCATTGACATACATATTTGAGAACACCAGGCTGACAAACCGACGCCATGGGAATACATGACGTCATTGATATGTGTCATAAATGACGACTCAAGAAGAAGAATTGTACAGCGCGAGAAATGAATAGCATTGTTATTTTAAGTAAAAGGTGTACAAAGTAATCAAGGTTTAATCAAATAAAAGTAAAATAATCCCATTAAAAAATCCATTTTGCGAAATCCAAAGGAATCTTCATCAGGTTTAAATTAAAACTAAACTGCGCAATATATACAGGGACATAAATCGTTTCACGTTGAGCTGGTCGGAAAGGTTATTATTGTAATGTAATGACTTAGTATATTACACGTATCCAATATTCCACTGTGATAAATAATGGAAAGCTTTTAAGATAGGCGAAAATTATCTCCACTTGGACAACGTTAGGTAAAGTGGCTGCAAAAGACTGTACCAACAAATAACCAAAAAGTACCCAAGGTGTGATCACATTCAGACGATCCCTTTTTGGCAGACCTTATGAAACTGATATTCATAATGATTAATTAAGGGTGGCGTTTACGCAGGGTTTTACTTTTAGTTGTCATAAGTAGATTGATGTGCTAGAATAAAGTACCTTAAATTAAAAAAAAAAATTGATGTAAAAATAACCTAATTATTTTTTTACTTTAATTTTGAAATATCAGTATGACACAAAAAATAGAATAATGTTAATGCAAAGGAAATTATTAAAAAATTCCCGCAATTTATAAAAAAAATCTTTTTCAGCATTATCATCACAAGACGCAAGATTCTGTGTGTTACATGTGTTTGTTCAATCTCAGGGGTAACTAATCTAATATTGGATGATGTTGAATGGTAAAAAAAAACTTGAAAAATTAAAAGCAATTCCAGAAAATATGCCTAAAACATGTGATCATATCGATATAAGCATCACATCACTGTCTTCCAACGGCATACCTGCAATAATGTAGATGATTCCACCAATAAGAGTCCGGGAGCTTGCTTTGACAGCGCCAACGACGTGGAAAATAGCAGCCAACAACATTAGGAATAGATTGACTACGAAATGAGGTGCCATGTTGTTTTGACTATCTGGAAAAGGATGTAAAGCCAACTTCGTTGCAAGTCATTAATATCTTTCAAGTGAATCATATTGTGAACACTACAGATAACAAGATATCTGTGAGCAATGCTCACTAGTGATACCCCCGCTCTGATGTGAATATACACAATAAGCAAATCGACATTTAACAGGAAGTTGACGTCCGATTGGTACAAAAATAGATCCCAACGTATGGCATTCCTACGCAAATGCGTAGCATCTGCAATGAATAGTTGTTGAGATATCTTTGACGAAAATTTGTTTGAAAATTTAGGCTAAAAATAAACAAAGTCGTCAATTACCAGGAAGTTGACGTCCGATTGATACAAAAATAGATCCTAACATATGGCATGCCTAAACAAAGAGTGTGTTAAAATTTCAAGCACCTGCAATGAATAGTTGCTGAGAAAAATGTGACAGAAATTTTTGTTACGGACAGACAGACAGACGGACGGACAGACGGACGGACAGACAGAAACACAAGGGTAAATCAGTATATCCCCCTCTCCTTCGCAGCTGGGGTTTAATAAGAACCATTTTATCAATGTGCATAGATTGCGTAGTCTTAGCTCAAAATCCAGACAAATCTTGTTATTTCAAAGAGCCATGGATGAGAGGCCAGCAATGAAATAGACAGGCCTACGTCACTTTGCTGTTTGACACAAATTTTAACTAACCAAAGTTTAAGACCTTGTTAAAATGGTTCTATAATTTTCCTCTATAGATTCAAAAAATCTAAATAATGATCCTAATTTGCGGTATGGCCATTTTGTAATAAATATACGTGTTTAAATGACAATCAGAAATATCAGAAAATGGCCAATTTAGGATGAACCTGTCCGTTGGGCTGATACTGTATACTCTGTGCCAACGTGTCTGTTGTCTACCATATCTGCTTCTTTATTATGTCTGCTATTTTATTATGTCTGCTGTCTACCATACAAGCTACTGTATGCCTGTTGTCTACCTTACCAATTACAGTATGTCTGCTGTATACCATATTAGCTATATTATGTCTGTTTTCAACCATTCCATCTACAGTATGTCGTTGTTTACCATATCAGCTACAGTATGCCTGTTGTCAACCATACCAGCTACAGTATGTCTGTTGTCAACCATACCAGCTACAGTATGTCTGCTGTCTACCATACCAGCTACAGTATGTCTGTTGTCTTCCTTAACAATGTCAGTATTATTGTCTACCATAACAGCTATTTTGACTACTATCAACCACACCTGTTATTCTGTCTGCTATCTACCATACCTGCTGTCTGGCATACCTGCTAATTTATCAGTGGTCTACCATTCCTGTTAAGTTGTCTACTATCTACTATACCTGCAATTGTGTCAGTTGTTTATCATACCTGCTATTGTGTCTGCTTTCTACCTACCTGCTTTTTTGTCTGCTGTCTATCATACCAGCTAAATTATGCCCGTTGTCAACCATACCAGCTACAGTATGCCTGTTGTCAACCATACCAGCTACAGTATGTCTGTTTTCAGCCATACCAGCTACAGTATGCCGCTGTCAACCATACTTGCTACAGTATGCCTGTTGTCAACCATACCAGGCAATGTATGTCTGTTGTTTACCATACCAGCTACAGTATGCCTGTTGTCAACCATACCAGCTACATAATGTCTGTTGTCAACCATACTAGCTACAGTATGCCGCTGTCAACCATACGAGCTACAATATTACTGTTGTCTACCATACCAGCTACAGTATGTCTGTTGTGTACCTTACCAACTACAGTATGTTTGTTGTCTTCCTTAACAATGGTATTACTGTATACCATGAAAAATGACAATAACAAACTGTCAACGGTCTCAAAAATCCATATAGCGAAATACAAATTCAAAGCAGGGCAAACACGGACCTCTAAAAGATAGCGGTGGGATCAGGTGTCTAGGAGAAGTAAGCATTTCCTGCCGACCGGTCGCACCCGCAGTGTGTTCATTGTCATGATCATGAAAAACGGAAGAAACCGCAGTCAGTCCGGTGTATAAATAATGGTCTTACAAGTATGAAAAACGTCAGTCAGCATGTATCTTAATGAAACATTGTATCGACCATAGAACTTGCGTAAAGATGATTTTAATCGAGGTTCTTGATATTCTTGTTCCAAAAACTGCTGAGAGACATAAACCCCATAAGCAAGTGATGGTGGTATATTGCTACACAAGTAAGGGAAGTTGACGATGGAAAAATTAAAATCATCACGTTTATCATATAGTTTTCTTGTTAGGTTACCATTAACGTCTTTTTCTAGTAAAATATCCAAATATGAAACAGATGTCTCAGAATCTGTGGTATCTTTTATTTCAAGCTCACTGGAATATATTGAGTTAACATAAGAGTGAAAGTATAACTGTTGTTAATGGATAAAACATCATCAATAGATCTAAATGTCGAGTTGAGGGCCACAGCAAGTGTTTTATTCTTTTCTTGCACAAACTTTTGAATAACTTCTGCTTCAAATGAATATAAAAATAAGTCAGCCATACCAGCTATTTTGTCTGCTATTTACATACCATACCTGTTATTCTGTCTGCTGTCTACAGTACCCGCTACAGTATTATGTCTGTTGTCTATCATACCAGTTATTTTGACTGTTATCTACCATACCTGTTATTCTGTCTGCTGTCTACCATACCTGTTACAGTATTATGTCTGTTGTCTAGCATACCTGCTATTTTGACTGCTATCTACTATACCTGTTATTTTGTCTGTCATCAACCATATCTGCTATTGTCGCTGCTGTCTACCATATCTGCTATTGTCGCTGCTGTCTACCATACCTGCTATTTTATCAGTGGTCTATCATTCCTGTTAAGTTGTCCACTATCTTACGTACCTGTTATTTTGTCTGTTGTCTACCATACCTTCTATTGCGTCTGCTATCTACCATACCTGTTATTTTGTCTGCTGTCTACCATACCTGGTACAGTATTATGTCTGTTGTCTACCATACCTGCTATTTTTCTGCTATCCACCATACCTGCTATTATATCAGTTGTCTACCATTCCGGTTAATTTGTCTGCTGTCTACTATACCTGCTATTTTGTCTGTTGTCTACAATACCAGCAATTTTGTCTGCTGTCTACCATACCTGCTATTTTGAAGCTGATCTCCTGGTTGGAGGTATCCTCAGCTGGGGAGGTCTTGTACTTCAGTAGACTCATACACTCAACATTTCTGCTAAATACGAAGCCTAAAAAGCAACAGTGTAACATGTATTGTAAAATTTGGAACAATCTAAAAAGTCTTTATTTCGGATTCCTTTTTTTATTGATGTGGTTAGTTGAGGTGATGTTTGTTTTGACAACTTTTGGAATAATGATTTATATAAGATTACCGTTAGGTGTAAGAGCAATGTTTATATTTTTTATTTTAGTCATCTTACCTGTGGAAGGATCAAAAAGCGTCAGGCTGACGCAGACTTGCCAAAGTCCAAAGTTAGTCGTTTGATTGACCAGTGAATCTACATATAAACATGTAGTTTGATTGACCAGTGAATCTACAAGTATAGTGTACACAAATTTCCTGTAAATGTAAAACTGATAGATAACATACTGATATTGATTGACAAGTGAATCTACTAATATAGTGTACACAAATTTCCTATAAATATAAAACTGATAGATAACATACTGATAATTAAAAAGAAAAAAATTAATACACCATTACTGAAAAGATTGTTGACTATAAATGTTTAGATCTTAAAATGACCCTACAAGCACGTAGCATCGCATCGTTGTCCAAAGTCAAGGATTTGGGGGGGGGGGGGGGGTATTCTTAGACTCCCCCTGAAGATCTTATAAAGGTTTAAAAAAAAAAAAAAACACAAAAAACCCCATAAATTACATCTTACCTCGAAATTTATCCCTATAACAACAAGTCTAGTGTTAAGTACGCATTTTTGCAGCTAAATTTTATTCAAAAATAAGAACACAGGATTAAAAATTTACCTCCCCACTCTCTTTTTCAGAAAAAGGTTTTGGATATCGGGGGAAATTGAGTTTGGCGTGGAAAGGCATGTATCCAGAACAATTCTGCTGTTTCAAAATGCATCGGAAAAAAACCCCTCGAAATCTTTAGTTTTATTAGGTCACCTGAGTCATTCAGGTGACCTATTGCAATTGGTCTTCATCCGTCGTCGTGCGTCGTGCGGTGTGCGTTGCGCGGTGTGCGTCGTCCGTCGTGCGTTAACAATTTTACATTTTAACTTCTTCTTGAAAACTACAAGGCCAATGGTTACCATTTTTGGTGTGAAGCATCTTACGGTAAGAGAAATCTAAATTGTGAAATTCATGGCTCTACCACCCCCGGGGCGCCATAGACGGGGCCAAAAAAGCCTGATTTTCCAGCCCTCTACAAAAATTGTGAAATTCATGTTCCCAGGATCAGGGATTCAGGCCCTAGTGTGGGGCAAATATGGCTATATACTGAAAATGTATTAAATCTTAGAAAATCTTCTTCTCTACTCCTATACATGTTTGTGAAAAACTTAATGCATGGTTATGATGTCCATGAAGCCCTCTACCAAAATTATGAAATTCATGGTCCCAGGGTCAGGGGTTCAGGCCCTAGGGTGGGACCAATATTGCTATATAGTAATCAAAGTACTGTAGTACTGACGGGAGTTGATTTTATCGATTATTATTTATTTTAAAATTAATGATATGTTATTTTGCATGGCAGGTAGTTTCCTATATGTATTTGAATTACGCACATTTTTTATAATATGAATTCTCCGACAGGAATTTCGTGAAAACCCAATATGAATCATGTTGTGTAATATTCAAAGAATTAATTCCATCAAACTACGTATCAGTAATCGAAATAGTTCTGAGAAATTGTATGGATCCAAGCAATATTGAACTCTAGTCTCGTTCAACCAGACGCTCGGCTGTCTCCGTTAATCTCCGACAAGCAAGAGAGAGTCTCTGCTTGTCGGAGATTTACGGAGACAGCCGAGCGTCTGGTTGAACGAGATTATATTGAACTCTGGGGTAGGAATACAAACAATGTACGGCTACAAAAAATATCTAAATTGTTCGTACCATTTAAAAGCTGACTATTTACAAGGTATCTATCGATAATTTTTCTTGAAAAACAATACTTTAGAACACATTACATCGATTAGAATTAAATGTTGTCAGCGGTGTTGATTTGTGCTTAGGTCCAAACACTGTTTCACTTCCGGTTTGCCTGAGTAACTGCATAGGAGAGTTGATTAAAATCTACTCTCAAAAATGTATTAAATATTAGAAAATCCTCTTCTCTACTCCCATACATGTTTGTGAAAAACTTAATGCATGGTTATGATGTCCACGAGGTCCTCTACCAAAATTGTGAAATTCATGGCCCCCAGGGTCAGGGGGTTCAGGCCCGAGTGTGGGACCAATATGGCCATATAGTAAAATGTATTAGATCTTAGAAAATCATCTTCTTTACTCCCATACATGATTGTGAAAAACTTAATGCATGGTTATGAAGTCCATGAAGACCTCAACCAAAATTATGTAATGCCATACAGTGAAAATGTATTAGATCTTAGAAAATCATCTTCTTTACTCCCATACATGTTTGTGAGAAACTTAATGCATGGTTATGATGTCCACGAGGTCTTCTACCAAAATCATGAAATTCTTGGCCCCCTGGGTCAGGGGGCTCAGGCCCGAGTGTGGAGCCAATATGGCCATATAGTAAAACTGTATTTAATCTTAAAAAATCTTCTTCACTTCTCCCATATAAATTTGAGAAAAATTAAATGCATGGTTATGAAGTCCATGAAGCCCTCTACCTAAATTGTGAAATTCATGGTCCCAGGGTCAGGGGTTCAGGCCCTAGGATAGAGCTAATATGGCCACATAGTGAAAATGTATTGATTTTTTCTGTACTATCACTTTCGTGGGAGATAAAGCCATGCATTGTTTGTTATTGTGTTTGTAATGTCCTAATGTTAAATTGTGAAATTCACTGTCCAAATCTACTTTAATATCCCGTGCATTGTGTACTTGTAGAAAAATGCTGTATGCATTTTGTGTGCATTATAAATGAAACTGTGAATATTATTAAAGATTGACGAATAAATTCCTGCAAGTCTTTTATTACCAAAAGTTTACAATTTTTGGCCCCTGGAGGAATATATAATTCGAGATTCCTCTGACTCTTGTTACCCCCCCCCCCCCCCCCCCCCCCCCGAATTAATTTTTTTCAAACATCAAATAAATAATAAAAGGTGAGGTAACAGTCAGAGGACTCTCAGATTAAAATGCAAACATGAGATCTGACATGTCAAACTAAGGGTTATGGAACTCAGGTGACCGTCAAGGCCTGTGGGCCTCTTGTTTTAATTATGCGATGCGTAAACGTTTGATTTAACTCGATGCATGCAGAAAACAAGCAGCGAACCCTAGTTTGTTTCTTACTCATTTCTGGATGTTCGGAGGGAACGCCTTCCATTGTAGAGTTTGAATCCTCTTTAACGTCTACTCTAAAGGCAAGAAAAGTCCTTTAACTTTTGCTCAATTGGTTTGAAAAGATATTTTTGATTGGGCATTTTGCATCCTTGAGGATGCAACCCTGAGAATGATTACCGTCAACTAGTAAATTAAAAACGCTACAATATCCGTCAGAGAGTCTGTGAGATAATATAGATATGTGTTCTGCCAACAGTGAAGGAGAATAAGATTGATAGTTTCCACCATTAGGAGTATTCTGGGGCGGGTCCATACGTACGGGGTGGTGGTTTCCCATGCTATGATCCAGTGGTTGGTGGCGACAGCTAGCGCCATGGTGCTGATGGCGACGGCGCCAAAGAACAGCGACATCTTGGTGATTGTGTGTGTAGAACATCGCATGATGGCGGCTACTGATGTATAACCATGTCCTGTAGAATAAAACAGAAGACCTATGGGTCACATCGCTCACTTGAGTAATCATTTTTAAGTCAATCATTGAAATTCTTTCTTTATTTCTATATTTTCATATACATAATTCTTAATTGTAATCGTGGCTACATCTTGACTACAAGGTTATTACGTTTTGTAAACCAGTGTGAATATTATATCATATAAGCATTTAGTTTTAACCCGAATGAAGTCACATCGTTGATCAATACACAGGTGCCTGCTTAGAAATATCACGTTGTAGCTATCGAGGATTTTCCACCGATATATCCAAAAGTTGAATTTTGCATCCCGTTTTTGGTTCTATTATATATCAAGGGGACGCAGTGTGAACAAATTAGAATCTACGCTATAAGGGTGATTGTAAAGTCACATCACAAATTGTTGCTTTGAGCTTCTTCCGAGACACTCAAATGAAGAACTTTGAATCCCTCACCCTCAACCCCGAAGTCTCAGTTTGAACATACATGTATGATTGCCTAATGATTTCCTATGTTTTTGAGAATTTTAACCTTAATGCTTCTTTATGAAATATTTTGTCTTGTTTTTCTAGAGGTACATTGTAGAAAGTAAACGGTGTGAAGTACGACCCCAGACAAATAAAAAATCACCTCAGGTGAGCTAAAACAGTTGTCTTTCTTGTAATAATCAACATTAGAGTCTGGTAAGTTCATCGGTGCGGTGCTACATGTATGATCAAAAGAATATTACTCAATAACTACTGTTAAAACGAATGTTTCATTGCTAAATATGTCCCTTTTTTGTTCGATCATGAATAAACAGTAATGAAAATACTATAATTCTAGTGTGATTGTTTTCATTGTTTTTAATTAGATTAAATCTATTTTTGTAAATTGCACTTTTCAATGCAGTGCAAAGATTATTTCAAACTAAATGTTTTGTTGTAGACCAACTTTGAAATAGTATTCCATCGGGTGTTGTTTTATCACACAGTGGCTTGTTTTGATAGGATGAATCGGTGAATTGGTTGGAACGAGTTGCAATAAGCGATTGCCAATTCAGCCACCGGTCTATGGAGGGTAATCGTGTTCAAAAATCCAGACCTGTAAACTTGTAAATTCAAATATGCAATCGTGTTGGTGTGTGAGCCTGAGTATGAATGTGTTTAATTCTGATCGTTTAACCTATAAACACTCGGGCATAAACACTTTAAGATTTGACTCAGTTCCTTCGCATATGCACATTTTGCAGCTTGCTTGTTTTTGTTAGTTAATTTAACATTCAACTTTGCACATTTTCAATCCATAGTTTTTGCATTTATATCTTCATCCCCGGATAAAGCACAGTTGACTTGTTACAAATTGACAAATGTGAAGTCTACGAGTTTGTCGAATTTTTACATGACCTTATATGGCAAATGCCTTGCTGCGGGAAAAGGCATGCCGTAATCGCCGGAATGGACTAAAATAATCATTTATAAAATTCAGTTATACTGTTCTAATGAACGATAATATTTTCTTTGGATCGAGAATATTATTTTGAAAAAAAAGTTGTAGAGGTATGACTGAAACTCTAACAAACAAGAAGAGGCGAATGTTTGTAAAAATGGGTGACGGTGTGACGAATGCGCTAGTTTTTGTTATATATAATTCCCGTGGACATTGGGTCATGTATCATACGATAAGGGTTAACTTTCACTAAAAAAGAAATGCCCAATATCCATTCTAATATCGCTGAAATAATTTGACATGTAATTCAAATTGGAAAATATAAGTTGAACACGAACTTTTTCTTGGAAATGAGACGGCTCAAGAAATTTCTTAGGGGTGAATATATTTTGTGCGGCATGGGGTTTGAAGACCGCCGTAAGGCCCATGTAGCTTCGTTGCTTACCACAATGCTAAGGATTTTGAGAGTGAATTTTATATCCCTCATTTATTTTGAATTAAACGACTTGCAAAGAAATTTGGTAATTTTTCGGAAAAATGTATGTATCTATATATATTTTTTTCAAATATCAAAATGACTTCGTTGTGCAAGTGCATGATAAATAATGAACAATCTGTAGCTGTTATAAAACTTTTTTTTATAATCATTAGTTAAAGTAAAAATGTTGTCAAAAATTGAAAGGTTTTGAAGAAATAAAAAAGGGATACTAGTATGTTTCATGTTTTTATCATTATATTTTTACTTCGAAAATCGAATTTCTGAAATTAAGGAACGGGTGGGTTAAATAGATTTCATCCTATATGAACAGATAAAGTTTTACTCAGTAATTATAAAATATATACTGTAATGACAGTAATTTTACAAAGCTAAGCAGCTTGCTTTATGGTAATGAATACATGTTTACTAATGGCTGTAAAGCTGGAAAGCTTCCTAGAAAATTTTTGATTAACCAAGTGTGTCTGAATTGAATCGACATTCAGGACGCCATACTTATATCCCGTAATTATTACCCGAAATCAAAACATTTTTGCCAATTAATTTTTACCTTCTTTTTCTATATATTACCGACGAAATGAAATATTTTTGTTATAATTTTTACACATTTTAATTTTAATTTCACGACAGTTAACCTTATCTTTTGAATTTTTGGGGGGTTCATTTTAAAGGGGGGTGCCGCTACTCATATCGCATCTAAATCAAAATTTTAAAACTACTGTTTTCAAATATTAGTTTTTTTCTCATTGATAACCCATTTTTTTAAATTAACCAGCAGGCCATTGACCCGTGAATTTTTTCTTCTTCGGGAGGGGGTATGCGTTCAAAGAGACCATGATATGTAAAATTTTCCAGATATAAGATATCTGATGTCGATTGCATTATTCACTCGCATCTTTTCTGGATTCTCTTGATATAATGGATACCGAGCTCACAATCCATTTTTGAAAAATCGTACTTCCTAAAAAACGTTGTTATCCAGAGATAATATGTAATATTTATTGTTTATTCTCTGCCCATTCCGGCGATTACGACAGGCCCTTTTCTGCAGCTATCTGTGACGTCACTGTTTCCATATATGGTCATGTCAAAATTCGACAAACGTGCGAGTGTCCGAGTTTTATAGATTACAAGTCAATTTTAGAGTGCTTATGTCCGAGTTTTATAGATTACACGGTCAGAATTACACACATTCATACTCAGGCTCACACACCAACACGATTGCACATTCGGATTTACAAGTTTACATGACTGGATTTTTTTTAACACGATTACCCTCCATACCGGTCTACTAGTTACTAGTAACAGTTGATTGATACCTACGGTCTATGAAGTTTGGGAATTCACAACGCAGCGTGTGGTTCTTTCTTTACTGAATTGAATTGATATTATTTTAATTCTGACTTCCAAATTTTATGACTTATTATTTATTGTGATCGGCTTCGGCCGATCACAGTTGTGTCCATATGAGGCATCCGGCAAATTTAACTATTTGCGCACGCATTGCGCCTTGCACTACCTTATTTACTATGCAGTGACAGCTTCATGTAAATCTTTATTTACATGTAAATTACTACAAAACAGTATTCTAATGTGTTTGCCTTGATAGTAAAACATCTACACACTGACATGATGATAAAAGTCCTGTTTTTCTTTAAATGCGTAAGAATATTAACCGGAAGTACATTTCGCCTACTAAGAGTAAAGTTTATTCATGCCTTGCTATTTCGGAAATCAACAAAACGGTGGGATAAATCCTATTTATCATGATTATTGCATGTACCGTAATGCTTACGCATTACATTTAGAGAGCTGGCCAATGATATATTACATGCCGATCATTCCTTTAAAAGGAATACTTGTTTTTGGAAATGCTATATGTCTCTCCGTCCCACTATCTATCTATCTATCTATCTATCTATCTATCTATCTATCTATCTA
>WFKH01007768.1:7920306-7932041 GCA_016163765.1 Magallana hongkongensis | reverse complement strand
CTATCTATCTATCTATCTATCTATCTATCTATCTATCTATCTATCTATCTATCTATCGATCTATCCATTTACCCAGTCGTTTCATATACAGATATTATAAATTTTGTTATCCATTTTCTTCTAAAAATTTAATCTTTAACTTTTTCCTAGTACCTTCTGTACAGCAGATACTGATAAAAAGCAGCCCATTTACAGCCACCAACCCCTAACGGGATCTGAAGTCTTGCAGGATGAACACTGGATATGCTGGAAATCCCTTCTATGGCACTGCTAATTTATTTGGCTTCCGAACAGATTCATCGGGGGTCATTAAAAGCTTTATCAAGTCAGCCTTTAGTTGTATTTGGGGTTAGAATCCTTTGCCTGTTCAAATATCACAATATCGTATTTCAGTTAATTATTGATTAAAGAGAAAACGCTGCATAATTTGCTGAATTGTAACATTTGAAAATAAATCATTTGTTGAAAAAAAAAATCGAAATTCTCCGTTTGCTGCTTCAACTGCGTTGATTTTTTTTTTTATATTTTCATGTAACTTTTATAGAAAAATCAACAAAACACTACAATTAATATTTATCACGATATAACAATTCGCAGAATTAACCTACAATAGGCCTAACTCAAAATCATCTGAACACGAATTTACCTACAAAAACTCGGAATATTTTGAAGATTATTTCGGTTCGAAAAAAAGAACGAAAAACGTAAAAGAAATACGATGACACACCAAATAAAAAAAAATCATAAAAAATCTTATATACTATTTAGCATCTGAAAAAGATAAAAGAAAATCTTTGAAAACATTTCTTTGAAATACACTTGGAGAACGATGATTAGTATACAAAGTTTCCCTAACGTTTGCAGCCATCAGGCATCCAAGACGTATAGCATGCTAAGCACTCATAAACCATGGAATATTAGGGAACGTCCATATTATATTGTAAAAGACTTGACAGCAACATTACAACCGCTCAAAACTGCATGAAATTGATGATGAAAGGCATTTGTTAGAGATACTTACGCTTAAAGACTGTCCTTAGACCCCGCGATTATAAACTCTCACTGCTTCATGTGAACATAACAATTTGCGGACAGATTGTGATATCCAAGTTATCGGAACGAACAATCACGAATTTATACCACGTCTACTATCATGTGATATTTGAAATGCACTTTATACAAATAGTTTATTGAACAACAAGCAGATCGATCGGTGCAAATGATTCCAAAACCGTTATGTTATCTAGATGTGAAATATGTACATTATCTAGTTTTATTTCATCCTATTTGCCCAGCACCGATTCGGCGAGTTAAAACGTTTATTCCGGAGAGAAATGAAGACCGTGTTTTAGCTATCTATAGATGTGTCCCTACCCTAGGAGTCCTCGGGGGTTTACCGGTGACAGTGTTTTAAACCACCATCAGCACCTCTATACTCTATAAGAACGAGACTTGACAGAAAATCAGCAACGGTTTTTGACAAATTGAAATGAATTTGATACCAGCCATTATGTTTTCAACCTTTGTATTATTCATGACATTGTGCTGTCCATATTTGTTTTTTTCTTTTTTGTTTTTAAAGATATCCCCAATCTTTGGTTTTTTTCAATAAGAAATTAATTTTCTTTGCATAATTTTTTAACAGCAGTCAGACATTAATAACTTGAGAGCACGTGAAATTCTTCCATGGATGGAGCACGCAATTCACAGCACACGAAAAATATAATTGAATTACCGAGAGAAAAAATCTTTACCATGCCCACGGTAAGTTTTCAGCTGGTGTAGCTGCCAACATCCTCTTTCTCTCTCTCTTTCTCTCTCTCTGGTTCTTCAGTTTGATATCGATGAAAAATTACTTCTATGAGATAAATTTCTTTTGCCAACTTTGCCATTGAGATTTATTCAAAAATTCTCTTCCTTGCTCTGACACGATCGGCTCCCCGGGGCTTTGGGTGACAACCAGTTCTAACACGAAAGGAGCGAGAAAGCAAAAGGTGAACGATGGACTTAAGGCATCACCCGGAAATGGAAAGAAATCATCAACAGGAAAAAACGAAATATCAGAAATTCACTGTGTTCCTGGTACAAGTTAATGATTTTTAGCTGATAAAAAGTAAGAGAAATATGAAAATTAATGAGGAGGTATCACGAGTTATTATTTTTCAGAGCTGTAGAAAAATGTAGTTGACAACTATAGTTAAAGTGCATTTCACTGTGCTGAAAATGTACGTGGTTTATTAGACATGCTGGTGTTTGATATTTCTAGGTTTCACGTCACTCTAAAGTAGAACCATTTTTACAAGACCTTGGACTTTCGGTAAGATGTAACTATCTATTTCTTGCATTAAAACAAGTAAAAATGACGCTGGTTTCACGTGAAATATAAACAGATTGAGTAGTTTTAGCTTTAAAGCCAGTCATATCTTGTTGATTTCAAAGAGCCATGGCTGAATAGCCTACAATGAAATAGACATGCCTACGTCACATTGCTGTTGAACATTACTACCCAAAGTCCAAGCTCTTGTTAAAATGGTTCTAAAAAGTGTAGATTTGCAAATAATTTTTAAGCACTGCAGAACATAAGAGTGTTTACACGCGGCTTTCCTGTTCCCAAATAAAATCGTCCGTAAACAGAAGCGTCCGGTTATCTGGATCCGGATATCTTAAGCTCCACTGTATCGTGGAAACGTGGGAAGTTACAATTACAATTTTTGTTTGTGACAGAAATGCATAGAAAACACTTTCGGCATACAAACACTGGTAACCGAATTTCATTTGTTTAGTACAAGTTCAAATAAATAGGAACACGTGTTGATAAGCCAAGAAAATGCATCAAGATAGTTTTAAATTGTTGTCGAATAAGCGTCAAAAACATTTTCTTTTATTGTGTTGGTCTTTATGGCAAAATATACTTGGTTATCTTGAAATCTTATTTAAGGTTACTTACAAAATATAAAACTTTCCTATTCATAATTAAGATAAAGTTTTCCGCTTTGTTAAGGTGTTCCGTTGGGGACACTCGCACTCTCTACTTCGCACTCTCGCATCTTCACCCTAAAGGCGAAAGTGCGAATGTGCGAGTGGCCCCAAAGGGAATACCATACCTTTTTTTTTTATACAACTTCTACAACTTCATAGGACATTTAATTACTTTACATTTTACGCGAACATCTTGAATTTGCGTGTAGAGTTCTTTGAAATGATACGAGTAACTTTAAACAACCTCTGTTAGTTAATATATTTTAAAACTGACAAGAAACAAGTTTGAATTTTATTCAGACTGAAGCTGAACTTCTCAAGCAATTGTAAAATCCATTCAAAGAACATACAGTTCTTGCACGGATCCAGAAGCTTTTTCCAGGGGGGGGGGGGGGGGGGGGGGGGGTGGGGTGGTTGGGGTTGGGGGGGGGGGGGGGGTCCATGGCATATTTTTGGTAATTTTATAATGTAAATTAAAGAAATTTTGAATTTTGCAGAGTCTGGACCCCCCTGACCCCCCCCCCTCTAGATCCGCGCATGCAGTTTTATGTTTATCCATTACTTTTTCAACTTTACTTGAAATTTCATTGATGCAAGGTCCCCAAAAGGAAATATATTCTGGCAAAATGTTGTCCATGCACACTGAGACTCAACAGGATAAAAAAAAATCCGGAGACCTGCTATTAAGTCATGCAATGCAAAATAAAATACCAAAATATTCAGCATATGTGTTTTAGATACATTAACCAATATATACACAAGCTAAAACTACAAGAACGGATGAAAAGTGGTATTCATTTTTAAACAAGCGTTCACATCAAGACAACGACAAGAGAACAAGTCACTTACCGTACTTCAAGCCGAACAATTACAGTTTGTGAGATCCGCCGAGGACCCTTCATGCTGGGGCCAGGTTCACGAAGGCTGTTGTTGGAATAGTTCCTTGGGGACGTATAAAGTTTATCAGGGGCAGGTACAAGGGACAGAAAGTAGTGAATTTTATGCGTCTAGCACGCGCTCCTGGACCGGAGGACCAATGGCGCGGCAGATGCTATTGACATGCGCTCCCTTGGTGACCGTTACAGAAAGCAGACTTCGGTGGTATTCATTTAGCTGTGTAAATATATAGGGTCCGCCGCGCTGTCTATCGGCATTCTTGTTTAAGATCATTAAGTTAAATTAATTAAAGAAGATTCTAAGTCAGTTTTGATTAAGACGATCAAGATTTTTTTAGAAGCACATTTTTCAGAGTTTGGCGATGTAACTCGGTAGCAACCTAAGCGGCACCATAAACTGATGCATAATGGATGAATCTAAAACAATGAAGCTTGATTGTTTAAATTATTATGTCTCCGGATACAATACACAGCACTGTGTTTAAAGTCAATAGCTTTGAATAATACATATGAGAAATATGCACTTGCTGTTTATGATTAAATAAAAAAAATTGCGAAGTTTCGATATTTAAAGAAATTTACTAGCATATCAATACGAGAACTGTAATGCGGATAGTTAAAAAATAAATATTTGTTCAGTTATTGCAAGGCAAGGAATATACATAAAGGAGAGACGGGATTACCAGTGTATTCCCGATCCTCTTTTGTTTCTGGTTGTCGTCTAAATGCTAATGACTTGGGCTCTAGTATAGATACTTGGAATCAGATCAGATATAAGGTTGATAAACCTCAGAGACACTTGTAGTAAATAGAAATACAGACCAAGCCACTAGTTACTATTTGACAAGTTCTTTAAATGCTGTAATAAAATCGTTTCTTGAAATGATACATTTGATGAAATATGCCGGCCAAAAAAAGACGCATGACGCGTTCTCAATCAATACTACTCCACATGTATCTTGAATTTTCTTTTATCGAGACTTAATGACAGAGATTCAATCAATAGATGACGAGGATAATGATTCTTTTGTCCTTTTAATCTTGTGATATATCAAATGTTTCTCTGCCGGTGAAGAGGACGGATTTTCACCCCTATATGACGGTAACGATTCCCTTATTAGTTCAGGTTCACCCACAGTTCGAAGCGGTTCCTACTCGGTTTCTACGATTGAGATAATAGCGAGGGTGGCAGACATATGCAACAAACCAATAAACGATGTCAAATCTTCCTTCTCGCAATTATTCATAACCGTCTTGACAATCATCTCTCGTGGTAGATCCCCCGATCCAGAGTCACGTGACGGTATTTCTCCGTATTTGTAACAATCATAGAGAATGGTTAAAGACCTTTAAAACATTACTCTTCAAAGACTTTATTCGGTTGGAACATCCGTGTTTTGTATAATTTATTGTTTATTACTACATTTTTTTTCAACGCGACAAACAGCCGCAGTCTAAATCATCTTTGTGAAAAAAAAATCGATTGAAAATCAGTTTTCAATGTACCTCATGTTTTCTTTTTCAAAACATTCCGAACCTAATCAATAAATATTATATCTATATACCTATTAAGATACCGGTGTTTTGTTCTCCTGGAAGTGTAAATATTTTAGTTTTACGGTTTTAAGCTACAATTAGATATTTCTATCATCCGAGACCAAACAAAGATAAAGCAAATGTAAAGACGATTTGGATGAAAAATTGACACAAGAAAGAGCTCCTGGGGAGAACCCAGCGGTTGGTGATCAGCCAGGGTACCTGAGGACCACATCCACGTGTGAATACTGTCCAAACATTTCGTCAGGTACTTGTGTGTTGACACAAGTTACGGGAGACAGCCACTGAACGGAGCGCTCGATACATCGAACGACGACTATTGAAGACGACTGTGGAATCCAAGGCGGGATACTTAAGACATTCTCACGGCTGGTCCTCGCCATCAGACAGGCACAGATGTGACGCAAGACCGGGACAGTGTTCAGATCTTCACCAGTGACAGACAGAGAGAGAGAAAGAGAGAGAGAGAGGAATCCGTCCGTCTGTCCGTCTGTATGCCGGCTCCGTATGCCATCCTCGAGGCCGGGACGGTCTTGGTGGGCCTAGTGGCCAGTATATTTCTGATCGTGGTCATTTCTGTGGATACATGGGAGGAGGCCAAATACAGCTTCACCGCCGCCAACAACTCATATCGACAGGTGACCGTGGCGCCTTCAAACAGTGAACTGACTGTCTACAGTATCCGGGGGTCTCTGGCTGACCCCTGGGCCACTTACTATTTCTACTACCAGTATTGGGGACTTTGGAAGCTTTGTGATGTACTGACAGGTTTGTAATTTAAGACAACTTACGCTCAAACTTTACAACTGTATCTTTTTTGACGTTTGATATAATGGTTCTTGTACGTTGTCCCCGGTTTGTGAAATATGACACTGCAATTTGTAATTTATCATACTCCGGAACCTGGGGTTAGAGATGCACTTCAGAACGACACTCCTCTTTGACTCAGTCTTCTGCAATGATGCAGTGTCATTTCCCGTTTTAATGGAAATTTCCGCTAAACATAAACCATCTGATTTTGTTAAACTAGAATTCAATTTAAAAAAAAAATTAATAAATTACTTCAGTCGTAATTTCTTGTGAGAATTGAAAAAGAGCTGAGATTTAAAGAAAAAAAATAAGGTTTTCAAAATTATAATGAATTCTTTTATCATTTTCAAATAAGAATGCTATTCAAATCTTACTAAATAAGGGTTTCCGTATTAATACATGTAATTCTCATTCACATATAGAGTAAACCTTATTTATTTAGTAAATTTAAAATTAAAAACATATTCTTAAAGATTTTCCATTTTGTTTTCATATTCATGCTGTAGGTTTCATGCGTCATCAAATGGTGCACAGGAAATTTCAAATGTTTTTATACTCCCGTCACCTGATATTTTCAAAATTTACAACATAACAATATGAAAAGCATCTTAGTGATGAATTTATAAATCACGTAATATAGCATGGCTTCTATCGTGAGCAAAGTTCTGTTCATCGTAATGAAATGCAATACCCGTCTTATTGCAAAGTCATTAATGAAACACGAAAGACAATCACGCGGAAAGGCTGATGCATTATAAACCTTTTTCCATGTAAAAGGTCATTAGGAAAAATATCATTTTGAAACCACCTCTTTTACTAGATGCACAAAAGATTAAAATTAATGTGGAATAAGGTAAGGGATTGAATCAAAATGAGGGTTTTAGAAAATAATATGAATGTGGAGTTTGGTTACTAAAATGAATTAAGAGATGAGGTTTTCATTCTACAACGCGAGTGAATAGAAAAATCTGAGCTCAGTGACGATTCTAGTACCAAGAGATGGGCTGCATTTAATGGAATCAACACACGTAACAAAATAAATCTGATTTGTCCCCGTCTTTAATATCATTAAATTTTTTACTTAATACTCTTTAAATTGTTTGCCTCCTCCCTCTCTCTCTCTCTCTCTCTCTCTCTCTCTCTCTCAGAAGATTGGCCCCAGGTTCTCTGAGAATCAATAAGCAGTTCTGAGATGATGGCAATATTGTAGTGTAAAATAAACCTCACATGATAAATTTATAAGAGTAGTAAAGTGCCTACAAATAAACCCCCATGATTAAATGGCTGGTCAGAGAAGTGTTCACTGACGCAAATTAAACAAAAAAAGTTGTGCACATGTATGAAACTGTGTAAAATATTGCTGTCAGTTATGGTAAAAACAAAAATTAGATTTTTAGTTTTTCAAAAGTTAATTCCGTTTTATATAGTAAGAAAGACTATAAATTTCTATGCATTTCTCTTTCTTTTATATACTACATTACTTTTACATTATTTTATATTTTTTTCTGGCTATCGCAGTTTTTTAATTCACGAGATTACACACGCTTGAGAATGATTTGGGTTGCGTAAGGAGTGGATTACCTAACATCTTGTTATATTCTTAGGCAATTATTGTCGTTACGCAAAGAAACAACAAATATTGGCTTGGTTAAGGATAGTATTCAGATGAATTTGACCCCACAGACGTTAGTAGTCCGTCTAATTACAGATCTCAAGCTTGAAACTTTTCTGTTGTTTTCCACCTGTACAAACGTTTGCATAAGTCCTTGAATGGAACTGCAGCCATTTTAATTCAATTTCCTTGTTCATTTCAAACAAAAACAAAGAGTCCTTGTAATAATCATCGGTCAAACTATTTACATTGGTGTAAGAATGGGGTAAATAAAATACAAAAAAAAATCAATGATTATAATACAATTACAGCAGATAAATCGATTAAAGATAAATAATTCACCGTAGCCACTAAACATCATTACAGCATCCAAATCGTTTGTAAAATATCAAATTATTCGGCCTAAAGATCAATAGAATCGGTGAACATTGATACTCGCATAGTGTACATTGATTAGACTGTAAAAAAAGTTTAAGTCTATGATGTAAATTAAAAATAATCCTAATTGTATTCTCTTTGATTTTGTTTCTAATGAGAAAAAAGCTTAACAGGCTAAATCAGCATCAAAATGAAAATAAATGAAGTTCCGGATTCCGGTACAGCGGGCTCGGTATCAGCTTCATTGATATGTGGGTATGGCTTATGATGCGACGTTACCTAAAAAAAAATTGTTTCAAACAAATGATATATTCTTTTTCATGACTAAGTGTAAAACTTTAATACGATTTCTGAAGAGACGTGAATACGTAAGTATCTCAAAATTAGGATATGTTTGTCGTTCGCAAATATAGGAATTTCGTCAGAAAGGGCAACTTTTGGTCACTAGCTGATCTTCTAATTATATTTAGTACAAGTTGTGACATTATGATCCATGGGAATAACCTTGTATTTTGAATGAAATTAATTATCATTTGTTAAAATCTAATGAAAATAATAGAATGTGTATTAATTATTGTATCAAGCAAATGGCTTTCTTTAAAGCCCGGTCATCAATTTATAAATTCTAAAAAAAAAAAAGTACAATGTCTTGTGCGTATTTTGTCGGTTATTTTATTAAGTACTGTCTTTAACTAATTCACAGTTTATCCAAGATTGAAAATTATCAATTAGTAAAATAAATTACGACATGTACTCGCATGAAACTTTATATATATTTTCGATGATAGTTGATGCTGAGGACAGACGGCTTACGGCTATCAATAAGACAATGTTTTTGACTTTCTGAACTGCGATAAATGTAGTCTAAATATCGAGGATTGGCCATCATATCTACCACCTTCAATCTAAATCTCTATTTAATTTCGAGAAAACTTTAAATTCATTGGATAAACAAAGATACTTGCAACGTCCATGAAATTCTTCTACTCAACATTTTAGTTTTGTTTAGACGACAAACATTTTGAAATAAAAATCAATTTTGAATTCCATTAAATATTCTATTTATAAATGAATAATTTTTGATTAGTCATCGCGAAAAACACGAAACCCTGTGCCATTTTTTCATAATCTATCTATTTACTTAAGTGGAGTGCAATTAACTGTCCATAGACTAGTAAGTGGATTGGACTATGATGAGCCTTTGCGGGATAGGGAAAAAGTTTCCGGTGTGTCTGGCGGACTGTTATTTTTCTATCTCTACTATACAGCTGATGGACTGTTATCACTACCAATCGCTTAGTAATTACAATGTCCCTAACCGAAACAATGTACAGATATTGTACTAATTTTCTTGTTTTCATTCAACATATTTGTATGTATATAAATCTGTCTATCTTTTACTATTTTCCTCCAATTGTTTATGGCTTTTTGAGAAAAGAACATTGTCAAAGGTCGGTATTGGTCAACAGTTTACAACATTTACCTCTTTTGTGATTTATTTATTATCCATGGGAATTCTCGAGAAATTTATGATATGATATCACTTATCATTATCTTTTTCTCGGTTTATAATTTTTCACTAACTTTCTGAGCACCGCGCAACATTTAGACGACGTGTATAATCTGTTTGATAGTTATCTTTGAAAAGTTAATGTACATGTAAAGAATGTAAGATAAAATCTATTCACTTGTATTCAGAAGATACACATATCTATTATTTAGTAAATTATTTTGATTTTTTTCTGTTTGCTTTTAAAAGCAAATGTAAACAATCTGTGATAAAAGATCTCTGCATCTGTTGATATTAATTATTTTGCGACAGCTGTAGTACCATAAGCCAAGCGTGAAGTTGATGGCCTCTACTGTTTTGTCCTCGGCTTGTTCAAATCAAAGTCATTTGTTAAAGCGCTTCTGGCAAGTTTTGAGATCAGAAGGATCGAAACAGTCAAACATAGAAGCCTGAACAGCGCCGTGTATTGATTCCGTACTGTGGCAATGATTTTTGTCTTCTCAGTGGAATTAAGTACATTTTGTAATTTGTAATTTATATAATTCAAGTGCAAAGAAATAAATATCAATTTTTATCATTGATTTTTATTTCACAGTGTTCATATATACATAATCATTGTGGGTTTTCTTTTCTCGTTTTTTAGCTCACCTGAGCTGAAAGCTCAAGTGAGCTTTTCTGATCACATTTTGTCCGTCGTCCGTCTGTCCGTCCGTCTGTCTGTCCGTCTGTCCGTCCGTCTGTAAACTTTTCACATTTTGAACTTCTTCTCTAAAATCACTTGGCCAATTTCAACCAAATTTGGCACAAAGTATCCTTATGGTATGGTAAATATAATTGCAGAAATGAAAGACAGATCCTTATTCAAAGCGGAGAAAACCTTGAAAATGTAAAAAAAGGGGGTGCATTTTAAAAAATCTTCTTCTCAAGAACTACCTTGTCAATTTCAACCAAATTTGGCACAAAGTATCCTTATGGTATGGTGAATATAAATTGCAGAAATGAAAGACCGATCTTTATTCAAAGTGGAGAAAACCTCGAAACTGTAGAAAAAGGGGGGTGCATTTTAAAAAATCTTCTTCTCAAGAACTACTGAGTAAAATTCAACGTAATTTAGCACAAATAATCCTTATGGAAAGGAAAATATAAATTGCAAAAATTATGGGCTCATTCTGTTTCAAATTTGAGTAATTTACGAAAATAATAATAAAGAGATAATCGCGGTCAATCAGTTAATAACTTCGGGTTCGGTATTCCATATCTCGAAAACGAAAGTTCTTTCTTGGAAGCAGCCATATTTGACGCATGACAAACGGGTCAAACTGACAAAGATGAATTTGCTTGTTGTGCAACAGTTTACGTGCGAAGGGAATATTTGAAACATGCAAAATATATTTGTGCCGATTTTGTGAAGTAAATTGAGGTTAAATATTTCAATGCGTTGACATTTTAACTTGTGACGGTGGTTTTAGCTTGTTTTGATTTTCGTTTCATTTTCGTTAATTATGCTTTTTAACTTGAGGGGAACTATCGCCTGTATTTTGGAATTTTAGGAAATTTTGATTAATCACTAGAAATGTCTCGCTAAACGTTAAATACTTGTACAGAAAAATCAAAAGGATCATATGCTGTTACATATTACTTTCTGGGGCCCCCTCCTTATACGATGAATTATATGAAATCTACACCAACTTTTATGGTTTTTCAGACACAATTAAATAAAAACGACCTCTTTAAAACAGTTTAAAACATTACTGTTACGGGGATAAATGTATTATCGCTTTTGAATAAAGATGAAAATAAAGGGTGGGCCTTAGTAAAATAGAGTGATATGCCTGTCAATACATTGCAGTGGCGTCGGAAGCTAATTAAAAGTGGGTGAGGGGGGAGGGATGGCTAGACCTTATCAGAAATCTGGACAAGCAAAAAAAAGAAGGATTTTGAGTAGGCTATGTCTAACTTTGCAAAAAAAGTGTGTGGGGGGGGGGGGGGGGGG
>WFKH01007768.1:7905994-7920206 GCA_016163765.1 Magallana hongkongensis | reverse complement strand
GGGCTTAGCCCCACCCCCGGTTCCGACGCCTATGCATTGATTATAATAGCTCTTTAACATATCGCATGACAACATTTTTCATTCGAGTGTATTCATCGATCAAGTGAGTAAGGTTATAAAACGTCACACGAGTTCACGCCTGGTAAACAACAATCGTTTATAATGTGGAAGACCAATTAAATTTTTGAATGTTTTTAATTTGAATGCATTGAGGTACAATTTTCTTCTTTCACATATAGGATTTTTTTTTAAATAAAATACAATAACTAGTTAGTAGTTGAAGAAGAAAATGTACCTATATGCATGCTCTCATATATTTTGATCGCTTTATAAAGTGAGGTGGGAGGGGGGGGGGGGGGGGAAGTTAACAGTGTACCCCTGCCAAAAAATTTTCTTTTATATCTTGCATAGGATCTTGTTTTTGGTAAAAATGGTAATTCATAAAGGTACAATGTTAAAGATTAAGTGTATGAAAATAAGTGTAAAATTTGGATACTTTTTGTTATTCTTTTTTTGTTATTCTACCGAAAGGCCATATAGCACAATATCCTTTGAACATCCATATAAAGCCATGGTTGCTCAGGTGAGCGATGTGGCCCCATGGGCCTCTTGTTTAAGTAACGTTGGAGTAGAAACTCTCTCCTTTCGGATATTATCTACTTTTCAAATCTTGTTTTTTATGAGGTCACGAAAGGACACTACGATCAAGCAAAGCCCTTTTATTATTTTTCAAATTTTGTGAATAAATTGTTTCTGAAATCTGAGATGGTTTGGTCGGTGACTTTCTGATTAGCGAAAGAACTAATAATTTTGTAATAAATTTTATTCTTGTGGGAGTTGTCTCTCTTTTTAGTGAGGATATGTGCATTAAAGCGGGAAATAGTTCAGAAGAATAATCTATAATGTGGAAAATTTACGGCCCATTCTTTGGAATGTATATACTTTTGTGCGTTGTAACCACTCAATATCAATCCAATTTGAGTAAATGATTAATTAGATAGGTTATTCTTTAAGTTTTAATGAATGATCATGATGATCAAATAAGAAAGTGGTATTACAGTAAACAAAAAAAAATCATAAACAAAACACAAATCAGCATATTCCATGCTCACTACATGCATTAAACAAGAACATGCTAATGCAAGAGTGTTTTAAAAAAACGCAGCATATATTTATTATCTAATGAAAGTTTAACAACAAATACAATTATTAGAGTAAACAGGGATGAAAGCTACTGAATTCTCTGATTAACGATTCCCGCATTTATTCCAATTATTTTGCTGGCATAAGTACACAATTATTTGTCTCTCTGAATATTTTAACGATTTGTCATATTAGCCAAGAGATTAAATGACTATGTGCTGTGTGCAAATGATCTTGTAGAAGTTTAATGGATTAGCGTGTTTCAATATATGAATTGCACATTTTTGACTTTAACCCCCCATCCTGCCACCCAATCTTTAAACTCCCTTAATTATTGAATAGGATGTTACAAACCTAGTTTTAAAAAATCGTGCATCTGTTATCTTTCTGTTGAGGCCTTTTACCAGTTGTGCCAATTAAAACACTAAATAACAGTATTTACTGAAGTTGAAATCAATGCTCTAATATGAGGCGAAACCAGGGTTTAGATGAATATGAATGACTTTAGCGATGCTAACTTGAACTGTCTCTCCCCCCCCCCCCCCCTCCTTGTTTTTGATTTGGTTGCCTTTTTGATTAGGAGGAAACTATCAACATTTTTATCATGAATTTTTCGTTGTAAATTGATAATGATGTTCTGTTGCATGTATGCACTGTGGTCTGTACTCTCCTAATCCCACTGAAGACTTTGAATGCCCTTGAGAATAAGGAAGGAAAACTGATCGATGGCCACAGTACTTCTCCAAGATAATGTGCCATAATAGGACATCGGGTCTCCCCTCACAGGTGTTTGTTGGTCTGTCCCGTGTTTGTCAAATTGAGACGCGATTGCAAGAACCACCGGGAGGATGGAGTTTACAATGTAATTAAAGTTTAAGTAGGATTTATGTGTGGATTATGTCTAGACTTACTGAAGTAATACCAGTTTTAATTAATGTTGAACATGCTAGCCATGTTTTCCAGAAAAACTGAAAAATCGTCAGCAATATCTAGGAGATACTTGAGTTTTCCATTTTTTAAAGATTATTGTTGGTCCTTAACTCAAGACTCTAAAGCCTTAGATGTATTGAACTTTAGTAGATTTTGAATTAGTTGTGCGATATCTGTCTTTGAACATGATATAAACAATTTTTTGTCATTCCTTTTGAGGTAGATTTAAATGCTTTGCGAACATTCTTTCGGGAATTCCGTCATTGCCGCCAATGTTTTGTTTCATATAGTGATTGTTTTGCAATCAAGTCGGTTACTCTGTGTTCTCGTTCAGAGTATGGCGTGTTTAAAATTTTGATAAGAAGAGAATCGATCGATTATAACGATATTCTCCCTGTTGCTGTTCTTGTGTTATCCCGCTAATCGACTGCCATTTACCCTATAAATGAAACGCTCAATACACATACTTAACTACCATGGTGATTCTCGCATTGCGCATGCGCTCTTGAGGAGGAAATTGGACCATCTTTTAAACTTTATACCTGTTGTTGTTGTTTTTATTTAAAATATGAATTAAAGATGTAATTGGAAGAGGAAATTACCACTCAACGTTATCCGTCCACTACAAAATGATACAGAGAACCCATTATGGCTGAAGATTAGCATTCCATTGTAAGTGTCTAGTGATGCCTTCGCCGCTGGTAATTCTAGCGTCATTGTCCGTGGTCGTCGGGGTTCTTGGCAGCGTGTTTATCTTATTGGCCATTTCCGTGGATTCTTGGGAAGAGATAGACTTTTCAGTCGTTGAAGCCAACTCATCCACGCTTCAAGTTACGCCTGCCGCGTCACGTTATGACGTCACAGTTTATAAGGAACTGGGCTCTGGGACATACTACTTTCTGTACTACCAGTATGGAGGGCCATGGAAGTTATGTGACCTACTGACAGGTAAATATTGCGATCGTCATTTCTTTTGTTTAACTGTTTTCATTTCTTGGTCTTTTCCTTTCATATAATGAGCAAATCAATACTACGCGCCTGTTTCAATAAAAGGAAAACTGAAAGACGAATCGTCCAATATACACTTAATTTTCAGTTTATATTCATGATTAACTTTCCACCTTCTATCTTATCACTGTGTTGCTATAATGATTGAGTGCAGACAACATCAAATATAGTTTAGTATAGTATAGTCAACTTTGGTTAATTGGTTGTAAAGACTGTATGCTTCACAAATGGTAAGCGAGCAATACGGAATTACATGTAGTATGGTGTATCAATGGTGAACATTATTGTCTTTTTTGCAGACGCCGCCCGGGCTGAGATGGGCACCTTAGGGGGTGAATACAGAGACAGGTGTTACAACTTCGTGTCGGAGTATGACGAGGAGTCCTCCACCCTACAGAGTGACGGCAGATCTATCGCCAGTAAGCTACACATACTGTCTTAGCAATCAGTTAAATGTACATGTATTACCTTTCATATAAGAATGTTTACCCACTATTAGTTTTTTTATGCATGTATTTTATAACTCATCCCGGGTACATTTATGAATATAGGTTAATATCCACAAGAAATCGTGCTAAAGAGTAAAGTCTTGCAAAGTTGTTGCTGTATGCTTTATTGCAATATTCACGTTATAGCTGTTATGTAACGAGTTGTCGACTTCTTATTACTCCCGAGAGACTTTTAAGATTCTGCTTCCAGAGCAATGTAACCTTTAGGCAATTGTAAGGGGTATTTTACGATCAAGTCACAGATTTCATGGAATATTGATGAGGTTTCGGCACAAAACAAGTCGATAATTTTGAGAATATTTTACTCTTGGGGTAATGAGGGCACCAACCGTTCTTTCTGTTAAAGTTTGCTGATCTCATCGTTTGCCTCAGTTCCTTATAAAATTATCTTTAAATGTAACATGCTTTTACAGGACTACAGAATTCTGGCGCTTCCTGTTTTATCGTCTGCATCATTGACCTTGTGGCGGCGCTAGGTGTCGGGGTCATTGCGCTTATCCACAAACACGTCACGGCATGCATGGTTACCGGAGTTTTGTACTGTATGGCTAGTCAGTATCCCACTAAGATAAAAAACTAAAACTCTCCCTCTCTCTCTCTCTGACATCAAGTTCCAGTACTAACACGTTGTGTAATTGTTGCTATTTTTACTTTGTTAATCTAGGTTTGTTTACTGTTTTCGGACTCGCAATTTTCCACGTGAAGCATCATTACGAGCTTTACTACTGCCAGTCACTGTACCCTATACCAAAGTCTGCCTGTGATACCCGAACAGTCACCATTTTGTGGGCGGTGCCTGTTGCGTGGGTGGGCGTCATCATCTGTTCAGCAGCCAGTATTCTGTGGTTATTTCTGACACGTGCTCTCAGAGTCATCAAAGCAAAAACTATGATATGATCATTTGCAGTTTATTTTTATTCCATGTTATATATAGTATTTTGGTAACAATATATTCTATGAAGATATGATAATAATGTTAATGCAATAAATTGAACTTAAATCCATTAACAAAACATTGACTTATTAAATACAGCAATGTGTTCAATATTCAAAGTCAGTATAATGGTGGAATGAATTCCATGAAGCACGATGATGAATTAATTTAGATAGTAAACATTTGATAAGTCTCGTAGAGTGGTAAGCAGGATTTTGCTATATCTTGCTTTCGATCATTCTTGTGGCTGTTCAAATCTTGGCCAACCTGATGAGAAAGCAATGTTAGTTGACATTTATGGCTGCAGTACGCAGTCGCTCACAAAAAGAGCAATGGTGAATCAAACGGTTTGTCCATGAATTTGATATTACTATTACATGAAAAATCGATATACTTCAATATTTAAAAATTCTTAGTATTTTTTCATTTCTGAATTATTCTTCGTTGAGCGAACAGTTGTTGGTATTGATTGAAGGGTTGGGACACATAGTGCGGTTTGTTGCCGATGACAGGTCTTGGGTCGTCTCTAGAAGCATCAGGACATTTCTAGGGCGTATGTCTCTAAATGCCTATATCATTTGTCTTTTCCAGGTACTGTTAATTTCTAATTCATGATATTTTCGAAATTATCACTCGCACAAGTTGGTGATATAAATCAATACATCAAACCACAATGTCAGGTGACTCGCTCTTTTTGTGTGATTCCTTATTGTTGTATCGTTAACTCCGAATTTCCTCACCGAGTTGCACCTTGTTTTTTGTTAAACAAAAGGATTTTATGTCTCTTTGAGAATGTCACAGTCCTTTTATGGTGTCAACGACAGCAAATGATTTAAAAGCTGGAACGTTGTTAGCTGCTTATGGTCATAAAATTTTAATGAACTTGTTTAACGTAAGTGTACTTATCTTGGCACAAAGATCGAGTCAAACACCAGTTTTTAAAAGTTGAAACAAAACATCATGCATCATCTTTCACTTGTAATATTAGAAAATATCCGTGTAATAAAAAGCTGAGAGCCCATTTTAAAAATTCTTGACAGATTTAAAGTCTAGATTTACTTCACAAATCCCTTGTGACATCTTCACATTTAAAATCATTCAGATAATGTAAATGTGTTATATCAAATCCTACTTTACATGCATTTATCAAACTCATCCTCATATGGAGGCATGAAAATTCTGTAAAGTCGTAACGACCAAAAATCCATGTTTAAGGTGGTATGGGACACTTCCATGTTGTGACGTATTGTTTATCGAAATAAACAATAAAATGAAGTGTAATTTTATAAGTATTTTCTTTCCCAATATTGTCACCTAACAGCGTAGCGCAGTGGGTTAGAGGGTTTACTATGAATCTGTAAGTCATGAGTTCGAATCTCGCTCGGGATTTTACAATTTTTACCTCTCCAAATATTTTTAAAGCCATTTTTTGGTTAAATATTGTAAAATTTTAAAATTCTAAACCGGTGAAAGTCTGTCAATTATAATGTACTTTAATCCACATTAATATCGACAGATGTCCCATACCACCTTAAAAGACTTACATCTACGATGTTGTGAATCTTATACCATAATTTCTTTTACAAAGATTTGTTTTGGGGCAAACCGCTTTTCAGGGTAAAAACACTACTTTTGTCATATTAAAATATCCTGTTTAACTACTGTTTGGATTAAAGTGGTGGATATTTTGAATAAAATAACCGACTTAGCAAACTCGTGTTGCTGACATGTAGAGCAGTAGTTTCCCTTTAACTCATCTCTCATTAACCAATTAATTGGATATATTGCTCGTCTTATCAGGCTTCATTAATGAAAAACCTTTTAACATTAGAAGATGAAATTAAAACTTCATTGAGATGAAAGGCGGAGTGGTTTTAGTTTATTAGTTTTGGAGATCCGTGCACGTACAATATGAAGTCAGCCTTCTCAATTTAATGAATTTTAACGTTTTTAATGAATGTCCAAAACTCAAGGAAATATGAACTGATCAAAACAACGAATGTTCGTCGTTTAATCATTAATAAGAGAAGAAATTCATTAACTCTTTGTTACGTAATTTCGGCATCATCCTTCATATAAATCATGCTTCTAGTATATAATCTACTGAGATCATTTAAGTGCCATTCTGACAAGTTTGTCCAGAGTACAAATACAGATTTGACTAAAGTTTTGAGTTTTGCATTTCAGACACTGCGAGAGCCACTCTAACGGCTGCGGGACTGGACCGTAAGAAGTGTTTTAACTTCCTGTCTGATTATGACGAGGAATCGATGTCGGTGTCTGCTAACACCAAGTCTTTCATGGGTAGGTGTTAGTATTTACATTAAAGTCAGATACTTGGCACCAACTACTAGTATCGAGTCTCTAATACGTTCATGTGATGACATAGTTAAAACAATGCATCAAGAATTTGAAGAAAAATACTAAAATTTTAACATTTTTCAATAATCAAAATTTTATCCAGGTCTGCACAATTCGACAGTGGTGTGTTTTATGGTGACAATCATAGACTTGATTGTGGCTAATTTTCTGGCGGTACTTGGGACTTACAAGAAGATGGTGCCCGTCTGTATGGTGGCGGGCGCTCTCTACTGCATAGCATGTATGTCAGAACTTACTAGATACTTCAAAGTAATGCATAACAAGTATGTCAGAACTAACTAGATACTTCAAAGTACTGCATAGCAAGCATGTCAGGACTTATTAGATATTTCAAAGTATCGCATAGCAATTATGTCAGGACTTACTAGATACTTCAAAGTACTTCATAGCAAGTATTTCATATCTAACTAGATCCTTCAAAGTACTGCATAGCAAGCATGTCGATGCTAATTATAGTTATTTCAAAAGTAAATGCAGAAAATTTTCAAAACTCCTTCACTTTTATTAAATTTGCATTCTAACATTTTTTTCTGTTTTTTTTTTTACGCAGGTGTGTTCGTCTTCTTTGGTTTAGTCATCTTTCACATCAAGCACCACTACGAGCATTACTACTGCCACGCGCTGTACGATATCCAAGAGAGCGTCTGCTCGATCCGAGATGTGAGCGTGGGCTGGCCCGTTCCTTTGGCGTGGTTTGCTCTGATTCTCTGTGTAGCAGACAGTATATTTTGGGTCTTCTTAACGCAAGCATTAAGGATCATCAAAACTAAGACTATGAGCGACAAGTATTAAGTGTTTTTTGTAATCGGTTAAGATTTTTTTGGTGCAGTTAGAAATGTGCCTTACCCGAAACGACAGACGTGCGAAACACTTGGGGGTATTCATAGGGATATATCACATGATTAAATCGATTTAAACCATTCTCAAAGAAGAAAAAATGCCATTACTGCCTAGATAAGCAGTTATTCTATTTTTTTTATTAAGAATGGTTTAAGTTTTTTTATTTCACGTGACTCAGCGCCTATGAGATAGAAAGCTCAGATAAAAAAAACCTTGTCGGAGTGGAAAACTTGTCCCAAAAATGAAGCATTTCCGTCCCATAACCGTGAACCCGTCCTTCTTGCAAATTTTTGACGATTTCTCTGATGATGTTTATAAAAGACTATAGAGAGATTGCAAAATTAGTTAAATATTGTCATAGTTATATTTTGTGAAACGCCAAAGCAGTTCTCGTTTGTTTGTTTGTTTGTTAATTTTGTCGACGTTATATTCATCGATTAATAGAGTTTAGATTAAAGGTGGTCGTATTGATGAGATACCACTGTACTGTATATGCACTACGTGTATTAAATGATGGTTGATGATCATTGTTATCTATGTTCATGTGAATTCTTTTTAAGCATTAAACGTTATTGTTGAATTTTCGTGTATAAGTATATACTAGTGTATCATTGATATATTTAAATTTGACACCAGCAATAATTATTCCTCCAAATTCAGGTAAAATATAAACTAACGAGAAATGTCTTAGACACGATGACAGCAAATAGTACTGTTATAAAGTTGTACTCCATAACATGTTTTTCTTTGTTATTGTTAGTTATACTGTTTGTTGTTAATCACGGTTAATAATCTTTTGTTTTCAGGATGTTATGGACAGTATCTACATTGCTTTGAATAAAATTCTTCATTTTATTTGTGTTCAGTGTATGAATACATTGTGTAGCTCTTCCTTATATGTGGTCTACTTTCTCCAATCTCAGCCAGACATTCAGGTTACCATTCTTATGAAGAAATAGGAGAGGCTATGATTCAATTCAGTAGCACAGGAGATCTATTGTACATCGTTCTTCAACAGTATCATTACACTTTTCAAAGATGGATGGCTATATAGAATTTCCAATTGTCTGTCCACATTGTTTTAATGAACCTGGATTTTCTCATCTTCTAAGAGAATGTACTAGTATTTCAACACCTTAAAGCATTCCAATATTATGTAATATTGAAAGACTGTAACACTAATAACTTTGGAAAATGTGTTGCCTCGTCTTTCAAGCTCCGTAAAAGGTAAACAAATTCTTCCACCGAAGTTGACCTTGCATTATTAAAACTGCTTTACCTTGATTAATGTCATTCTAAATTATCTTTGCTGAAAATATTGAAGTTTTCCTAAAAAAATTTTAGTGACTTTATACGGTATAAAATACAAGTTGTTTTTTTTTTTATTGTGAAAGTACCATGCATCATCTAGTATGAGAGGTCAAAACCATATTTATTATTTACCATGATTGAAACTTTTCCCATTCTGTTGTATAAGTAACTCACTCATAAAGTATAAAGTATAAGTCATTCATTTATTAAGTATCTTATTTCAACAGTTGTAATAACTGTTGAAACAAGGTTGGTATATTGCATATCTATATATACATCAACCATACATGTTTGCTGTCAACGGAACTTAGGGGCAGACCTGCTTCATTAACAGTTTTACTCATTGCAAAGTATGTAGGCGACATACAGTATCATGTACAATGTATCTCCAGGCGTATAATTCAACGTCCGAACTGGTACTAACCATACCTATATGCTTCATCCCAGATTTGGCCAATATATATTGAGAATGAGACTTCCTCTTAAATTATTAGTATTAATATTATTCGCTTAATTATTCAACTGTAAATACACAGGCACCTGTTTCTGCGATTAAATTTATCCCATAGTATAATAATATTATATTGTTATTATTATATTATTATAATATTATAATAATGTTATTATTATACTATAGTGTGAACTTTTATTACAGAAACAAGCGCCCATGTGTAAATATGTGGTATTCAGCATCTGATGAATGACTTAAATACAGCAAGCTCAGATACTCCATCCATGCAAAATGAGTTTATGAGATGATCTGCAACAAAAACTTAAATCTGTTGACTCACGAAAAAATATAGGTCACATATATTAAAGCTTCCAGCACATGTTTCTCCAGATGCATCATTCAACTAATCCTATCTTAAAAAGTTTTGCCTGGTCATTCATCTAGAAATATTTGTTGAAAATGCAGTAACTGAAACCGAGTCATCATAAAACGATTCGTGCAGGTACAAAAGCACTGAACCAAGAAAATACAAAACCCCCGTAATCAGGTTACGTATTTGTGAATTTTTGTCTGCAAAGATCGCTACCTTTATTGCCCGCATATAGTCGCTTTTGTCGATCAGTACGTCACACAGAGGGAAGGGCCAAACTTTCCTTGTATGAAAGTTACTACATCTATTTGTAAATCTAACGAAGTCCGAATTTCAGTTTAGTAAATGTAGTAAATAGTCTTAATCAATCGCGAAATTATCCACCCATAGTAAACATCAAAAGTAAAGAATAAGAAATCGTTTTACGGTGTAAAAATTAATTCATTGAATAAACAATGTCACTAAATGGTAAGTGTTGATCAGTGTTATATATATAGACAATAGATTCGATTTTTTAATTACCAGTGTAAACATTAGGGTTTTTTCTTAAGAAATAGAAAAAATTTCCGTGGGAGTAGTTGTTAATTCACAAATTATGCTAGAATCATTATACACCAGGTCCTGTTTGGTTTTTACAAGTATGAAAACATTACGTTTTCAAAGTTCTCTGTACAAATTTATAATTATTTTAGTGAATGAAAATAAGATTTTAAAAATACATGTATATCTAATTGAGATTGGTAGTAACACTTCAAAATCATTCCAACAAGACATTCATTACTAAGACATCTCTTAAGAATGTAGCTATGCAGTAAGCCACTGTAAGGCCTAATCCATGGAAGAAGGCATTACTCACTCTCAAACAGGAATATGTGTAAAAAGTCTTAACAAAACGTAGAACAGGCCAACACATATCAACTATTTTACAAAATAATTACCAGTTTCCACATATATTATCCATTGTAATCTCTCTCTCCTCTCTCTCTCTCTCTCTGTATATTAATGAGTGTATGCACATTTGACAAATCTGGATTTAAAAAACCCACAAATTAGTGAAATATGGATGCTAATGATTCAGAATAACAAAAATACAACAGTCAGATTTGCTGATACACACATAATAAAAGTGGAAGAAGCAGCAGTCCGAGTCATTCATGCAGATATTCCGTCAATCGTAGCACTTTTCAATGTGATGTAAGTGTTCGTCTTCTGAGGTGAACTCCTCGTAGCACCTATCACACCTGTAAGTTCGCGGGTTGTGACTGGGCTGTCTCTTAAACTCGTTCAGAGCATCGTGTAAGTCTTCCACCGTCCTGTGAGTTCTACCACTTACAGGCTTTTCAGAGCTCCGATGAGCCACTGTTTTGGAGCTTTTATAAAAAGGATTGGTCTCCTGAACTTGGCGCGCTTTCATTTCTGCAATTCGTTGTTCGTACACATTTTTATCCTGAATGGCCTGTTTATACTGCAATAAAATGAACATCTTAAAGTAAATATCTAAACATAAAAAAACATTTTATTTTAGGAATTAAAACACATATAAACTAATGTTCTTACACTTTCCTCCATTTTCTGTAGCCTTCCAGTCTCCTCCTTAAGCCTATAATTCAACTGCTGTACCTGTTATCATCAAAAGAAAACAGAGTTTATGTTCATATCTACATTTGCTTTATTTGCTTCAATGTGTATGTATATCTAATAAAACAGTATTATGGTAAACTACTCTACTGAGTTCCTGACAAAAACAAATTGGCATAAATAAAAAAAATTCTGGATTATAATTGCAACATCTTTGAAAAAGCAATGAACTTCCCAGTACATGGCTGAGATTCATTACAGACAACAACAAAAAATCAATTGAACTGATGAAGCCTATCAAAACACGCAGTGTAGATGAAATTAAAGTATTTGTTTTAAAAATAAATTCGTTCATTTTACATAGGATATTAGTCAAAAATGATTTTCTGAAAGTCAAATTTCAGGCTTAGGCTAATATTCTTAATGTATGAAAAAAGCACCATTTTCCGTAATTGGTTCTATTTTAAGCAACGGCCCTAGCTATTATAATACCGATGGACCAGTTAACTGGGTAAAATTTGATAAGGATATATCCCCAAATACATGTTACAGAAATTTGAAAAAATTCTGTAGGTATTTTATTTATATAGTGGGGTATGGATCATTACCTTAAAGGGAAACTACCCTACACTTTTTTTTAATTCAGGAAACTGTTCTGTTGACAAAGCCCCATGAAATACAAACATGAAATGGTAGATACTAATCAGAATTCCATTACTGAAAGTCTTAATTAAAAAGTATTTACATGTACATGTATCATATCAAATAATGCATTCCTCATTTTCAGTAAACAAAGTGTAAATGTCTCATAGTCTAAATACCTGATCTAGGAGGATTTTCTGAATTTCCTCTGCTTCTGCTAATCTTTTTGTAAACATTGCATTTTCTTTAGTGAGTTCAGTCAATCTCTGAATTGATGACATTTTTCCTTCCTCTAAGCTCTTTTCTAACCTTGAATAGCTTTCTTTCATCTCCTATGAGAAAAATAAAACAGCAATAAATAAAAAAAATTAGGTAACAGGTATGACCCATGAATTTAAATTTCATGAAAACATCTTACTCAGTATCATTCCAATAATTACAGAAATGTATTAAAAATTACCATACAATTTTAATGAATCAAAATTGCTCATCCTTAACCCTTTGCTCTAACCATGTTTTTCTGTTAACTTCTCTCAGTAGAAATTTTAATGATTAGATTATTGTTTGTAGATTAAGGAAAAATTGAAGTTACAGAAGCTTTTTAAAAGAAGTGATACCAATAACCAATATATTCAGCATTCCAAAATATTATATTTGAGTGATTTAGAAATATTTCACATACATTATTTTCCTTCTTGAGGTTTTCCACTTTCTGTTTCAAGTTGTTGATTTCATCCTGCAGCTGTTTTTCCCTCCTACTAAAGTCAGCCTCCTCCTGGAATAATAAAATTCAGACCATGCCCTGTGACTTGTGAATTCATACAAGATAGTGACTTAAGGTTGCAATTTGTGCATTTTATGGAAAACAATACACACACGTAGGTATGCATGATCATAAACAAACTGCATAATACAAAAATCAAATTAAAAATGCATTTGAAATAATTTAGACATACATCTACAAGTATAAAGATGACATTAATTCCACTTTCAGTAAGGTTTCTGAATCTGGAATTAAATACCTCAGCAACATAAAATGATTTATCTCTTTTCAAACCAAATTAAGCATAAAGTGATCCCAATGACTATTGGTATAACTTGACACCATACAAATTATTTCTAATAAAAATAAAAATGCCCAATATATAAGATATTCTTTTGGTTTGTACAACTGCTTCAAGCACTTTTGCATTGCTAAGTGTTAAAAAATGACTTAAAAACTTCAGATATTGCATAACATTCAAAAATGGATATTTCAATATAAATGAAAATACTTTTCAGATGCAAGTTCAAGATTTAAAGAAACTTCATACCAGAAGCAAACAAGAAGTACTCATTTTTTCATCAAGCAAATAAGTCACAAGTTAAACAATGAAAAAAATTCCCTCTGTATACCTTTGAAAAACTATTTTCCCTGCTTGTTCTGGATATTTCAAAAGAACTAGAGGAGGGGGCTACAGAAATTCCTTCGATACTGTTTTTCAGCTGCTTTTTGTGGACTTGGAGATTCTCGATCCTTTGTTTGAGTTCACAGATCTCAATCTGCTGAGCTTTTACTCGACCCTCCAGTGATAGGGTACTAGTAGTTTCAATTTGCCGATCTCCCTAGTAGTAGTAAATCAATCATCAAAACTAGAGGTGTTAAATGTCATTAATGTAATATTTATTTTTTTTTTTCAAAACATTAGGCCTTCATTTGTCAATATACCAAGTAAAGACATATAAATATTTGAATATCTACCTGTTAAACTTAAGTTTTGGTTTGAAAAGGGCTACAAAACACTTACTATGCTGGGCTTTTTAAGTGCTTCCTTCAAAGCATTTTGGGTTCTCTTTAATTCTCTAACCACTGACAAGAACTGACTTTGTGACACTCCGTTGCTATGGGACCAAAGGTCAGCCATCCTTTGTTCCCTTCTTTTGGTCTCCATTGACATGGAGCCTGGAGAAGAATGTTGGAAACTTCTGGGATCCATTGAGTTGTTAATAGCTGAAAAGTCCAAGTTCACTGGAAACTGGTTCTTTTGATAGGCTAGATGCGTCTGTATTTTTGGTTGCCTCAATGAATAATCTCCATCCATGGATAACTCTGAGACATTTTGGGGCCCACCACC
>WFKH01007768.1:7876490-7905594 GCA_016163765.1 Magallana hongkongensis | reverse complement strand
TCAGTAGTTCTTGAGAAGAAGATTTTTTAAAATGCACCCGCTTTTTTCTACAGTTTCGAGGTTTTCTCCACTTTGAATAAAGATCGGTCTTTCATTTCTGCAATTTATATTCACCATACCATAAGGATACTTTGTGCCAAATTTGGTTGAAATTGACTCAGGAGTTCTTGAGAGGAAGATTTTTTAAAATGCACCCCCCTTTTTTTACATTTTCAAGGTTTTCTCCGCTTTGAATAAAGATCGGTCTTTCATTTCTGCAATTTATATTCCACATACCATAAGGATACTTTGTGCCAAATTTGGTTGAAATTGGCCAAGTGGTTTTAGAGAAGAAGTTCAAAATGTGAAAAGTTTACAGACGAATGGACAGACGGACAGACGGATGGACGGACGGACAGATAGACGACGGACAAAATGTGATCAGAAAAGCTCACTTGAGCTTTCAGCTCAGGTGAGCCAAAAAAAAAGGATTTTCATTTTTCTAATTTGTGGTATTTCATATGGATTATCTGAAACAAAACTCTCTATAATCATATTTTGGATAAATCCAAATCATGATCTATTATTTTACAAATTATTATCAAATGCATTTATAGTCTGTCCCAAGATATTTTTGCCGCATATTTTCTTAAATTATTCGATATTTATAAATACCTCTTGGTTCAGACGATGTTCATTCAATAGTATGAAAAAATCCCAAGATATCCCTTTTGAAATGCCCCCTCTAGCTTGTCAGGTTTCAATACAAGGCTAAAAATAAAAAGTCTACGGGGATTTTCCATTGCTAAGGAGATGAAGCAGCTCGGATGATAACGTTGAAAAATTGTGCAAGGTATTCCGAGTGACTTCCGAATGGAGAAAAGATGTCAACATTCCCCATTATAAATCTCCGTAGGAAATCTATTTTCATTCCTGTGAATCTTTACGAGGGAAAAATGATAATGTGTGAATGAAGTTATCTTGGAAATTTTCCCTTTCATTGATTTCAATTGCACTTCTTTCACAGGTATGTGTATTTTTATTAAAAATCTTCCAAATGTTCAGCATAAATATCTTGGGACAGACTGTAATTAATTGTTTCATTTTGGTTTTTCCATATGTAAACATTATACTGATATCCTGTTATATGATTGAGGACACTTAAAAATAAATGTTTTACTTACTCACCTGTATTAAGACTTAGTTTCTCTAATGCTATCATACATCCTGTTTCTGTAACAAATTGAACAAAAGTATTCACTAAAGGACTATGTATGATAAGGGCCTAAAATGGCCCCCTAAAATGAACATCATCATTTTACTGTAATTCTTTGTTTTCTTTGTACATATATATATGTGATGTTTTTACATAATGTTCATTTTGATTCAAGTGCCCACAATTTAGAAATATGACATCGTAAAGACAACCTTTTCCCGCCATTTTTGCATTTTTAGCATAAAACAGCTTGTTTTCAAGCAGTTTTTCTTCAGAAAACATAGAGCGCATGCTTGAACAAACAAAATATTTTAATCAGAGATGTATCTAGGCAAGACTAATAAGTGACCAAAAAATTTTCCTTGTTCAAGCATGCGCTCTATATTTTCCATTCGTAAAAATATAAGAAAAATGTCAAATTTGGACTGGTTTTGATTGAATTATAGAAATAGCGTCACTTCTGACGTCATATACTACCAGTGAGTGCAAATAAACCAAATAAACAGGTTAAAAATATATTTTATATCAACTCTTTTAAAAAATAACATAATATTTTATTGTACCCGAAACACTTTAAAAAGTGGCTAATTATGGGGGCAAAATTTAACTCATATCTGACATATATAGTTCTTTGTTAACATATTGTACGGCCAAGAACTAACAACAAAAAGGCATTAAATGTTTCGTTAACGTTTTCCAATTAGCCTTACGTCTATGAAGACAAGAAAATTTATTTAATATTTATAGTCATAATGATACTTATGATTTACAGTTTTGCGAGTTTACAACAGTAGAACATGCCCTCCAGGCCTTCTGTTGCTCCACGCCAAACACAAATAACTACATACAATCTTCCTAAAATATAAGTTGTTCAAATCGTGAAGTCTTACCTTAATGGAAATCGTAAGTGAAAAGTCAATATTGCTGAAGTCATTTCAAAAACAGAAATTACGGGGACTTCCAAACATTATGGGAACTTCCTACTTTCACTTTTGCTTCGTGGATAATTCGTTCAATAAATGGATTACTTCCTCCATCGATTTGTTTGAATGTATCGAATGACTTTATTTATATGATTTCCAAAGCAATGTCAAAACAAGCTCGATCAACATATTCATTTTAGAAAAAAATGAACTTTCTTATCTAAAAAAAAAAAAAAAATTGACGGATCAAGACTAATTTTTTTTTAACATGTGCCGATCAACTCCCAAACCACATCCCAATTCGCTTTGCGTTAACGAAGGAGGGGGTGGGTAGGTGGGGTTGAGGTCGAATATAGACCTCCTCATATACAAGGTGCGACCTACAATCAAGTCGTTATGAAACCTAAGTCAATTTTCATGGCATTATATCCCCACTGTTAACTGTCTGAACCTCATACACACTTCTATATTAAACTCGGCTGACATGAATTCATAAAATTAAAAGCATTTGGACGCCATATTAGTTTCGATCGCTCAACTGCCACTGGGGTGTGTGTGTGTGTGTGTATATATACACACACACACACACACACACGTATACAGGTCAAGAAAGTTACTGTCGGTTGCTTTCCGATCGAGGCATTCAGGTTGCACCGACTTCTAAATGCAAGAGCTACACATTGTATAGTCCGAAATATCTGACGTTTTCCTGGCTTTTTTAACGATTTTGATATTTTACATGCCAGTAAAACGTTTTGTTGTGTTTTGTCGCCCGATGTCGAAGGCAGAGGGCGACATAACACTTTAGGGCTTTCCTGTCACCGAGGGACAAATATTCTGGTATTGTCGCCCGAGAAGACATGTAATATATGTTATATAACATTTTTCAAAAATCATAATCAGTTTAAGAACATATTTATACCTCGTTGACAAGTGTATTTTATTAACACATCTTTATATCTTATTATTGCACGCGATGTTGATATAACAATTTCGGAAGGGCAATATAACTACACTCTGTTTCCGGAAGGGCAATATAACTATTTCCGGTGTGATTCAGCAATTTTCAGGGCATAGCAATAAAATTATCTCATTTGTGACATAACGAGAAAACTTATTCAAAAATGTTATATATTACAATATCATATGATACAATATCACATGATACAATATCATATCAAAAGATATTATAAAAAAAAATTTGATACAATCTCATTTCATATAATATTTTACAATAATATATCATATGATACAATATTGTATCATATTATACAATACTGTATCATATCATACAGCACAATACCATATCATGATATATCAAATAACAACAAACACATCTATCAAGCAAGTTTGAGTGAGGTAGGAAAAAGGTTTTCTTAGCATTCTTGATAATGGAGATCAGGCTCCAAGGTTATAAAACTTTCTTGAGTACAATCTCATACTCCAAATCGTACTCCGTGCTCCAAATCGTACCCGTACTCAAGGTATCGAGGTTATAAAACTTTTTCATACTCATACTCGTACTCGGGCTGAGTATAAAACGGCGATTTTCTGAGTAAGCTATGGACTTCCTCAAAGTCGTACTCAAAACATTTAATCTAAATAAAATGTTGTGCAAACATGTTATATTGTTACATATTGTAATGTTGCTGTGTTATATGCTATAATTTAATCATAATTACATGTATATAAATTAAAATGGAAAGTGTTTACCATTTTATCTATGAATAACTATATTTATAAAGGTGAATTTAAGAGTAAGGAAGAGTTGCAACCAAAATTATCAAAATAACTTTTATATTTTGCTTCATTAATTAATGTACATATAAATGTACATGTATACGTGCAAAATAATTTCATTGTAATACATGTAGCTCGACTTCCTAAGAATTCAGTATTAAGTCAAATACGACCCATACTCTCCATCATTTACATGTAAAATCATGAAATCAACGTATCTTTATTGATTGGACGATTCAAAGGCACTTGTGGGGTCCCATCTTGGAACTGAGTGAGAATGTAGTTAGTTCTAAAAATTACAAAGGATGGGGGATACATAAAAATATAACACTTTCTATTACTTACTTATTCATCATTTTATTCATTTATGTTATATGCCACAAACCTTGGAAAGGGGTAAAATTTTATAATTTTATTTTTCATAGAACAGCTATTGTCTATCGAAAACATTGGCTTCTAAAAATCGCTTTTCCTCTATGGTGTCAAAAATGCTTTGAAGTATGATAATTTAGAATAATTTTGTACAAGGTTCATTTCATTTGTTTGAAATATCAAAACCGTTAAAAATAATCAAAACATATTCTGAAAATTAACAATAAGCAATGTTGCATGGAAATAAAGAAACTAGTCAAGAATCAGCAATAAGTAATTAAAGAAGCATGTTAGAGGGACTTAGATGTAAACTTTAAAAAATCCCAAATTTTCAATTTTGTGTTTGCAATATTTTTAAATAATGATGTACACTTTTGGCTTTCTATGTGACCTTAAATACTAGCTGCAGAGATCTAGGTGTGTTCTTTTTCTAATGTAGGCCAGAACTTTTATTTCAATTCTCCTGTCGGAAGGTGGGGTTTCCCTCCCGAATCATCTACCAGTATTTGATTTTTATTTTCCAAATATCAAAATCATTTTGACCACGGAACATCGCCTACCTAATGATCTTTTATATTTATTTCAAATTAAAATATCGAGAACATAAACATAGCTAAGTAAAAGAAAAGTCAAATGCATTATTTGGTTTAAAATTTAATTATAAACGCTCGAATATAAGGACGGTGGGTCCCGGTGAACCCATAGACTGAAGTCTTAAATATTAGTATTTTTCCACGAATGTTTATTCAAAAATTTAAATTTAGATTTATGACACCAAATTTTATTTTTAAATAAACATTTGTGGAAAGACCTTAGGTATGATCGATGTATTATTTCTCCTGCTTGAATATTCGGGTAATTTACAGTTAATTAAATGAAGCATGTCTAAGTAAAAATGAAACACTTGAATTAATTATAACATGCATGATAGAAGTTGAGAGAGAGAGAGAGAGAGAGAGAGAGAGAGAGAGAGAGAGAATTCCACACAGATATCGTTACTTCATTCCTAAAAAAGTTGTTTACATCTACGCTCCCTACCCTCTTTTCCAAAAACCTTTGACATAATCACACAAATAACCCTCTTGAATTTCTTCTTTGTTTTTTGTGCAATTTTTTGGGGGGATAATTTTTCCAAAAATCCTGAATTTACTGTCTTTGTTGCTCAAAAGTTCAAACATAGTAGATTCTTTAATGTATGCTTGCAGATGAAAAATGATATATGTACATGTACATTATGTATTGCATTTTGTTGATTAATAATTTATATGAATACATGTACAGTTTGTCTACATGCCAGGATTTTTTACACGAGTTACCGTGCTCTATCTTACTCCAGAGGCGTAAAATTTCATTCACCGGTTTTTGGAGCATACTCCAAATAGTACTCAGCTGAGAACGTACTCCAAAACTTTTATAACCTCGGAATTTAAAGTCGTACTCAGTGGAGCACATACTCGGAGTACGGAGTACGAGTTTGAGTACGAGTATGAAAAAAGTTTTATAACCTCGGGGCCAGGCTCTGTACTCGTATCTGAAGCTAGCATTATGTTTTAAATCCAAAGTTGCACGAACCATGAAAGTTAGCCAGGACAGCAATTTTTTTTCAACATTCAAACCTACATTTAACTACTACAAAAACTTACATCTGCTCCAGCATCAAGATAATCAAGATCAAGCTCTGTATCTAAAGCTGCCTCTATTTACAAATCCATAGTTATATTATTAATAACTGTTTAAGTCTGACTAGGTATGAGCAGATACTTCATTTTATAACCAGCTCCAAGAGCCTAACACTAACATTTGAGTGGTGCCAAAATCTTAAACCTGCCTAAGCATCTAGATAATCAAGATTATTCTCTGTATCTGAAGCTACCTCTGTGATTAATTTATATAGGTAAATCAACCATGCAAGTTTGAATTAGAACTATCATTTATATAAACAAATGACCAATTCATCATCCGAAATCTATGGCTTAGATTCAGCATCCACGCCTGTGGAGTGCATCAGTATCACAAGATGCATCACGAGATAATTAACTCGTTTCTCGTAATAACGAGATAATTAACTCGTAATAACGAGATCTTTTTCTCGTAATTACGAGATCTTTTCTCGTAATTACGAGATAATTAACTCTTTTCTTTAATGTCTAGAATGGTTAATATGGATGTTTCTAATGCTTTGTCAAAATTTGAAAGTAAAATATCGAGTTACAAGCGAGTTACAGAGTTCAGAATTTTTTGTTTTGTAAACAAAGCTCGAGTCCTGATAGTGTTTACATATTTGTTGTATTGGAATAAGTTTCAATCTAATGTTGCTTTTGTTGTTGATAAAATTATTTATGAACACATTGAATCAGTTTAATTATCTGGTTTGCTACAAGTTATTTTGTCAAAGAAATGGTAATTTCTTAACTTTACATTGTTTGTAAACAAATATAAGACTCGAGCTTTGTTTACATAACAACAACTTCTTTCCTCTGTATCTCACTTGTAACTTGACTTCTAACTTTCAAATTTTGGTGAATCATTCAAAATACGCAAGTAAACCATTTTATACATAAAATCAAAAATAAAATATTTTCAATTAAAATCGTGTCTAGATCACTTTAAAGAATTAGATTCTAATCTATATTCTGTTGAACTAACAATCATGTAAAACAAACGTAAAAGATATGAAGCAATATCATATAAAATCCAAGAATGCCATAATTACCATTGTTGTAGATAGAAATTTAGCCCCGATCCCCGAAATACGTCTACTTCGGACTAGTTGCACATTCATTCAACACTTTTCATTTACTACACCCACAGAGTGGTTGATTGATAAAGGATATGAAATATCTTGAATTAATTTTAAAAAGATTTAAGGCAAAGCAAAGCCTCTAAAATGTGTTTCAACCTAACGTCCACCACTTTTTTCTGGAAACAGACATTTTCATTTTACATATCGAAAATGAAAATTTGAAGGAACTGCTCCACCCCACGTTTTTGGAACCTTTATATGTATCAGTTATTCTATGAAATAATAAACACTTTCGGTTGCATTCAAGCTCTCCTGGATAATGAAACTTTAGCAGGAGATGAACTGAATATTAGTTCACAAATTCTATCAGACAGACTTAACAAAATACTGTGATGGTTTTTGCTTATAATGATTTTAGAGTTATTTCCCTTTGACCCGACCGGGCGTGGTATGCGCGTGCCGGGACTGTAGAGCCCGACCGGTCGGGGTGTATTTAGTCAGTCTTAAACTTTCATAGATCAGATACAGACGTACTTTCGGGGATTGGGGCTAAATTTCATATTCAACTTTTATTAACGGTAAATATATAGTGTTTCATACCTGTTGCGTTTACATGTATAGAACCGTTTTAACAAGAGCTTGGACTTTCGGTGGGATGTTAATATCTAGTTTGCTTATCAAAACAAGCTTTCAAATATTGACCTCCTTTCATCTAATTCGCAAAGAGAAGCTCATTAATATTCATAGACTGTCAAAACCGGAAAGTTGTTTGCCAAGATCTGCTCTGTTGTGTGAAATTGACGCTGTTTCAACGAAATACAATGAAGCGCATTGAAGTGGTAAAAGTTTTCGTTTGAATGGAATGTTCTAAACTTTGTATCGACATAAGACACGCCCATTTCTTTTGAAACGAGGAAAACAGTAATCGTAACAATGCATTCGGAACCGCTCCTTCTAAACAACACAAGCAGGGCTGCGTTCAAGATAGTAGCAGCTAGCGTAGCCGCTAGGTCGTAGATATCTAGGTCTATTGAATGGGCCGCTAGGTTAGCCGCTAGGTCTCTGATTTGAAGTTGGAAATATTCAACTAAAGACTAATTACATCGACAAGCGGAAATATACATGTTAAAATTCTCTGTAACTTATAGGATGAACAAAATATCACTAAATAATTATATTTCATGTTTGTTACAAAGTGGTAACTAAGGAGGCTATCTTGAATTTGGTGCTTAGCATAAAATATTTAGGCTACGAATATCTACGTAGTGGCTAGGTTAGCTTACCGTTCAACATCGTAGCTGCTACGTAGCCATACGTAGCAGCTATGATCTTGAACGCAGTCCTGTTTTCCTTGTTTCAAAAGAAATGGGCGTGTCTTATGTAACAATTGACGTTCGATACAAAGTTTAGAACATTCCATTCAAGCGAAAACTTTTACCACTTCAATGCGCTTCATTGTATACAACCCTGGATGAAGTCGGACGAGTGTCATTGCGTTCAATGCATTCATATCTATTAGCCAATGACTGGACAGTTAACCTTGAGTAGACTCCGCCTTCATCAAATTGGAGTTTGTCACGTACTGCCCAAAGTCCAAGCTCTTGTTAAAACGCTTCTATTTGTTTATGTCTGTTATTTATTACAGAATATAATTTCTAAACACTGAATATACTCGTTATCCTTTTGAACTCGGATCACATACATATGTACTGGACTTAACACCTAGACGGTCCCGTTACAATACATGTATAACAGTATTATGCATAATTTGTATTTATATGAAGTATTAACGTCATATAATTGTTGTTAGATTATTTAAAAATGTCATTCAAGGCATATATCTATATTTCTTTTTACTCGAGTGCAAAAAATTTCAAACAGGTGTTTAATTTATCTATTCGATCCATAAATATTTCTCTGTGATATAACCCCAAAAATCTGAAACGTCGATCGCGCGAGAACCCGATAACATGTCGAACACGTGGATAATCTAACGATAGATAGATTAATGCCTTGTGTGCTTAATCTTTCTATAAATTAAGTTAATTACATGTACATTTGTCAGAAGTAAACTGTTTCCGGGTATCCTAAAACAGCCGAAGAGCATGAGTCTATTTTCATGTGTAAAATTATCCATAGTATCAGTGACATATGATATGACATGAGATATATACATCCTTAATTCAGTAAAAATTGTTCAATTACATGGCGAAATTTAATTTTAAATGGAAAAGGTGTTAAAAAACAGTAAGAATTCATTCCAGTTTGATAAAGTTTATCAGCTACAAATATAGTTGGAAGTCCCAAATCTACTGCCCTCTTCACTTTTAAACAGAAAATTACTACATGTATATAGCTGTAGGAATAAAGGCGACTATTTTTCCGCAGTAATTTAACACCTTAAAAGTTTTTCAGTGGTATAATAAATCAATCTTTGTGCACACGTCTGAGTGCAGGGGCTGCTTTAATAGTACCGGTAAGTAATCGTCGTGAAATTAAATACAAGACCACGCAGGTATGTGGAAGTGATGATGCATACCTTGACTCACGTGTTTCCGGATTGTCTTTGAGGACCGGATGGGTTTTGGCGCTTACTGTCAGACAATGTTATGTGATGGCTGCCAGAGAGCCAAACGAGCCTGAAGAAGAAGACGTAACTGTGAAAATAGTGCTAAATGAACCTGGTGCTGAACAGGAAAATGAAAGGCCATTATTGAGTGATGTCACACCATTAGAAGGTTTGGATTTTTAAATATTTTTGTAGCGCACTACTGCACATGAAGCATAGTCCATATACTCAGTGTTTGGATCCACCCATTAAAAAATACGATAATATTTACTAGTAGGTTAGTAGGCCTATGTGCTTGTAAATGGGTCCTTGTCGGACAGTAGTTTCAGTCATGATTTATGTCTTAATAAATGTTTTGACGTTAAGGAGGTTGATCCTGCAATCAAGTCTTTACATGTATTTTTGATAATTTTTTTTCTCAAGTATATTTTTTAATCTACACACACAGCTTTACCAAAATTAAAACAAAAATTGGAGGTCAATATGCTTCTTTTAGCGCTATGGTGTATTTAACATGACCTTTCCACCCTGAAAGTGCAACTTGCACATATTGAGTTAAATCGCTTTTTCCTCTGTTATCTTTTATCGGAGTGAACCATGACACACTTCATAAGTTGGTTATGAATTTGTTTGAAAATCATAGCTAAAAGTATTTGAAATTTAAAGAGAAGAAATAAATTTTGTTCTCGGCTACATTCAAACTTCATACTGCGTTGCAAATTTTACAAGTCAATCTTTCTCAGTTTCTTGACAAATTGCTCTCTCAAGCATTTTAATGAGGATGCATCTAAATAACAATTTTAAGTCTCTTCAAAAAGTTGGTTTGAAGTTGTGCATGAAAGGTGTAAGTTTGTGTATCCTGCAACCAAAAAAATTTCTACAATTTATACACATGTTTATTCATAAATGTATCATAGTAATTTGGCATTTGCTCTTTCTCAATATTAGAAAATGATTCTCTTTCAACATTTAATATATTTGTACCTTGAAATAATTTGGTCTAGTGTTACAATTTACCATCATATATGATGTGTATTGAAATGGTAATAACATTTAAGGTCTTTTTATTGAATAAGATGTAACACAACAGGCATCTGTGTCTGTTTCTTAAGAATGCCCGGGATAGCAGTGTCCACAATATTATAAGACACACCCTCTCTTGCTAACCCTAATGTGCATGTTTCAGAAGCTAGAATTTGTGATTTGAGGAAAGAGAGATAATTAAAGGGAAAAAGAGTGGGCCTAGGGATATTATTCAATTCAATTCAGTTTATTGACATCACCATGTTGGCATACAGTCAATATGAAATCAAATGAAAGACAAAAGAATATTATAACATAGAGCTATAGCATGCAAGGCAATGCAAAATAAGTGTACATGTATAGCATATATGCATGTGATTTTATAATTTTTAAATTTTCTTAAAATAGTTTTTAAATCCTTTATATTAAAAAGGTATATTTTAGAAAGACACAAGTAAAGAAATGTCTGTAATATCAAATTTAATCTTTATTTCTGTGGGTGTGGTTGTTTGGTTGTAGCATATGAAATAATAAATCACTTGACAAAAAAATGAAAATAAAAAGCTAAGTGAAAATATGATACATGTAATTGTGAATATGTTTCACACAAGCTGATTAGACTCCCTTATGAAACTGGTTAAAAAAGTTTAGCAGGAGTGTTTTGCTTACAAATGGGAAGTTCTCCTAATAAATAGCAGTATTATCATAAGTATGGTTCCAAGATCAGAGAGAGAGAGAGAGAGAGGTTCTATCTATTTTTATCTTAGTTTTTACTAGTTTTTAGTCGTACATTGGTTGGTGAGCACCATTGATTTTATTTGACAGAGAGTGGTGGGTTTGATTTAACACTGTTTCAAGCCTTTGGTATATTCTAGAAATAGTTTTTTTTTCTAATTTCAAATCAGAATTTTGAAGACCTTTTAATTAATTTTTTTTTATTTTTTATAAGCTAAAATGTTTTTGTTAATGAATATCAAATATAAATTTGGTACAATTTTTTTTCATCTTCTTAGATATACCTTTTTTAGCAAATTAATGTAAAATATCTTTTGACAGCAGGTTTAGAGAGTGGTAAAGAGGGTAACACTCTAGAATTCACAGTTATGTCTTAGAGTAAATTTATATGTTTGTTAACTTCCTGGTCCTAATAAACTTACTCTAGTACATACTCTTATCATTTAGCAAAAATAATATGTGACAGGATATGTAAACTGTTATCATAATTAGACAATTTCTTACACATTTTTTATTGTTATATCATATATCTAGAAAATTGAAGACGCTGAACAAAGCACATTTTTATCTTTTATATGTGCATGGATGAAAAATTCTACTGCAATATGCTGAATTTACAACACAAAGGGATATGAGAAACAGTTTTGTTTATTTGAACTGAATGAAAGTGCCTTATGAGTTGATCATTTTGCTTTCTAAAAATCTTTGAATCTTTTTAATTGTTTTTTTGTGAAGCAATTTTTGATAGAATATAATCCTCAGCAATGTCAGGGTTTTTTTTTAAATCAGAAAATAAATTCTTGTGGTTAAGTTTTTGAAGATTTGATTTCACTGAACACTTGCCTTGACTAACAAATCCAGGGTTCAAATTAGTACATGTTACTACATTACTGTAACGCAGGCAGAGAATAGCCACCATGAAATTAAAGATGTCAATAGCCCAGCCTTCAGACATTTTGTTGTTCTCTTAACAATAGTGATCACCTTTCCATGACAGATGGATTGAGCCCCTGTACTGGGTTGAAGTTCACACAGTGGATATATATAGAACACTTCAGTGTGGAGTGGTTATTATAACTGAAGGTCTTACGTATTAAGGAGAGGGTTATTTGATGTGATTCATTTCATATATATGGAAAAATCAATGACAAATTATTTATCAAGTTTGTCACTCTTAAACAGTTTAATGTGTTAAATTGTGATGGATGGTTTGTTTCTCAGCAAGGTTACAGATGGGTCAAGCAGTAAATCCCACAGTCATTATTCATGAATGCATAGAGAATGAGAGCATGCATTTGTGATTGTTTAAATAATGAATCGTCGTTTAGGATTCCGGGGACGATGTCAGACAGACTCGGGGGTGATTGTGAGGCTGAGGAAAAACCCCCGCCTCAGGAAGAGGGGGACATCCCGAGTGGTGACCCTGCTTCTGAATGACAATGATCTGGATCTACAAGGAGACATTCGGAGTAAGCTTCCTAGTGTTCGGATCCGAAGGTACACTGCATCCAGGTCAATCAAAGACCGAAGGATAGACTTACAGAGGATCAATGAGGGGCGCTATGTCAGGCCGCGACCTTTCTGGGAGAGGTACGAGGACCTTAAAAACAGGAACCGGATGTCTTTTAGGAATGTTGCCAAAGCAGTAAAGTAAGTCAATTATTATTGTACAATAACTTAATTTTGATAAATGCATGATATTGCTACAATTTAATATAAAGATTGGTAGCTCTACATTATTATAGGTTGATCTTTTGTGACCTGCCTCCTAATACAAGGGTCTTTAGATGTATTTTGTGTGATTTGTTGTGTGTGATCTGATTTAAATACCTCTTATAATAACAGAACAGTATTGTGTTTTTTGAGTGACTTTGCGTGTTATGGTTAGCCAATTTAGCCTTTCTATTGTATCTTGTAGAGTGTCAACATTGGAGAGAATAGAAATACAAGCAAGGGTTAGTATAGCAACATTTAAAGCATTTATATCTTGATTTAAGATATAGGAAAGTGTCAATCAATGCAGTTTACAGAACAAAGATGTAGAAATGGTTATAAAAAAGCACACATATAAAGGTGTATTTCAGAGAAAGTGATTGGTTTGAAATTATCTTTTTTGTACTACATCATGTCATGGATCAAGTCAAGCTGATAATATATGGCCACTGGCTAGTCATAATTTATATGTTTCATTTTTGAGCCAGTCAAGCTTGTATTATAATTAATCAGGCGGAAATTGCAGTGTTTGCACATGACAACACACCTATCACTTTTTATTAGTTGACAGAAGGTTACAGTAAAACTTCCTAAAGTGAGTTTTTCCTGTGTTCAAGTGTTATATCTGCATTGCATGCTTCCTGAGTTTAATAACACCCTGAAATTTTACCCTGATTGCTTCCAATGGTTAATTATTGTTCCTGTTTCACAAGTAACTTATATTTTTACTGATTTTTTAAGCATGTTTTATTTGCTTTTTGTGGGTTTTATTGTATAAATGACTTTTTGAAAATGAAACAATGAAATAAAACTGGTTTTGATGAAAAGTTATTTTAAGTTATTGTGAATTTAGATTATTTCAAAATATTGATATCAACATGTATTGTTTATAAAAGCTTTTTAAGACTCTTAAAATACATAAGCACATGAATGAGTTTCAATTAGTTTAATTAGGAAAACTTATAATTTTGTTTATTGTCATAAAAGAAATGGCACAAATGGAAAATGAAGTTCAAGGACCTTCGTCAGTCTCTGACCGTGTTCCATGGGACCCTGCGGGGGATAGAGGGTAAGGTCACAAACACAGCATGTCCATCACTGGAGATATAACCCTCAATTAAGGGACAATAACATATTTCTTGTTATTTTCTATTTTTTAAGACACCTTCTTATAAAGGCAGTGGGATTGGAGTTTTTAATTTGCATTGTAAAAAACTAATATACCTACTAGTACAATGATTTTACCATACAAACTGTTCGAAAAAAATAATTTAAACTAATGGTAAAATATTTTTAAAATTTTTACCAGTATTTATTATTTAAAGGGTACCATGGTACTGTGAAACACTCAATAATTTTGTGTGTTCTTGTTGCAGGTCGATATGGAATGGCAATAATGACTTACTTCCGATTTGTGAAGTGGCTAATGTTCTTAAATTTCTACATCATGATGATCACATTTGCAATCTTGGTGATTCCTTTTGCCGTGCTGAGTCCTTCAAAGTTTGATGATATTCTAAGTAACAAGTCGTTGCCTGCGACCAATGTATCGAGTGAGGTCTACAATATGACCATAAAGGCAGTGAACTGTACCCAGCAGTATATCAGACACCAGGACCAAGTCCACGGATCAGTGCACACTGGTGCTACACTGTTTGTTGATCTCATTCAGGGGACGGTAAGCACCCAAACAGCCCAATTCTCTGGCTCTTGTCTAATATACATCTGTCATGGATATCCATTTACAATGATATGTATTAAACAGGGTTCGACACTAACCTTAGTCCGTTAGTCACAGACTAATAGATTTTAATTCGGACTAACAAAATTTCTGTCTAGTCAGTCCGGTCGGACTAATGAAAAGTTCTGCTTAAAAAAAAATGTGTAGATTATCGGTGTGCGATTGTCGACATTTTACTTGAAATCCTGACTTTAATTTTAGTATCTACATGTAGCATGATGCAAATTGATATGATACATTGCGGTGATTATAGTTACCAAACGAAAATAACAGAGGTATGCAGGATGTTATGAGTGGCTTGATTAATTCTTTGCCTTACGGGGATGTCCGAGAAAATAGGTTACAAGCGCACGTGTTCACAATAACGGCTTAGATAGGGACACTTAGGTGTTTGAAAAAAATAAAGGTGAAAGGAACCATTTGTGAGTTGCTTAATTTAAATGAATTGTGTTTAAATCATTTGTCATAAATTGTTTATTATTTTTAACTGATTTTTAAAGAACTTGGATAAAGAAAAGAACATGGAAGCTCAAAGCCTGGATCTATTGCACAGATCTATTTATAACATCTGTAATAGCGGCATATACCATGTACACGGAGATAGTGAATACGCAGCTCATTGCTATGTACTGAATAGTACAATACAACTAAGCCAGTTCTACACTTGTAAGGAAAACATATTAAAAACACAATGTGGTGTAATTTACGCACCCCTTTCAAATTCTATTGAAAAGTGCGTATTAGGAAAAATACGGTATTGCATTTTAATTTATTTTGGACAGGCAAATAAAGTTGCCTGTGGACTAGTTAAAGTAAACAGGCACTAGTCCGGCTGGACTAATGCATTAAAAAGTTAGTGTCGAACCCTGTATTATAACACAGATGTAGAGCAAAGTTCAAAATGGATTGTGACTGATGGTGAAAAAAAAAATCAAAACTAGGAAAAATTAGTTTTATTTGATAAATTGAACCTAATTACATGATAAGCAAAACAGTTCCTTAAATTTGAAAAAATTAAGTATTTCCCTTAAGATAAAACAGTGTATCCTAGAAAGAACTTAAGTCAATTGATTTGTTAGAAATTTTGATGAAATATTTTCCAAAGAAAATTGCGAGATTTAGTTCCATTGTGAAGCATTTCATTGATCTGACTCTGTTGTAGAACGTAAAGGTTCAACACTGTAATACTGTTGTTTAATTGATCCAGGGATACATGGAGAGATCCGTGTTGTTTTATGGTGCTTACAACAATCGAACGTATGAAGAGGATGGTCACCAAACGGTGTACAACATCGGAGTGGCCTATCTCATCAGTGTCTTCTGTAGCTTTCTTCTGAGCTTCATCCTCATCATCAAGAAGTAAGGCTCCATTTCAGTACATATTTACATCCATTGTGTATTTTTTTTCTCTAGTTGTTATTAAATCTGATTCATCTATTCTTGCTACTACTGAAAACAATTGCAAGTTAATGCACAGTTCTAGTTGTAGTTTGAAATACAGCGTTTTTGATTTTTAAACCGCACAAGAACTGAAAATGTGCTTCACGTAGTAAGCCTTTACAAATATTATTGTTGAATTAAGTAAGTTATACAGAATAAAAATGCTAGATTTGATTTTTCAGTTCTGCTAAGAATATGAAAGCTTCTCATGGTGTTGAGAAGTCAGTGGCTCAGTTTACCAACAAGGTGTTTGGGGGTTGGGACTACTGTATCAAGGAGAGCCGGGCAGCTAATCACAAAAAGAAGGTCATTGGAGGAGCTCTGGCTGTAAGTTAAGGTCTCCCGGTTGTGTTAAGTTACTCATCCAATTGGGTTTATTTTTAATTGTTACAACTGCTGTTTTGAAATTTTGGATTTCAAAGTCTAAACAGACAATTACATGTACATTTGTATCTGTATTTCATGTTGGTTTTTAAGAATATTTGTAATGATTAAATGTAAAGTTTATGAAAGCCTACAAAAAGAAAGAAAAATGATTTTAAAATACTTGAGTCTGTAAATGGTGCAGCTACATTTCTAAAAACCCTTTTCAAATGACATTTGATGGATCAATCACTTTCTAAACAAGAGTTGTACCAGTAAACGATTGACGACTTTGTTACAGGCTGACCTTGCTGAACAAGAGCGGAGTAAGCGACTGCGTCTGAGGACCTGGGTGGACAGGCTGGAGGTGTGGGGGATGAGGATCGTCATCAACACTCTCGTCTTTATTCTGTTGTGTGGGTCTCTGGCTCTGATAGGTCTCACCACCTCTAAGATGATAGATGTAAGTGTCGCCAAATACAATAAGGAGCTTTGTGTTTAGAAGCTGTCAATACAGCACCATCTCTGTGTCAGCTGTTTTAAGCTTGGGCCAGGTCCTGAAAGTACATTAATTTTATGTAATGTATTTTGGTTTTTGCAGGAAAGCAATGGGACCAAGAGTAATGCCGGCTACACACTTTTCTTCCAGTTTGTACCACACCTAACCATCACTTTAATTAATCTGGTTGTGCCTCGAGTCTTTCAGAAGCTTGTGTTTTTTGAGGAATACAAACATGAACTTCAAATAAAAATTACACTCTTCAGGTAATATTTATTAATTTCTGATATTCTTGTAAATGAATCAATATGCTATTTATCTCTTTATATGCATACTCTATTCTCGTGTTACTTGTTCCCGAACAGAAAAAATTCGTAGGATAGTCCTGTAGTAATCTTTTGTCCCGGAAATTTGATATGTCGAATTTATTTTTATTTAATTGCCAAAAAACTTGTAAAAAAATAATTCAACTTAAACATACATGCAGTTGTTAATGTCTTCAAAAGTTAAAGTTGATAATAAAAGACACCAGTATACATGTGTGTGTGTGTGTATATATATATATATATATATATATATATATATATATATATATGGTACTTAAAATGTCCTTTTTAAAGCTGTCAAGTACAGTACATCATCCTTGGCTGTTACTGAATGTTGGAGAGAAGAATTGTTCCTTCTTGCATAGTGTTGTTCTGCTGTGCATGCAATACTGAAGAATGACATTCATATACCAGTATTTAAATCACCATGCATTTAAAAATCACAGATAGCATTACACATACAGCATCATATTACATTTAAAATCCATCCAACACCAGCATATCTAATTATCTGTCAAAAGGAAGCATTCATGCATGACCTTGTCTTGGAATATTTGGACAACCTATGCCCTTAGCTATGAAATATAAGTTAAGTGTTGATGTTGAAGAATCCTTGTCATTTTCTATGATACACTACCTGTATTATCTGCATAGGTAAATTTTCATTGAAAAAAACAACACATTGTTCTTTTTATTTTCAATTCCTTATTAATATGATTCACTGTTGTGTAATTACATGCAATTGTATTCTTTGTCAAATCTGAACATTCTACCGGTGTGTAAGGATTTAATGCATAAGTTTGTTGATATCTTTAGGAGCATACTTTTGCGGCTAGCCTCTCCAGTTGCATTGATGGCCATGTTGTATGATAAGTTACTATTGGAAGATGATGAAGAAACAAAAATCTGTGGGAATTTGAGGTGGACTGCTGATGATGACCCCAGCTCTGTCAGGGTAAACCCCGAATTTCATACCATACTGTAGAATCCTAATAAAATGTAAGGAATAAATATCTGCGAAAAATTGTGTGAAGGTTTTCTTGCTGATTCTAATATCTCATTTTATTGTTTTTAGCTCACCTGAACCGAAGGTTCAAGTGAGCTTTTCTGATCGCCTGTTGTCTGTCGTCCGTACTTCCATCTGTCCATCTATAAACTTTTCACATTTTTGACTTCTTCTCTAAAACCACTGGGCCGAATTCAACCAAACTTGATACAAACCATCCTTATGGGAAGGGGGTTCTAAATTGTTAAAATAAAGGGCTAAACCCTTTTTAAAAGGGAGATAATTGCGAAACAATAAGAATAGGGTGTGTGTTTTAAAAAAATCTTCTTCTCAAGAACCACTGCACCAGAAATGCCAATATTTAGATAAAAGCTTGTATATATATTGAAGATTCTAAATTGTAAAAATCTTGACCCCCCGGACCAAAACTGGGGCCCCAGGCGGGGTTCAAAGTTTAACATATATAGGAAAATGTTTAAAAATCTTTTTCTTAAGAACTACAATGCAACAGTTTAGGATATTACTGTGCATACATCCTTGGCTATTGTAGATTCTAAATTGTTAAAATCGTGACCCCCGGACTAATACTGGAGCACCAAGAGAGGTTCAAAGTTTAACTTAGATATATATAGGAAACATGTTTAAAAATCTTCTTCTCGAGAACTACAATGTTACAGTTTGTGATGCAAGGATCCTCAAATAGTGAAGATTCTAAATTGTAAAAGCCGTGACACCAGGACTAACACTGGGGCCCCAGAAGGGGTTCAAAGTTTAACATAGAAGTATATAGGGAAAGTGTTTAAAAATCTTCTTCTGAAGAACTACAATGCTACAGTTTGTGAGATTACTATGCAAGCATCCTCAAATTGTGAAGATTCTAAATTGTGGAAGCGGTGACCCCCAGACTAATACTGGGGCCCCAGAAGGGGTTCAAAGTTAACATAGAAATATATAGGGAACATGTTTGAAAATCTTCTTCTCAAGAACTACAGTGCAACAGTTTGTGGGATTACTATGCAAGCATCCGTGGCTATTGTAGATTCTAAATTGGTAAAATCATGACCCCCGGACTAATACTGGGGCCCCAAGAGAGGTTCAAAGTTTAACATAGAAGTAAATAGGAAAAATGTTTAAAAATCTTCTTCTCAAGAACTACAATGCTACAATTTGTGAGATTACTATGCATGCAACCTTGGATAATGTAGATTCAATATTTTTAAAATAGTGACCCCTGGACTAGTACTGGGGACCCAAGACAGGTTCAAAGTTTAACGTGGAAGAATATATGGAAAATGTTTAAAAATCTTCTTCTCGAGAACTACAATGCTTCAATTTGTCAGATTACTGCGTAAGCATCCTCAAATAGTGTAGATTCTAAATTATAAAAGCCTAACCCTCGATCTAATACTGGGGCCCCAGAAGGGGTTCAAAGTTTAACATAGAAATATAGAGGGAAAATTTTTTAAAATCTTCTTCTGGAGAACTACAATGCTTTAATTTGTGAGATTACTTTGCAAGCATCCTTGAATAATGTAGATTCTAAATAAATAAAGCTGTGACCACCGGACTAATACTAGGGCCCCAATAGGGGTTCAAAGTTTAACAGAAATATATATGGAAAATGTTTTAATATCTTCTTCTTGAGAACTACAATGCTACAGTTTGTGAGATTACTATGCAAAGATCCTCAAATAGTGTAGATTCTAAATTGTTAAAGCCAACCATAAACCCCGGACCAATACTGGGGCCCCAGAAAGGGGTTCAAAGTTTAAAATAAAAATAGCATACACTATGAAATGGAATGTTACAAGGAACTGTTGTTCAGGTGAGCGATGTGGCCCATGGGCCTCTTGTTAAAGTTGTATAGTATGTGGAATAAAAAAATTTAGCACTTTTGATTTTATGTTGTTGCAATTTGATACAACATGATGGAATTGCATAATTTAGTACTCACGTAAAATAAGGAATCTATAGTACTGCTTAAAACCTTATGAACCTCTGCATGATTATTAACCTATAACATGTCTGGACAATGTGACTGATAATCTGTATTTTCCCTGTGTTTTCAGTGTTGGGAGACCTACGTTGGGCAGCAGGTCTATAAGCTCCTGCTGATAGATATAGTGGTTGTTATACTGGTGGTCCTACTTTGGCACACCCCAAGAAGGTAAGCCTGCTAATGATAGGATTCTAACTTACTCTGTAGAATTTGGCAAAAAGGACTTTGTAAGAAATTGGTTAAGGTTGCAAATGGTCCATAAAATTAAATTCTAAATTCAACTTTTTAATCTGGGTTACTTTGCAAAGAAATCTTTTATACACACTTAAGGTATTCAAAATCAATTTCACAGACATCTAAAGTTGAAAGAATGATAAGAATCTTGATAGCACTGAATTTCTTATTTGTAATATTTCTTGAATTATATATTTCAGATATATAAACACAAAGTATAGGGATCGGTTTAAACTTGTGAAATTCATTGGACCCCAAGAGTTTGACTTACCAAAGAGTGTTGTTGATATTATTTATGCTCAGAATCTGTGTTGGTAAGTGTCAATACATGCTAGAATTATTGAGGCAATGCACTCATACATGTTATTTTGAATTTTGGAGTAATGCACTGTTACAAGATAGTTTTAGTTTTGGTAGTAATACACTGTAATTCATTTCCTCTGTTCTTTCAGGTTTGGTCTCCTGTTTTGTCCCTTGATTCCTGCTATAACACTTCTTCACAATATCATAGTCTTCTTTGTAAAAAAAGTATGCAAATTTTGTCTGCCTCAACACAGCTATTCGTCTTAATTCCTCCAAGATCATTAATACAAGTACAATGTTTATTATTTAGAGATTTCTCTTTCGCCACAGGTTGACCTCTTTAAAAACTGTCGTCCAGAATCCAGGCCATATAAAACCTCCAAGTCCACATCTCTATTTATGAAGGTGTTGTTGCTGTCCTTTATGCTGGCAGTTGTTCCTGCTGGATACGTTGTAGGAAAGTAGGTTATTAAATGGCACTTGTATAGCAACCGTGAAACTCTTTTAATCCATACTGTATCATAATGATGATGTGTTCATAGCTTCATATTGATACCTTATATAGCAGGTCATTTTAGGGGTTATAAAATTATGAAATTTGGTGATTTCAAGAGGTTAGGTTTTGTTGACTTAGTATTAACCGTTGTAATGAGCCAACATAAGCAACCACCAAAATAACTTGCTGTATGTAACAATACTGTTCTTAATTAATGTTATCATTGCAGAATTCAGCCGAGTCAGAGTTGTGGCCCTTTCCGTATGTACAGTGACCACACCTACAGAATGTACCAGAGCTTGGTGAACTATGCCTACTCCTGGAACAAGGCTCCCCAGGCTGTCTTCTTCTTCATCGGCACCGGCATCTTCGTGGTTCCACTCCTCATTCTATTGTTGTGAGTATTGTTTGCATTATAGCCATAAAGCTTGATAATTTTTGTGGAACTTTAACAAAATTTAGAAGTGAAATTATAGGTTAGAGATATGTTATGACAGAATTTTTATTCATATTTTTGAAGCTGTCCAGTAAACTTTCATTTTGACAAAACATTATATTTTCAAGTGATGCATCCTTCAACTTTAGAGAAAAAAAATTAATGTCTTGAGTCTTTGTTAATTCAACACTTGAATTGCAGGTTAGTAATGTACTATTACTGGGTCATAGGACGTGGATACGCCACTAAAGAGGAGTTTGCATTGGAGGACTTGAAAATGGTAAATTCTGAGTACTACCGTAGATAAATATTATGCATGAAAATTACGGATGTCAACAAATAGTTGACCATTGTTCAAATGGACTGATATTCGAATAATGATTCATATTTGAAAATCAAAAGTGAGATTATTCACATTGATAACTCTTGATTTGAAATAGCAAGAGTTCTTTGCAGCCCAAGCAATGTATTTCTATTAGATTAACAAAAGATAAGGAGCTCTATTGTGTTAGTAAATTATCTGCTGTTAAGTAGTTCATGCCCTACATATGTAATATACACACAAGTACAATGTATTATACATGTACCTTTTTCATTAAATATTGTTTCTACACTAACTTGATAAAGTTGAAACATTTCATGACCATTAAAGGACATTTTAATTTAATCAACTGAAATTGATATTTGGTCCTTACACTTTGAACAAAATTGAACTTTTCATTAAAATACATGTCTAGTATATCTGGTTATTTTTGCGATGATCCAAATTTGCTTTTTTTGTGATCTAGTATTGTTTATTTCATTTGAAACTTTTAATTGATAAAACGACTTAGGCAAAAATTTACGCTATGTAACAGACTTTGTGACACAAAAAACCCCCGATGTACAGTATTATAATTGTAATCCAAGCTAATGTCATAGAACAAAAATACTTGAAAATTTCACTGCTCTGTAAAAGGTAAGGGGTCTGTGGTTTTTCTTCAGTGTTTTGTTTTGATTTTTGCAGGAGAAAATGGACACAAAGTTTCTTCTTAAACAAATTAACAAGGAAAAGGAGGAATTATTAAGGAAGGACAGTGATTGTTAATTGTTGGTAGAGCGTCTCCGAGTTCAAAGAACCTGAAAATAATAAGTAGGAGTGAATGAATACCACCAATGCCTTTGGGGAAAAAGAGAATTCTTTTTGTCTAGTTTGCTGTAAATGCTTTGGAATCAAAATTGCTTATGTGAAACCTTTTTATCCATAAACTTGGTGGATGTAAGAATTTTCAATTCAAATCAAAAAGAAATGTCTGTGTTTTTCAGTTAATATAATTTTTTTTATTCTGAGTTAAGCTTGTTTTAAATTCTTTTTGATGTATTCTTGTCCATCCATTTTTTATCTCTACGATGTACAACATTTTTATTCTTGTATTTCATTTATTATACTTGTCAAAAAGAAGGCCCATTATCAAAATCTCGGCTTTTTTCTTTGCTGCGATTTAAAGATTCAGTGACCAATAAATGAGGATCAATTTGATTCCTTCCTATGTATTTTATGCAATTTTTGATGTTAGTGTGTTCAGCGAAATATTAATGGCCAGTGTTTGCATGATTACTGTTATTTAAATTTGAAGAATTATTTTTAACTTCACACACAATGTCCTTTAGGAATTACAGATATATATTTTTATGGGGTGGGGGGGGGGGGGGGGGGGGTTGCTGACTCACTGCCAAAGGTTTGACAAGGAAAATAATTCTCCTAGCCCATCAGTTTTGACCCTAATAAGATGATCAAAATGTGGTATTTTTGCTGTTGTGAATTATTTAATATTAATTTTGAGATTACATAGTTATTGCATCATTCTTTTTTCATTATCATCAAATATACAAGAGCATATGTATCTAGTAGTGTTAGATTGTTGGTTTCTTTCCACACGTTTTCTGATTTCCAGACATTCTTGTGTTTTATTGCCTGTTCTGGCCCGTAGTGAGTTTTGTTGTTCAATAGTTTCTTAGTTTGAATCTAGTCACAGTTTCTATGGCATGGGCCTTATGAGATTACTCTCGCTGTAGTAGTAATATTTTCTGTTAATATGTTAGCAAGGACAACCTTTCCTGCAAAAAAAAAACGTAATTGGAGTGGGTTGTACTTAAGAAGGATGTCATGTCTCCTCTAGATGAAGTCTCTTATGTCATACACTTAAATAATTATTTTAGGTAAGAACATTGTTGGAGATTGTGTCTCACAGCCTCTTTAAAATCAGAAATGTCATTATATATAATATACAGCATAATAAACAAAATTAACATTTTTACTTCATAAAGATAACTGTATACAATACAGAGATTTACAGGTCATCTATAGCTCTAGTGTACTGCTTTATTCAACATATTCCCATTTCTGAAGTTTTCTATAGAATTTGTTTCACTTTATTGGGTTTGGGTTTTGTTGTTGAAGGGTGCGTATCTGATATTCAGATTTATACAAAGGACCAAAATTATTTGTTTTTTTATATTTATATTGCTGAAATATTTATTACATTTGTAATATTTTTATCATGTATTTATACATCTGTGAAAATCTCTGCTTTCGTTAATATTTTTGGTATATTGTTTATACGTTAAGAAAATAAAAGTATAAACAGCAGAAGTGAATTGTTTTCATCACATTTAATCATGTTGAAACAATCATATCATAAACTTGGTTATACATTAAGTCTATCAATACATGTATCTCTTTTATAATCTTTAATTTTACAGATAAATACAACATTAAAAAGCCATGTAAACTCCATGACTGTGTAATTGTATACCAACAAACCAGTCAATGAAATGGTACATGTATTAGAAATGGAAGGTGTTTAAGACTAGATTTTTTTTAATTGAGCCAAGTTGAGGTCTATTGTAATGGCTTAAACCAACATGTTACAGAACTCTTGTTGCTAAATACCATGCCTTGGCAGTATATGTAACTCTTGCCAAATAGAGGTTAACTTTTAACAATAATCAGTTATAGATTAATAATGACAACACATACATGTATATCCCATTTAGCAAAGTATGACTTGTAATGACAGTTTACACCCCAACAAATAAAAGTCTTCAGGTCTTGATGATTCTAATGATTGTATAAATTCTAGGAATATATCTATGTATCACAGTACATGTATCACTACTTATGAACACTTTCTAACAAACTATAAAAATTTGACCCGCAAAATCAAGATAAATTACTGGTAATCTATTAATTCAATAAAAGATTGCATGTTGTGTACAAGTACAAACAAATATAACAATTCAAGTAAATACACTATATTTGTAATATCTTTCACTGTTGCATATTTCAACCCTAAGTTTTACATTATCATAGTCTTTTCTTGAAGTCCATGATGAGATCCCGCCAGGATCCATCTGTCCAGTTGTCTAGCCGCTTCTTTCCTCTTAAGTTCATGTGTTTGTTATAATGAGCAGTAAACACCACATGTTCCCAGGATGGACAGTCTACGGCACCTACAAGCAAACAAACAAACAACCAGTAAACTCAAAAGTTAAAACCACTATTCGAACTGGTTTTTGTGAAACATAATTGATGTCAGAAAGAAAATGAAAGAAAGAGTGAGAAATTCTGTGCAGCGTTTTAAGAGGAGTTGCTCTTTAAAAAATAGGACTGACAGACTGACTGACTGATGGATGGGTAAAAAACATACCCCCCGCAACAAGTTGCATGGGGTATAACAAGTAAATTTTTTAATCATTGTTCTAGCTAGGTTTAAAAAAAAAATTATTTTGCAATGTTTAATTCATCTATTATGTATTACCCAATACAACATATTTCAAGCTGTGTATTCAAGTTTTACCTTTTTTTGCAGAAAGTTGCTTCTGCATTGCTAATTGCCATGCATACACAGGTAAGTATAAGAACATTAAAAAGTATGCTAACTAAAATCCATGCTAACTCTTTGAAAAATCTTTTATCACCAAATATCTTTCACACTAAATATAATGTTTACAGTAAATTAATTTCTCTTGTTAGCACTGAAGTTGGCATGATAGGTTATCAGGAAAGCTCACTTTAGCCATTGGCATTCCTCCATTCTTAGTAAATATTTCCTACATACATTTTCAAAAACAATAGAAATCAAATTGCAGAATGGAAATCTTGGCTTGCAAAGATGAGCATCTCACTCATTATACAGCTTCCCTTCTCTTAGATTTTGACATGTTACACTAACCTTTGATTTTGACATTGTCATCTATCAGGATATGTCCATTGACAATTGTTTTATCCCTAGTCAATATGGTTCTGTTTATCCAATCCTTTCCTAGATAATGTTCTACCCATGCAAACTAAAAATGGAATTACCAAAATGCATCATCAATCTATCATACTAGAATACAGACAATTTTGTTTTTTTTAAAAGAACATTTACATCATCTTCATTTCCATAGTTGATATCACTAATCATATTCTAGCTTTATAATGCTCATTTTGTCAATTTAATTTAAATTTCAATTCAAATATTCATTGAAGAAGAAGGTACAGTTTCTTTCAATATTTGCCCTTAATTTCAAAAGTTGTTAAAACCTCATGAAAAAAAACATAAACCATCTTGAACACGTGTATATAAAGTACCAAGTTATACACTTTCATCTTGTTTTCAAAAAACGAATAATGACTTCAACACTTTGTCATTTTTCTAAGATGTAGTCAAAAAAGATGAAAAATGGCACATTTTCTCATAGTTTTTTAAAGAGGAAAATGTGTCCGCAGCCGTCGCCCACAACAAAATTAATATATTTTATGTGATATGATATCACATGATAAAGTTATAACGTAAGTTTCATCGTGGGCGACAGCTGCGGACATAGTTTTCTATTAAAAAAAACCACTGAAGTAATGGTGTCTTCTGCTCAGTTTTAAGAAATTTATGGGAAAATGCACTGTTTATGACGTCACAATTACACTTGTGAAAGTCTAATCAGGTAACTGTTTATAGATTCTTAATTTATGGGTATTCATGTGTAAATAATTGTTATATTTCAATTTTTTGTGATGTTTTTTAAAAATTACTTTAAACAGGGCAAAATATGACTGAAACCGTACCTAGTTCTTTATTATGTTCAAGAAGGATACAGAAAAAACACCATTTTGATTACCTGGTACAAGTATTATCTTTAATGTTATCATATGACTTTTTAGATGCTAATTTGGCATGTTATCAAACCCCTTTCTTATCAATCGGGTTTTATTTAAAAAAGACTCTAGATTCTATAGATTTCAAAATCACAGACGAAGTGATGATTCAACATTTCAAAAACATTAATTGAACAACTAGCAGAATATCTGTAAATACACGTTCATTTACCTAATGATGCACAACAAATACAAAGCACCTATCATGGCTATGTGAGCGAGATGCAGACTTACCTTCTCTTTGGAACTGTATTTGTAGAAAAATAGTGGACTAGAGCAGATAAATACTTCCACCCTAAAAACACAAAAACAACCACCATATATCTGAGATGTCTGACAGATTTAACAAAAAAATTGACACTACCTATATTTCGTTTATATTTTATTAGATATGCGTAAAATTCCAAAGTCATAAGGCACCCTGCTCACTGAACCCTAATCTAACTTCAACATGGTTATTAAAATAAGATGTTCAATCTCTTTGGTAACCAAAGGTTAATTCAATGAATTGGGAGCTTTTTAAATACAGTAGCTAGCGAAGATGGCCCAACTCTAGAATTAGACAAATCACCACTGTGAACTGTATTTCAAAATTTTTTCATTTGGGTAGGGATTTTTAGTTTGAACTTGGATTACAATGTAATTTAAATACAATGTTTTCTCAACATTTGGTCAATCTGTGACAATGTAGCAACTTAAAGAACTTACCCCTCCATTTCATTCATTTCCTTCAATGCATCACATGCTCCAGCTATTGGGGGAAGTTCCATGAAGAATCCTTTTGATTGATAGACAGACTTAATCTTTGGCTACAAATAAATTTACAGCCATACATAAAGCAACAGACGAGGAAAAATTGTATAACAAGAATTGATAGTTAACACAAGTTCTATAAAATATTTTCAACATATACATGTATTTAGGAAAAACCCCATAAGACCTGATCAAGAGGTAGGTTTATTAAATATACATCATCTTTTTTTTGCATTAAAAAAGGGCAAAACAAATGTTAAAAAAATTAAATGATATTGCTAAGGCTGACTGGGTTATATGTACTATGCAAAAAAAAGAAGTCTAAAGCTAGTTCCAGGTTTCCTGGTAGTGTACTTGTTTTATGAAAGACATTCATGTAGCAAATCCAGAGATTTTTCAAGGTTGAACATTCTACTACCTGTGAAAAGGTGTTTTACTTTACAAAAAAGGTTGAAATCATTCTTCAATAAAAAAAAAAGATGCCTGAAATAATTCCTATTTAGTTTACATATCAACTAATTGCATTGTAATGTTTTGTATACTGTATCTATATTGTATTTATGGTATTAACACTGAAAGCTACATTTCAGCTACATAATCAAGGTTATAGGTTGTTTAACATAAATGCAGAAATTTGTGCATCCAAATGTTTGCAGGGAAAAAACCCAGACAAACAACACAGACGTCTGAGTCAAAAGCATTGGGAGGGGAAGAAAAAACTAAAACCTTGTAAAAATCCCTGAATTCAATGCCGTTGTCATCATGCCATGCTACAAACACAACAGCTAGCAAATTCAAGAATACAATTAAATCATATCAGTCTTACTTAAATTAATATAAGCACATGTCTATCAAATGACTTTGATGTTTGTATCGTCATTGAAATACCTTTAATTCTTGACTTGTTGAAGAAGCTAAAAAATTGATAAACAGGAATTATACATGACTTAATTAACTACTGTCAAGTTCAGTTTTTATCACTCAGTCATTTGTAGTACCTTTAGTCCTTCTTTCAATGTCTCATACTGGTCGACCAAGTAAAATGTTCTTCTGTCTTCTAATGCAATAAATGGTTCTTCTGGGTAGGTCTGTTTCCATTTTGTGAGAAAATGTGCATCAAAATCAGCCATTACACCATCCATGTCCACAAGCACCAACAGTTGCTTCTGGGCCAGGGCTGAAATACTGCGTCTCCCTGCCATCTTCAGTCCTGGGGAAAACAGGTTCCTGATCTGGAATTAATTTATCTAAACAGTTATTGGCATACATGTACATGTTACTACATAAAATGCCTTGCAATCACTTTCATTTTTTTTTTT
>WFKH01007768.1:7837898-7866525 GCA_016163765.1 Magallana hongkongensis | reverse complement strand
ACAGGTTATTGTTTGCAGTTCTTAAGGAGGCTGAATGGTCAAAAAGTCATCCCTCAGATTTGCCTTAAAATTTTAAATAGGATATTTTTTTTTTACCATAAACTGTTATTTAGTAAAGAAAAAAATCCAAATATTTTAGCTTTAAAATTTGAACATTTAAAGGAGGTTAATATAGTCTAAAAATGGCTGTGACTATCCAGAACTATTCAAATTCAATTCACTGACTATAATAATTCCTTACTTTTTCTTCTGAAGTGAAATGGAATTACTCTTTTGAAAAAAAATTGATTAATATGATGCTATATATCGTCTGCATTTTAAGGTCAATACTTAATCCACAGTCACACACTGGAAATAACAAGTCACAAATTGTAGTTAGCCTCATCTAATAAGAAGTAAAGATGCAAGCCTAAAATTTGAATTTAGATGATAAAACTTTGAATTTTGTATTGTAGAGATATCCCAAACAGTACCATTTTTACTACACAATCAAAGGATGGGACAATAGAATGGCTGAGTGACAGACCGGCACTAGTCATCAGCAGCACCAGCTGGACAGGTCAGAGGGAGGGGTCTTCTGTATTATCTCATGACAGGATTGTATTAAGTATATGTAGTAGGTGCTTTAGACCTTGAAATCAACTGGGATACATGTAACTGGACAAAATATTATGGAGAAGAACAATGCAATTTCTGCTCAAAGAGACAAGTGATTTAATACATCTGCTTTGTCGCGTGTAAGATAATTTTTTTAATTTCTATCCTAAAGTAATGGTTACTGAAACACAAAAAAAGAAAGTTTAATCAGGTCTTGGCCTTTATTGTATTGCACTATATGATTTCTGTAGATTGCTCCATTTTCTTCTTCTGCTTTTTGGTGGGTCTTTGTTGCAATTTTAATTTGAGATATAAAAGTGACTTTTTTATTTACAGAGGATGAAGACTTTGGAATTCTACTAAAAGCCCTAACAGGCATGGTGTTTTAGTTCAGGGAGATGCAATTAAATCATGGATTTGATAACACTGTCACATATAGGTCCTGCATGTATATCTGTGGTCATGAACAATGAAACCTTTCTATTTATAGAGTATGATGAAGCACAGAAAGAAGACAGCTCTCTTTCCCACCTGATATGTGTGATTACAGGTACTTGTTAACAATGAGTGGGTTTCAGTTTTAAATACAGTGTAATGTAAATGACAGAAGTACATCCATATTAATTTTTGATATTTGTTCTTTTTGACAACCCTTTGATGGGTTGTGTTATGCTTAGGTGACAGTTTTGACCCATGGGCCTCTTGTAATTACAAACTTGTCTTTCCTACTAAACTAATGAACTATGAAACCTGGAGAATTGGAGATAAATATCATTACTTAACATCGTTGATATTTCTTATCATAAGGAAAAGGGCCACAAAAAGAATTTTACAGAAATGAGATACAAAATCGCCAGTGGAAAAGAGTGAAGTTCTGTTTACCTTGGCTGGAATCTGAGGATTATCCCAAGTTGCTAGGTAATGTATACCATACTTGAATACAAAAACAGCAAGATATATATTTGTTAATTGAATATTTAGTAGTTTACTATTTTTTTACTTAATAAAATATTTATAAACATACATGTAGATAACATTTTTTACTTAATGATTTTGTTTTTACATGTAATTTATTTACTAAATGGCATGTATTTTTACCAATAATCTTATTCAATATACTGTAGTAATTGAATGAGTAATTTCCCTTGACAGGGGCAGCTGACCTTGGAATCTGCCTCCATGCCTCCTCAAGTGGCCTTGACCTTCCAATGAAAGTAGTGGATATGTTTGGATGTGGTTTGCCTGTCTGTGCCCTCAAATTTAACTGGTAAAATTTAAACTCTGCCGACAAATGATTTGACAAACACTTGTAAGCCATCATCTCAAGTTTGCCCAGCTCTCACTTCCCCATAGCTGCATGATCACATTAAGGATACTCCACAACACGTAACTTATACTTTTTATTATAGTTGACACACTTTCTAGGTCAGTGGATAAGGGTAAAACTACTAAGCGACAGATCCAGAGCTCAAATGGGGCAGATACTTTTCTTTTCATGAACACATTCATAGGCAAAGTTTTGAAATTCATTTTTACCCTGAAAACTGTAATTTTTGTCTTTCATTTTCAAGCTGTTTACATGTTAGAATACCATTCCTTTAAAAAATACAATGTATATCTGTGAGTTCTGGTATTAAAAAACTTTTCCAAAAAATGTGGAGGAAATTTCAGTGCCATTAACTTTAATATTTACATTTGATGCAAGACGTCATGATGAACCCCATGAATTCTACACATGTGCTGTCACTACATCAACAATAAACTTGTTTTACAGACACTGCAATTAAATAATCAAAGGTCAATCTCCAACTGTGCTTTATTATACCCCACGCAACAAGTTGCAAGGAATATAATGTTTGACCCATCCATCAGTCCTGTTTTTAGCTCACCTGAGCCGAAAGCTCAACTGAGCTTTTCTGATCAAAATTTGTCCATTGTCTGTTGTTGTCGGGCCACTGGGCCAATTTCAACCAAATTTGGCACAAAGCATTATTGAGTGAAGGTTATTCAAGTCTGTTTAAATGAAGGACCATGACTTCTTAAAAGGGGAGATAATTTTGAATTCTTGAAAAGTTGTTGGTATTTTTCAAAAATCTTCTCTAAATCATTTGACCAGAAAAGCTGAAACATGTGTGGAAGCATCCTCAGGTAGTGAAGATTCAAGATTGTATAAATTATCATTCCCAGGGGTAGGGTAGGGCCAGAACAAGGGGTCGAATTTAGAAAATCTTTAAAAATCTTCTCAACCAATTGACTAGAAAAGCTGTAACTTTGCTGGAAGCATACTCAGGTAGGGCAGATTCAAGTTTGTTCAAATCATTATCCCTGGTAGGGTAGGGCCACAATGGGGGTCAAATTTTTGCATAAAAATATATAGAGAAGTGGAAGTGGAAAAGAATTGTTTGTGGCTTATGCTCCATAGGGGAATGATAACGGATTAAATCGAGTCATATAAAGAAAAATCTTTAAAAATCTTCATTAAAAAAAAACAATTGACCAGAAAGCTGAAACTTGTGTGGAAGCATCCTCAGGTAGTGTAGATTTAACTTTGTTCAAGTCATGATCCCCAGGGTAAGGTGGGGCCACAGTGTTGGTGAATTAATAAAAAAAAATTTTTTAATCCTATTCTCAAAACCTGAAATAACAAATGAAGCTCAATGTTTAATTTAAGAATATGTTGAGAAAAATTTGAAAGTCTTTGAAAATGAAGATATATACTCTACTAAGTTGTCTAGATATTTTGTATTTGATACTCTAAAGACAGTCTAAAGCTTTTGTCGGCTATTGTTGCTCAGGTGAGCAATGTGGCCCCTGGGCCTCTTGGTTTTTTTTGTAAGTGCAACTCCTCTTAAACCACTGCACAGAATTTCAAAACTTCATAGGAATTTAGGACGCAATGTGTTGAGGTGCATATTATCAGTAAAGACCAATTCCATTATTTTTCTGGGATTTTTGGCCTTTTGAACATAGAATTTTGGCGATATATTGAATATAGTCATGAACAGTTTGTATGAACTGCTGCACAGAGTTTCATAAACTTTGTAGGTATTTAGAACACAATGTTTAGATGTACATATTACATGTACCAGGAAATTCTGATTCCTTAATTTTTCTGTGAATTTCTACCCTTTTAATTTAGAATTTTGTTGTTGTTAAAGACAGAAGTATAGATGTACATATTTACAGGAAGTTTTTTGCAAATTATGCCACTTTATGGAATTAATTAGTTTATTTAATGCATACCCTGCCATTCATTATGTGTAGCATTGTCAGGTGATGGGGAAGTGTGGGGTATATGAGCTTACTCCCTTTTCTTTCATCCACAATGGTCAATAATTTGACAAGCTACAAGTTATTTTCTTCCCAATCAACCACAATGATGGAAGAGGATCATGTAATATATTGGTGTAGTAGTGATTACAGTCTGTATGAGGCTCTTTGTTCACTAGTTTGCTATTTTTTTCAGCTTATCAGAATTAGTTGAAGATGGTATTAATGGATTAGTGTTTCAAGATGCCAAAGAACTTCTCCAACAACTAAAGGTACATGTAATTGAAATTTTGAATAAAATCAAATAATTTTGCATTATTATATACATGAATACAATATTACTACCAATTTTCTGTAATGCAGATCTCTTTTTTCTATTTATAGATTTTGATGGCTGATTTTAAAACAGAAAAGACAAAACTGAGACAAATGAGACAGAATTTAGAAAGATTTCAAACGATGCGTTGGCATGCATCTTGGAAAAATGTTGTCCTCAACATTTTAGAACAGAAAATAAAATACGACTAAACATTGAATTTTTTCCCTCTTCTTTAAAGTGGTGTTTCTGTGAAGGAAACTCCCCTTTATATAAACACTCAATTTCAGTTGTGGAACATACAAAAGGAAAGCATGAAACATTTCATGGTTGTTTATTCATCATGAAAATATAAAAAATATGTCAGAAAAATGATACATTTGATATGTAAATTGTATACGAAATGATATGTAAATATATATTTATATATAGGGTACATGTGATTGCACATACAATAAGACTACATACATGTACATATAGAATGAAACTAGGTCAGATCTGGCAGATTTTGATTTGGTATTGAACACTAAACAGCAAGTCCATGGACATATCGTGTAACAGGACAAAATCTTCAATTGTTCCTTAACAGAAATTTCCTGTCTGTTATAGTATTAAGGTCAACATTTACTTGCTGTTGCTATTTGGAAATAGTTAAATTTTAGGAAAGTGAAATTCCAATAGCAATGGTCGTGTTGTACTAGTCAAAGCAACAGGGTAAAGAAACACAAACACAATAAGGGTCATATTATGCAGCCAAATGACAAAAGTCAAACGGAGTACAGGGAAAACATCTCTGTCAGATTTTGTAGGAATGTAACTCAGTGGAATGGTTTAGGACAATAGCACTACTGAATCCAGTCCTTAAGACGGCTCAGTGCTGTCACAAAAATACAAAAAGAATCAACAAATAATGTATAATCCTCATAACATCTGAACAAATTAGAAATAAACAGATATTTACATTGGGGTAACAAACATCACATACCAGGATACAAACTACAAAAGTGTACACTCAAATCAACGAATACTTCATACAGTTGACATCAAAGAGGGAAACCCGTAAATGCTATCCAGAAGAAATCTATGGATGTGGAGGTTTCTTTCCCACATCTTTTGATTTGTTTCCATTCCAAACTTGCAAAAGGAGAGTAATCTGCAGAGTGAAATATAAAAGTGTTCTGAATATATAAAGATCTGATTCTTTTTCTCTATTTTCCAACCAATGTTAATTTTCCTGCGAGTCCTTAATCGGAGTCAACTGGTTCCCATCACAGACACACAAGGTTACTGTAAAGCCTGTACATTTGCACTAAACTGATAAAGCACATAAATATATCACAGAATACACAAAGTGGTTTCATTTTACACAGTTCTGTACATGTTAAGTAGTGTCATTAACCAATCACTGTCAGTGGTATCGTTGCAAACTCATTTTGTCATTTGGCCGCTTCTTGTGTCGATTTATCACCTGCATGTATTGACCAATCAAATTCGAAATATCTGATCCCTGAAATAACAAAAAAAAAATATATGTTACTAAATTTGAATTTAAATCAATATACAATGTATGTCAAGAATATAAAATTTGTTGAATGATATTGAAATACATGTGGATGATACACTATACATGTACATATACTGGGTACTTAGAAAAACGGTGAAAACTTAAATGACATATATCTGGAACTTATTTTAAAAGACTAAAAATAATTAACATTATAACATTGTAGTAGAATTACCGTATACATTAATGATTGAATTTGCACTGTAACAATACATGTATTATAGACATCTTGCATACCTGATTTGTTTCAATTCTGACAATTTTCTGTACCATTAAGTTACCCAATTTCATGTCTAGATAATTGTCACCATTGTCACTACGGTAACGTCGGGTTGACAGCACTTCACTAAATGAGTAGTGGAGAATTGTTTCCTGGAAAGACAAAATTTGGATTCATGTTTAAAATAAAATCTAAAGTAATATTAATCTATGGGAGTAAATTCAACCTAGTACAATGTAAATGAACACATACTTTCAATGTTATATTAATTACATATTATGAGGATTCTAAATGAAATTGTAACAGATAAAGAAAAACAGAGAAATTTGACCTATGATCTTCTGAATTTTGAATTATGAGCTAGTGAATATGAAGTCTTGCTGGTAACTGATTTAAGCATCTTTAAGCTTACATGAGTGTCCAGGCTCAGGAAGTGGATGCCATGCTTGTTGACAGCTAGGATACATTCTCCTTTGATTGCTGGCTGTGTAGGGGGATTCTGTCAAAACAAAATACAACAATGTATAGTACATGCATGACTTGATGAAACAGGCATTATCTTCAAATAAACTCTTGATATAATTATATATTTGGTACAAGCTAGCATATATATCGGAAATATATCATTAATTTTCAGATTAAGTCTTAGCACAGGTACCATATATAGAGATCATATCAATCTATAATTTTGTCAGTTGAATTATTAGCATTGAAAACTGCTAAGGAAAAATGGGTATATTGCCTCGTGTCTTTTCTGTATGGTCAAATAAAAAATCAGTTATAAGTAAACCATTTGTATCTTTGTACACTGTATAAGAAGCATGGAAGCAAAAATAAGTGACCCCCAAAAAAATTTACTGTGACGTCATTGACATGTAGTACCTGAGTTAAGATTAAGGAAATTAAAACATTTGAAACTCCATCTTACCCTTATGCTGAAAAATGTGGATCCGAACAAAGGCCAACGTGAGAGAATATCTGTAAAAGAAGTCCAGCAAGTTATAATTACATGCTTGTCCTCATCCTGTGGATTGTTTCTGTGTCAGCTACAGAGAGTGAGAATCTAATTATACATACATTGTATAAAAGATAGACTTGCCTACAAATCTTGCTTTACACTCCAGAGGACCCCTCCTTGTGATGTCCTGTATGTTGGCATGGACTCGGTTCAGCCATTGTTGAGGCTGATAATCTGGCATTTTACGCACCGTCTCCGGAATCAAAAACTGCAAGTCTTTTCTGTATAAAATATGACATATGTTATCATTTGATTTGATATCTTCTATCTTTTATTTTTTCGCTTGAATAACAAAAAATAAATTATGTTTGACCAAGCATCAATACTTACGTAGTTGGCAAGCTAACCCTATCATAACCTCTGTGTAGTAAGGCTCCTAGAATGGCAATGTCGTCCTGCAACAATTACAATAAATTTCAATAATTAAAGAGTATATGAGTTCTACTTTTTATGAGTAGTAAGCTGACTTTAGGAAGATAGCTGATGCTATAGAAGAGAGAGGATGGTACAGAAGATAATTTAAACATCTCATAATAAGCAGAAAATGATTTTTGTAACAACTTAGAGTTGATTTCCACTAGTACCTATTTATATACCGGTACATGTACATTTAGGGGTGTACTTGATTTATCAAAACCTGCTTTCTGCTAAATTTGCTAAACAGAATTACATGTACATAGCCAAATGCAATATGTCTATAATAGTAATGCTGTGAACAAACCTCATCTCGCCGACTGAGGCGCCCGTCTTTTAGAACCACCACAAGACCTTCAAGGTAGTCAGGAAGACTTTGGAAGAACATGAGTTCATTGTACATGATGTTGTCGGTGGGGCGCTGAGGGAAGTACCACACAGTTCGCTGGAAGACCAGATCATAGCTGCTGTTGTTACGCTGTAAGTCTGCCGTCACATCGAGAACGTACTCCTCAGGCTTGAGACGACTGAACACTACACCCATCATATCATCCTCTGTAATTTAAGGAATAACAAGTGAAAAGCTGTCAATGTGACAGCAAACCGGGTTTTCTTTTATGTGAACTGTATCCATAATCCATGTCAACCCTGAATTGATAAACACTACCTACCGTATCCAAAGAAATGGAGTACCCATATACAATATTTTGCCAAAAAAATGACTAAGTTCAAAAGCTGGTATTTTTTTCATAAATTATCAGAAATCAATATCCTAGCAATATGCACACCTCTGATATATGTACAATCGATCTGCAAAAGAACATCTTCCTATCTTGAAAACTGTAGGAGGAGTTATCCGTACAATAAGGGTACCCTACATGCAATATTTTGTCGAAAAATGACTAAGTTCAAAAGCTGGTATTTTTTTCATAAATTATCAGTAATCAATATCCTAGCAATATGCACACCTCTGATATATGTTCAATTTATCTGCAAAAGAACAACTTCCTATCTTGAAAACTGTATGAGGAGTTATCTGTACAATACGGGTACCCTATATGCAATATTTTGTCGAAAAATGACTAAGTTCAAAAGCTAGTATTTTTTTCATAAATTATCAGAAATCAATATCCTAGCAATATGCACACCTCTGATATATGTACAATCGATCTGCAAAAGAACATCTTCCTATCTTGAAAACTGTATGAGGAGTTATCCGTACAATAAGGGTACCCTATATGCAATATTTTGTCGAAAAATGACTAAGTTCAAAAGCTGGTATTTTTTTCATAAATTATCAGTAATCAATATCCTAGCAATATGCACACCTCTGATATATGTACAATCGATCTGCAAAAGAACATCTTCCTATCTTGAAAACTGTATGAGGAGTTATCCGTACAATAAGGGTACCCTATATGCAATATTTTGTCAAAAATGACTAAGTTCAAAAGGTGGTATTTTTTTCATTAATTATCAGAAATCAATATCCTAGCAATATGCACACCTCTGATATATGTAAAATCGATCTGCAAAAGAACATCTTCCTATCTTGAAAACTGTAGGAGGAGTTATCCATACAATAAGGGTACCCTATATGCAATATTTTGTCGAAAAATGACTAAGTTCAAAAGCTGGTATTTTTTTCATTAATTATCAGAAATCAATATCCTAGCAATATGCACACCTCTGATATATGTACAATTGATCTGCAAAAGAACAACTTCCTATCTTGAAAACTGTAGGAGGAGTTATCCGTACAATAAGGGTACCCTTTTGGCAGCCGCCCGCCGCCTAACCACCCGCCCGCTCGCCATTTTCACCATTTCAATAACCGGATTTTTCCGTTGGAAAACCTGGTTAAAAATGATAGATATCACTCGTTACTGATCACACAGCTTTCTTTGTCAAAATTCAGGACCAGTACATACTTGTTCTCAGAAATAAGGTATACTCTTCTATCTCCACACTGTCACTAATGTTCAACCTGGCACAGATTTCTTCAACTGCATCTCTGACAACCTGAAATGTGAACAATTGAAATATCATGTATTTCATCATCTTGCATGTTTGTGAAGCAATATTAAGAGAGAAAAGAGTTGACAGTGTTGAGGAAACCAACATGCACAAAGTACATACTGTGCATGGCTTGATTTGGACCATTCCCTCTTTTTCACACCCACTAAAGATGAAGGCAAATCTCTTTGAAATTCTCCCATTCTGCAAATTAATCATATCAAATTGATCAGAATCATTGTTATAAATTTTACAACATCAATTTACAGATTTGGTTGTTGATCAACTTACAGCCAGGGCACTGATTTCTTCATGGAGAGGAACATTTTTACGTCCTCCATATTTAAATGTTTTCCGGAGATTTTGTAGACAGATGGAGGCGGCGCCACTGTACGTCCTGCCGGTATCAGAGGCCGTCGTCTCCAAATATTTAAAGAGATATGGCCGTAATGCCTCTGTACAATCACAGTAACAGGCAACAATGGCAAACAGCCGCCAACCCATGATGCAGCTCTTCCTAAAAACAGCAAACACAAAGGACTTACTTCTGAGGTGAAGCAAGTAAATTTTCTCTACTGGGCATGCTTTCTATCAACATAAATGTATAATTCATTAAAGAACATCAATGTAGCAGTAAATAATATTGTAGAATAGCAGTTTGGTACAAGTAACTTAATTTGTATTACATGGATATCAGATGCATATGACACATATACCGGTATATGTATACAAAGTGGCTGTGACTTACGGTTTCATGCTCCTATTGCTGGTTGTTTGTTTGCAAAGCTGACAGTAAACTTCATCCCGCAGTTCTGGGTATTTGTGACAAGTCTACAAAAAATATTATCAAAAAACTTTATTGTTGATCAACTTATCTATAGTTTATACATGTACAGGTCCAGTATGTATGCTGAAACCACACTAAGAAATGTCTTACTTTAAGAATTTTAAGAGCACAGTCAACTTCATTTTGGCTTGATCCCATTGGATAGTCTCCCATGAACTTCATTATACCTGTCACAAAAACAATGTGGCTAATCTAATAATCATTTGCAACTTGGGTGGAATAATAAAACAGCAATACTTTTGTAGAAATATCAAATCAAGCAGATGAGTGCATCATAGTAAGAACTTACAGAGGAAACACTCCAAAGATAACTTGTTCAGTTCAGGTTGCTGTAGTTTCAGTAAAGATGCTTGAATTGGAGACTAGATTGAAAAAAAGTCAAATGTTTAATTTGTAAAAATACATTGATTTCATGTATTCTGTCTCTCTGTCTCTGTCTCTCTCTATCTCTCATTGTGAGGTTACTTAAGAGCTCTAAGCTGAGAGTAACACTGACCCGTGTCCATTTGACTAAGTCTGCCTGCTCCCTCCAGGTCCAATCAACGTTACCTGAACAGAAATCATAAAACATATGTCAACAACTGTTTTTCTCTTCATTTAGTCAAAAAATTCATCTCCGTGATAACTTTCATTATAGCAAGTTTTGTTTTATTACCTGTTAAGACATACCTATACATGTACAAGAATTAATTTTCTTTTAGTTTTGATTTCTTTTTTGAAGATTAATAGAGTATTTCAAAGAAAGATTATGTACACATGTATAAAATAGATGTACAGAGTAGGTAAACCAGATATCATGCATTGATTAACTATACATGTATACAATAGAGTCCAATACAGTGATACTATAGTATTGAAACTGAACAGTGATTTAATAACAACTGAGAAGCATGCACATCAAAGATTACAACAGTTTGATCACACTGATTTATCATTTTAAAGTGTTAGTGAATTAAAACAAGCCAAGCCACGCCCCCTTCACCTCTCTTATCGTGGTCCATGCTACGGAGTTTGAGGCTTTCTATCATTTTTATGGTGCCTCGAATCGACCCATCTTCTTTCCGCATCATCACGTACCTAAATATGGAGGTCATAACATAAAATTGTGCAATAACAACAACAATAGACAGTTAGAGTACATAACAACTAAGAGTAGTTGTACGACAGCCATGATCTGTGTATGTAGAGGGAGTTTCTAAGAACAGCCATATTGGTCATGGACTGTAAACAAGTGTTAGTAATCAAATACAAAAGCATGCGTCAAAGAAACATTGCTTGAGAAATCTAAAGCTGCATGATTGTTAGATACTTGTAAGTCTTTTGTTTCAGTGAAAATCCAAGCAACGTTTCTCCCCCTCTGATATATAAAGAATACATGTACAGTGTACTCTGAAACAAGTAGCATGCGGTCATGCGATTCCCCTACTTGCATTGTTTACCTGGTTTATACTTGACTAATTCTCGCCTGTTGCTGGAACACATATCATAACAGTTGTCAAAATAAATGTATTATATCAGCAGATTTTCAAACTATGCACACGCACTTAGGTAGAGTTAATACTTACCCTGCCTCACTGCGAGATGTGCTCAAATTTTGAGGCCTTTGTGAAAATTTAAAGCAGCATAATACAGCACAATTTTTAAAAGATACAATGGTCTTTTTCATAATTTATAGGCAATCAATTTCTAGCAAAAACTGGGAATATCCCCTGAGCTAAAAACTTACTTTTGAAGGGACTCTCTGAAATGCAACAAAGCAAACTCCATCATGGAGAATTTGCCATCCTGAACCACAGTACCCTGGCTTGTTTCACTCCTGTTGTCAGCATATCCATCCTGTAACATAAAATCACAAATATTGACTACAGTTTTCTAACACAAAAAGCACAAATTCCTTGTGTAACACCCAAACTGTGTATCATGAATGAGTACAAATTAATGTACTGGGATAATGTTTTTACTTCTTCTACACACTACAAATACTTACCCTGCTGGGTGGTCTTATCATTCTCTGAATGGTGTGCTCTGTTAACTGGGCTTTCATGCCACCTGACCTTTCGACCTCATGTCTGGCCAAAGGTCGCACATACTCAGCAGGGAAGTATCCCAGCATTCCGTTCAGTGATCCATACAACCAGCCTGTAAAAGTGATGTTAAAACTTTGTCAGTGACTCAAACTCACACATGTAATTAAGTAATATCTGGTTATATCAGTGATATTGTTAAACTATACCTTCTTCTAAAACCATTTCTGGATCCAGGAGCTTTATGATGTCATTTCTTCTGAAGCTCAGCAAAGTGGATTCTCTGGTGATGTATTCCTTGATAGCTATCACATACTTGTTTCCCTAACATGCACATTTACACACTTAGATAAAATATATGAGTATCATACATACAAATTTGGAAATATGATTTTGACAAATTTTAAATAGATATAACATCTTGCCCCTATGGTACATCAAGTTTGAAAAATGCTTGCTTATATACATGTACTAGAAGAATAGATATCCTAGGAGTCAATAGTTTACCTTGTCTGATTCCTGAAGATAAAGATCTATCATCTCCTTCAATTGTGAGGCCTGAAAGCAAACAATAGACAGTGCATTTACTTCTGTTGATGCACAGAATGTCAATAGTTTACACAACAGTGTCTAAGAGCAGTGAAAGTATGACCTACCCTGTTTGTGAACAGAACCACAGACTTGCTCTTCAGATTGATCTGAACTGTGTCTTTGGTTGGCAGCACTACATCAATGATATCTTCAAAACTGAAAGGAAAATATATATACACATGTATTTTTCAAAAGAAAGGTGAAGTTTTTTTTGCCAATGTGAATATATCATAATGACCACTGTGATGAACTCAAGCTTGTGTAATTGCAGGGAACTAACTTATGATGCTCCACTACATCCAGGTAATCCTCCACCAGGGACCGCTCTCTCGTCAGGAAGTTGATGCCATTGTGGTTAACTCCCACGTAACGAATCCCACCATACTGACCTTGACCCTAAAAATTGCAGATAAATTCAAGGTCAAAAGCATATAAAACAGCAGGAGAGAAAACATGGTGTTGAAACATCTGAAACACATTACGCAGAATTGTAAACATCTGCATTATACTTACAGCCACTGGAAACAATTTAGCAAAATATGTTGGCCATTCCTTAGCAGTGTCAACAATTATCTTTTTCACTTGGTCTTTAAAATTTCCATTCAAATAGTTATCTTTGTTGACTCCATAACTCTCTGTAAAGATGAATATTCAATGCAAAATATACTACCTTCAAGTAAATGTATTCCATTTGAAAATAATAATTTGATTTATTCAACCTAGTTATTCTCCAAAGATACTGTACATTTAAATTAATTTGAAACTTTAAAACATGCCTTTATCCTTTTCATCTTTAACCATCCATCTGTAACATTTCTAGCTAAGTGATATATAATGCTTTTTACCCATAATGCATGTGAGGTCACTTACCCAGCATTCCCCTCATTTTGATCCTGTCCTCTTTGTTGATTCGGACACATCCGCCATTGTACACATCCTGCACCACCTGACAGAAAACCAGGTGGAGGGCCATGGGATTCTCCAGCCGCTCCCGTGGGTGGAAAACCTGAAACATATCCAAGTAATGATAAATTGTTGACCTCACTTTAAGTTATTGAGACCTTTAATTGTTTAATCCATTTGCCTTGAACTTTATGGGAAAACAGCAATAAACATTAATCGAGTCATCCTTAGCATATCCTGAGGGCAATGTTCGAATGAATATAAACATACAATTAAAATCAACCTTCCTTATCACAGAGACATCTCTCAAACAAACTTCTGATTGTAAGTATTTAGAAATTATCTTGATTAGAAAATATTCCCCAAACCAATGACCACTGTAAATACCTCTTTCCTGATGTTAATGCAAAGTGGCATTTCATTCATCATGTGAGACGGGTTCACCATTATGAATGGTCTATTAGTCGGATACATTTTAATTCCTAATTCCAAACAAAACCAAATAAAATGAAGCACATCTTTCTGAACTAAAATTCTATCTCCACTTTAAAATCCTCACACTATTCCCAAAACAAAGTGTTCTGTTCTGATGTGTCGCACTCAACCTAATGTTTTGTGTATTGCTTGTAAATAACATTATTAGCTTCATGTGTAAATAGTATTATAACTGGTGATGCCCTGACAAGCAGTCAATCACCTGGGTCTGGTCAGTCCCACACCGTGCCATTCAGTGAGCTCCCCCACCCAGGGAAGAAGCTCCAGTGTAGGAGGAACAAGCGCCAGAATCGCGTTCCAGTGGTGGAAGACCCAGGCATTTGGTGCTAAAGAGACAGACGTCTCTGCCACAGCAATCAGTGGTATCATCCCCACACACATACAACAGCCATCAAATCATCAAAGGTGGCATTTATAGCAGACCAAAAACCCTGACCCCAACACTTGTTGGACAAGGTATGCTCATTAGAACACAAGCCATAAACATCTCCTAGAAATATTTAGACATGTACCAGAGACCCAGAAATGGGGTCCTATTGGTTGAGGAACTGTCCACTCACTGGATAAACTTAGAACATAGCCCAAACAGTTCAGCTCAACCTTAAGATAGACTTGGTGGTGATATCCAATGTATTGCATAAAAAGCATTGAATTAGGGCCAAATACTCTGACATGGTCAATGAACTCCTAAAAGCACCAAAGTAATGGGAACGAAATGATGTTAATTTTTTCCCACCATAGCCATAGTGGTAAAAATACTCACCTCCTTTCTCAGGTTGAGGGTCCAGGGTACATTGCTGTAGGACAGGTACTTCTGTTTTCCCTGGGGGTAGAGGCGTGTGACCACCTTCTCAAGCTCTGTGTAGTTGATCAGAAACTGTGGCTCCTTCTTCTTCACACTCACTGTCTCCAGAGCCTGGGTGGGGGCTGGCAGAGGGGGAGGGGCACTCCTGGGGAGGGGTGGGGGCTCTACTAAACAATAGGACAGCTAGATTACTTGTCAATTCAAAACTCATTGTTACCTGACTGACTTTTATTCAGATTAACTACTTTTACAACATAATTTACAAATGTAACAGTATCATAATTAATTTTGACATTAACAACCAAGAAACATTTCAATCTGAATGATGTAAAACATAAAGTTCAGGAGTTGATAAAAAATCTTTGATTAGATATCTTTACTAACAATACTTTTCTGTGTAATTGAATTATATAGATATTACATGACATTAATTTAGATAAATCAGATTGATTAGGCAATTAAAGACAGGCTAAGCAAAAATTCAGATAAAGCAAAGGTAATGGGATAGAGGTCATTTCATCAATCTTTATCTGTATAGTGTTACCAATATAAGTCTAATGGAAACAGTTAAAATGTCAGACTAAATCATTTCAATGAACACACTTTCACAAGGATTTTACTACATTTCATAATGATGATAAAATTATAACGCAAAAAGTATATAATATTAATGGAATTAACTGAGACATTTAATTAAAACAACATGTAATCATTACTTTCACATAAATGTTCACATATCTAAAATTATAGATAACACTTGGTGAATCAAAATCCTCATAGATGATATAAATATGTCAAGTTATGTTAAAAATTAACCATAAAATGACAGGTGGACAAGCTGAAATATACAGGTGTGCAGAGAGAAGTAAGCCCAGGTGCAATGTATATAGATGTATATATGTGGCCTAAGGAAAGTTGTGGGATTTGGCTCCCTTTAATCACAGCAGTCGCTAGCAAAAATAATAACTGGAGTTAGCTCCCTTTATGTGTAAAATCACAGCACTCTCTAGTTATGAATTATTTTGTACCCTGCTCTTCCTCATCCTTCTCTGGCTTTTTTGGTTCTGGTTCTATAATAAAATGTGAGTTAAACTAAATATATCTCATTATACTAAATAAATTTTCTAAAAGTCTCTCCTAGAAATCTGCCACTTGATTTATTTGACTTTATGGTATCTGTTGAACCCTGCTGAATTTGAAGCATAGATGTGCACAGTCAATTAAAAGATAATAACATGTATTTCTGAATCTACTATTTTACTTTATTTTTGTTGTAATTTAATTTTTTGATTTTAAAGAATGTAAAGCAAAGTGTCTATAATTCTGATAAATTGTATGTTTATTTGAACTTATAGCAGTGTTTTAAGAAAGCAGCTAGATCATCTACTGATTACCAAAATTCAATGTTCAAAACAAAACCGAAATTATCACACAAAAACAAGAATTAATTTTTAGATCAAAATAAAACCATTCAAACCATTATAAATTTTAGAACAGCTCTGTCAGATCTTGAAGATTCACTCCCCCAACAAAAAAAAAACCCCAAAACAAAAAATCAGTATTACTAATGATAATAAAAAAATTTTAAAATTTCACATTAAATGAGGATCAGTTTATGTTCATGCTACAAAGCAGACAGTGCAAAGACCCTCAGAAATAAGGTTTTTTTTCAACCAAATTGATAAATAAAGAATTTGCAAAAGAAAGATTTGGACATGTTTATTTGGTGCAATATCATGAGTTTGAAGTTTATGGAGTAGAATATCGGTGCAGTAACTGTACCATGCTGTATTGGTTTAGGAGCCGGTTTTCTGGGAACGATTGGCTCTACAATGCACATCATGTCTGTAGTCACATATAATTCTTTTATCCCTATGTTAATGTTTCTTGGTCAAATTTTCCTACTATTTGATTAATTTGAATTTTAAAAAAATGTAATGATTTAATTATTATTTTTTATTGACAAAAAATTACTGATGCATTTACAATGATAATATATTATGGATAGATGCTTTGAGATAAGTTGGGTTCACCTTCTTTTCTCTATTTTTCACAATACTTTTTTCTTACAGTGTACAAAAGCAACAAAAATCATTAATTTTAGATCATTATAAAAAAAAAAAATGGGAAAATTTTATTCTCTGATGGTTTCCATGGGGTTAAATGTAAGCAGTGATGAAAATTAAAGCGCTTAAAGTAGTACCCTTCTTTTTAACTGGTTCAGGTGGTTTAACTGGTTCTACAAAGTAACATACAGACTTCAGTTTAAGTTTTTAAAAAACCATGAATACAAGGTGTTTGTTCAAAAAGTTTGATTCTATAAAGTTTCAACTAGTTGGTTTGAGTAGGTAAGAGAGCAGAGCACTAAGCTATGAGATGTAAATGTACCCGGTGGTTTCGGTGCAGCCGGAGGAGGGCCTGGATCTACAATGGGAAATGTTATCAGCATGCAATGTCATACAACTTCAACACAAATTCATGCACATCTTTAAGCAAGTTTTGGACTATTTACTGTATATTATTTATTACACATTCAATATAAATGCCCCATCAACATTTCTCCCCGAACAACCAGGCATACTTGTATTAGAACTTTTTTTTTTCAGATAATTTTATGTATTTTTTAAAACACATTTTACCATTACCATTGAAATTACTCTCTATTAACCATGCATATTGATACTTAATTTTTTTTTTCATGCTACATCAAGCAACGTATGATGTATAACTGATATACAAATGATAACGTTCCCAAACCCAGCAGCATTCTAGAAGACTGACCTTGGACAATTTTGGTGGCAATAATTTCCTTCTCATTGGTCTCCTGTTCCTTGTTCCCTCCTAGTTTCTGTTCCAACAGCTGTAAGGTGGCCAAATGCACAGATTCTGCCAAAGATTTACTCTTGCGTTCCTAATCCATCAAATAACAATTAAACCATTATTTGGGATTTATTGTATAAGGCATAAAAAACATACACAATACACTATGTCTAACCATTCTTGAACTGGCTATTTCCTCACCTTCTGTTCCTCTTTGGTTGCCTCTGGCTTTTTCCATTGTTTCTTAGGACTGAATCTCTCGTGAAGATTCTGTTTCACATTTTCGTCGATCTCTAACCGACCTACTTCCCTGGCCCTCTTCTCCTGCTCCATTGAGGGAGGAGGCCAGACAACCTTTCCAATTCGAACAGTTCTGGCTCGCCCTTGCTTGTCAGTAAATGTAAACATGCCTTTCTCTCTGTCAAAAGAGTCCTCTGTGATTTGCAGGGCGGGGGGGGGGGGGGGGGGTGGTGGGGGAGCAGGCTGCATGCGGGGGGTCATCATTTCTTTGTCCTGGTACTTTGGAGGGGGAGGTGGAGCAGGGGCAGAGACCATCCTTACAGTGGATTCCTTTCTCTCTGAGCTCTCAGCAATCTGATCTTGGATGGATGCAGTGCTTATAACAGGAGCCACATTCTGCTGGCCGAAAGTCTTGTGTTCCGTGTGTCCCTCAAACTGACTCTTCATTTTGTAGACCTTTTTGGGGGCACCAGAGCTGCCTACTTCTGCTGTGGTCACTGACGAAACTGGGATCTGTATTCCCATTCCCACTTGGCTGTTGATCTGGCCCCCTTGTGCACTTGCTATGTATGGTTGTGCAACAGAAGTCATCAGCATCCCTCCATTCATCTGGTGTTGGTCTCGGGGTGTCACCATAGGGAATGGTCCAACAGAATTGAAGCTGGAAGCTGGGCTCACAAGGTTTGGGGGAGCCTGTTGTTGCTGCTGCATTTGTAGAAGTTGTTGTTGCAACATTTGCTGCTGTGCTGACTGCATTAGAGTTTGCTGTTGCTGTCGCTGTTGCTGAAGCTGTGCCTGTGCTTGTGCTTGAGCCTGGAGGTTAGCCTGGAGGTAAACAGAATCAATTTACACATTAATGATTAAAAAAGACACTGCAAGATGTAACCAAACTAACTAAACTGAAATTTAGTAGACATTAAGAGAGACAGTTTGAAACTGACCATCTGTTGGAGATAGGCATTGTACAATGCTTGTTGCTGGCTCTGCTGTGCCATTTGCTGGGCGGCCATTTGTAGAGGATCTGAAATACAAAACATATTGTCATATAATAAAAAGCCAAATTCAGAAACAAGTTTATTTCTAACTACACATATCTTTTTTTTAACTATGTAAATCTCTGACAGAAGTCATTCAACTTATTTGTTAATCCTTCATACCCTGTACACTTTTCAATCACAAACGAAATGAATGGAGGAAATGCGATCTCTAACAAGATCCAATCTTTTAATGAAGAAATGTTTCACCATAAAACACCTTAATTAATTAATCCTCTGTGTGAAGGGAAGCATAAGAAGATAAACATGCATCACCAGACGTTTACAACTCTGCGTCAATTGATGCTTCACTTCCCAATAAAATGCGTAATGTTTGTTGCATTGTTGATACATTCCAGACCTATGTTATCTGTTAAGCACTTAATCTGTCACATCATCCAGACTTTATATCACCCCTCACAGGCAACTCGCTAAGCATCATCATGACTCACATAAATATTGTCATCAACAATCTTGTTGCCACTACTTCTCTGAACAGATCCAGACAACTTTGCAATTTTAACTTTTTGACCATTTATCCTTCTCTAACAAAGGTACTCAGCACAGAAGCAATGAAAACTATATCAAAATTTAAATGATTAGAGTACCTTACCTTTTCTTGATAACTACCAGGTAAGCTAATGACATTCAGTGTAAATCACAGTGCAAACGAACATATTTGGAAAAAAGATCTATACAACCTGACACCAAGGTTACTTAATCCATTCCATTGATAAATTCCACTAAACTGCAAGTACTCACTTTGCTCGACTTTGCCATCTTTTGAGCCCACAGTAATAAGTATCCCTCGAGCCTGGCTTGTAGGAGGCTCATATTGAACAAATGCAGACCGAGTCTGCTCTTCCTGGTGAGTACCCATAGATTCGAGTGCTGTGAATTTGGCGAGTGTCTGACGGAGGGGACGGTTGACCCGGGAATGATCACCTGTACAGGTGACATCCAATCCGTCCCGCCCTGTGCTTTGAAGCTGACAAACACAATGTTTGAGCGCCACCTATCATTCATCACCGACAGGGCCTGACCAAATAGCCTGCACTTCTGTGTGATAAATAGGGCTGTACATGACTGCAGGGGCCACTACTACATCCAACAAAGGGACTCCACACACCAAAAACATTCCTACCTTACACAGCTTACTGTTACTTTACAACTTCAGGGCATCATTTTTACTACCACACAATCTGAGATTTTCAGGGCAAGGGATGGTGCTGAATACACCACTGTCAAATGAAGGTCAAACTAATACACAATCTCTGGCTCAACACCTTCAAGGGACAAAACCAATACACCTAATAATTAACTCCGACAAATCTTGATATTAAATGGTTACGATCATAATTCATTAATGCTACTAGACTAATATATGAAGGGAAATATCATTTTTCTAAACTAAAATACTATGGAGTCATTTGTCTCTTAAAACCACAAACTCTGAAATCTTTTGACTCATTCCTATTCTGTCTGCTAAGCTGTATCATAAATCCCCAAACTTTCTCAATGTTTCTCAGTAATCACCCACTGCCACTTTTAACATGGACAGACCATAAATTCCCCCCCTCATGAACTTTGAGTCTGTGGCAATGAACCCATTAAACCTTCCCTTTCGACACATAAATGACATCACAGCATCAAATCCCCATTAAGAAGGACTGCAGAACTTACCATTCCCAGGCACCATCTGTGGGGAAGTGGGCATGCTGTTAGCTGGGAGTCCGAAATTCAGCAGTGGGAGGTTTGTTGGGGGGATGGGAGCAGGCTGGATGCCTGGGCCGGGCACGCCCTTACCCCCTCCCTTCAGTCGGTTCTCCAGGGTGTGGGCATCACTCAGGGTGTCCACATGCTCATTGAGAGCATTGTTAAACACATCCTCCACCCAGTGGGACCAGTCCGACTGTCCCGTCGCTGCAGAGATATCCGATGCAGCAGAAATACGCTCCAGATAGCGATCCTGGTTCTGTTTCCTTGACATTCCTATCCCTGGTCCATGGCGTCGTATACGCTCACGTTCCTTGATTATAACTCCTGATTTCACATAGCGAGAATTGAGTTTGGAATGTGGACTGAGGTCCTCATCAGTCTTTGGGGTGCCCACTCCGTTACTGTGCACACCGTTCACATAGCGCGTGTTTAATTTGGACCTAGGATCCAACCCAACTTGTTCCAAGTCTTCCACAATAGGAGTTATATGTCCATTTGGAATTCCATTTGACACGACACCATTTCCATTCAAAGTTGGCGGACTTGGAGCTTTACGTTTGTTATATCTCATGTTTAACTTTGAACCAGAGAGACCATCCATCATTAATTCTGTTGGTCTTTGATTTAATACACTTGTCATTGAGAACTCAATTCCATCATCACCCTCCTCCATGAATGCACTCCTAGGTGTGAATGATCTGGACTCGATGCGAGAGTGCTTCACTTCCAGGGGCTGGGGTAGGGATCCATATAATTTCATGTATCTCTCATCGTCCACGCTATGTGGGCTGAAAGGCATGATAAAAATGTTTAGTTAGCACATTAGCTACCACCTTTTGTTTTCAGGCTATTACTACCCTGGCAAAAGATCAAATCACTAGATCATAAATTATAAACATCAGAACCAAAAAAATTCTTAGTGTTGAACTGGTTCAATGATTTTCAGACAAAACAACGCTTTCCAGACAAAACAACTTTTTCTCAGCTTTTAACAAAATAAGGTAGTTTAAACTACAAAACTTTATCACTGATAAATTTGAGTTCTTACGAGTTTTTGTAGAGCCCCCTTCTCATGGTAGGGGGTTCTCTGGTCCTGTCTGATGAGGCCAGATAATACGACTTGCAGTAAGGGAATCCTGGGGGTATCTCCATCTCACTCAAAATGTCAAGGACATAGTCATATCCCATAATCTCATAGTAGTCCACCTCTTCCTGTACCTGCACTGTCCAGCCATAGCTGTTCTCCTGCAAGCCTCTGTTAACGAGGGACAGCAGAGATTAATTATACATAAAACTTATGGTCGTAATTGTCACGGCTTATAAACAATGACCTCTCCTACTCGCCTTATGTTCAACAGGTGTCTTGCGAACAGCTCGGCGTTGGTCCAAGATTCCACATGACCAATCATTTTGTGACCTAAAAACAATATTAAACCAATTAATTTCAATTACCTGCCAGATGAACAAAGATTTCAATTTTATTGAATTCAGCTTAAAATTTACTTAAAATAAACCTAACACAAACAAGTCTGATTGGTCAACTTCTTTTTGACTGGACAACTCACCATCAGGAAACCTGGCCTCCAGAGCCATGTTGGCTTTCTGTTGTATAGCCCTCCACTCCAGGAGACAAGGTGGGTACACGCGGGAGAACTTTGGCTCTATGTTAGCACACTGAAGAGCCTTGTGCTGGCACAGCTGCTGGTATCCCTCTAGTCCAATGTCCGAAACAAATCTAAAACACAAAATCAATTCATTTCAAAACTATGTTATCATGCTTCATTCTATTGTGTAACAATCTCAAATTATTTTTCTCTGAAAATAATATACCACTTTTAAAAGAAAAGTATCAGTGTTTGTCAATTTAAGATATGTATATTTTCTGAAATTTAGGTAATGTATACTTTATAAGACAAAGTTGTTCTTACTTGATAAGATATTTGCATAATCGTTTGCTGGGAGGGAAGGCACTTAGACAGGCAGCCATTAGATTCCATCCTTTCTCAATGGCCCCCAGATTCTGGTTGTTCCAGCACTGGTTGGCAATCTGACTGTATATTTCATCCCTCAAGCCCTCATTTTGTAGACCCTTCATAACAATTCAAAGATCATCAGCAAACGTGAAAACACTGCACCCAAAGACTGTATGATTTTATCTTGATATGAGTAGAGTATTTAGATTTAACAAGTGAGAGGGTTATTACCATTTGAATAATATAATCAACCATGGCCTTTTCTTGGCGATCTCGGAGATTTCTATCATACATGAGTCGCAGGATCTAAACACAATAGCAAAATGTCATTATCAACCAAAATAAAAGAAGCAAAATTTCATTATCAAATTGTACCAAAACATTTACCATACCACAATAAATATGTTTACACTGAAGTCTCTTACCAATTTGAAGACAGCTACTGCAATCTGATTCAGTTCCTCTCCATTCACACCTTGGGTAAGGGAAGACTTGATAGGGTTAAGCATGAATCCCCAGTTAGGATCCTAAAATTGTAAAATCCATTCACTTAGACAGCAATTTATTATATCTTTTTTTTTGTATGTTTAAGGAAAACTTTTCAACTGTGCTGAGAATTTCAAGAATCAAGAAAAAAATCTCATTTGTAATGCCAGTTAATGAATTCAATATCCATAAATAATCTCAATTAATCAACTAATGTTTGTTTATGAATCAAGACCTACCTTGAAGAAGACACTGGTAAATTTACTAAACGCATGAGCATTGATGTCTTCTGGCAGCCGATAGTGCTGGTCCATCTGTTGGACCTCCCGATTAACCGTAATGATGTGCCGATCATTGTTTATAGACTGCCAATCTGTCAAAACCCAAAACAGGCATAAATACCAGGCAGTAAAATATCACTTATCTGTATACTAATGGACGTCTAATGTGATACTGCAGTACTTACCATCCAACTTATTGTACACAAACGCCAACTCCCCAGGAATGTCCAGGTTTGTGATCGAGGCAATCTGGCGCTCATGTCGAGCCTACAACCATATCCATCAAAACATAGAATATATTAAAAACAATATCTTTCATTTAAAAAAAAATTGAAATTCATTGAGAAACAGAATTTCAATGGTAATATTTATTGGAAAGTAAGACCAGGTAGATAAGTCAAAATAAAACAAGACTGTCAACAAACCATCGATGAACCCCTTATGCATACTGAGAGAAAAACAAAAGAGAAGGACTAAGTCAGATTGAAGGGGGGTCACACTTTGTATCTGTACCATATACCTCATTATGGAAGGGACAAATTTATTTTCATTTATAAGTTATGACTTACGGAGAAAAGACAGGTTCCCAATGAGAAATGTACCTCAGTGTCAAAATAGCCTTATCTTTAGCCTACTAGGTACACTATAAATGATGACTGTTAGCCTACAAGAATGGCTTGTCTATATGTTAAACTGATGAAACCTGTGGAAGTCAGTACACTGATTGTATATGAGTATCAATTAAGTACTTTTGAAAACCAATACATGCATTGTATGAAAAGTTTTGTATGTCATTTTCTAACTTATCTAAAATTTGTGGGCAAATGAAAAAAGTTTCATTTTTGAAAAGTTGCTACATAAACCTGAACAAGAAAAACCATTTTATGAACATAATTAAGTCATTGTGTTTGTCATATGTAATTTAGCATGAATTAATATGCTTGAACCTGCGTTATCTAAATTTATGTACATGTAGTGTGGACTCTAATACAAAGTTACTGGTAGATTCTGTTCCTAGTCTAGATATATTTATAATGATAATCACAGAATGGGTAACAGCTTACACGTCAATGGGCCTCAAGTGTGGCAGGTTTACATAAAACAGAACTTGAGACTACAATGGCAGAGGAGACATCCTGGTTGACTGGTCAAAACAGGATACCTAATAGTCCTTTTATTGCTTTTTCATTCCTGAATCAATAATGGTCTACTTGTATTTGGACAGAAAACAACTAATGCTAAGGCATGTTCTACTAATTGCACACAAAACATTTGGTGGAAGGCCAGTGGGGGAGGGCCTTGTTTCTAGAGAACGTTAACCTAATATGGCCAGCAAATGTTTCACATACTTGAAAGTTTTTAACTAAAATATTTTGCCTTTAGTAAAGTTAACTATCTTTTTCGTTTTTCTGTGCTGGAATGCAGCTGGTTGATAAACTGCAGATGTCAATGTAAATGAAAAACAAATCCACACTAACACAAGTATATATACTAAAGAGAAACCTGATTGCAAAAAAATACCAATTAAGGATTGTTTGCATTATAACATAAGAAAACCAATGTCCATTTGATATTTTTTGTTGTCTTGCTTCCTCAAAAAGTTATAAAGGTAACAAGAGAGTACAGTAGATTGTCCTTGGGTCTGGAGAATGGATTGGGATGTTGGGGCTCACTTGGCCATGACATGACAAATAAGTGATCTGGATATAAAATAACGGCCTCTGTGACAAGTAGAGGTGAGAAGGAAATCCATCAAAACCTATTCACTAAAGTGCGACCTCCAAGGCCAGCTGACAGTACAATCCTAGACAATAACAATCCTCTTTTTACTTATCTTCTTATTTATCCCTTAACCTCATTTTTATTTATCTTTGACAATAAAAGTACACAATTGATTCATATCAGATTGAAAAAAAAGATATACATGGAAAAAGCTATGATGATTGGGATATATGTCTGACTCAATAATCTGCTAGCATAATGTGTGACTCGATCAATTTCTGTTTGAGTTTATTTTCTTATTTGGCATGAAAACCACACAGAAGTATCATAAATGTACAGTACGTGTATGCTACAGACATGTGTCAATACCTTCCCTGCTCTCTTTTAACAGAGTTGAAAATTGAAAAAAACATCACTTTAAGGCCTTTTAACCACTTTCATACTACATGTATATTATTATTCCCAATGATCAGAAACCATGTAAAGTTTGATAATTTTGCACTTCAAGAAAAAAAGATGTTCATAATCATGACAATAAAAAAACCAAGCCAAAAAACTAAAACGATTGTGAATGTGCTCCAATTTGTAAGCAAAATTATGCAAATAAGGAATTCAAAACACTGACATGTTCAGTGACATGCTACCCTGCTCCTATATTTCAGACAGAGTCCTGCCTCACAATTACAGCCACTGATCCAGTGATGACCCAGATGGTACAGTAACTGACCCATTGACCCATTGACCTTACCTTCCTCTCCCTCTCCATCTTTGCCTCTTCCTCCTGTCTCTGCCTCATCAGCCTCTCCTGTTCCAGTTTCCTCTTCAACTCCTCCCGGGTCTGCGAAAAATAGAAATACACTTCACTGCAAAAAGAGTCATTCTCCGAGTTAACACTAAACTCAGACTCGCTTGACTCATCCGAGTACTGATCGGAGTGAGCCCAGTACAAACTGCTGCTGGGTGGTTCCCTGAGGGTACTGTTGCTGGGTAGTTCCCTGACCGTGCAGCCTGTAGTGTACATGGCTGTCTTGCTGAGCCTGCTGTTTGACGGACAGTGGTTCGTTGCAGTATGGCTGATTAGCTTGATGTGTGGTGATCACTCAATCTCGACATGTAACATTGATTTCACAGACTGTTTTATGTACCTTGTTATATCCCCATAATAGAATAGCCATGTAGGGAAATAATTAGGCCTTTTTTTAATTCCCATTTCATTATGATAAGACAATAATTGAATTTTGAAAGCTTTCCAACATATGATGCTTTCATAAGCTGGCTATCTTAATAATATGTGTCAAGTAACACATAATATGATTCATTGCTCTAATGTTCTCTTTACAAATATTTTTTTTTTTTTACTTTATGCAGATAAATGATGAGCATTTGCTGATGTTATCAATTTCTTACCCAGTAAACCATTGTCCCTCAAGTTAATCCAAAATGTCATACAGGTGCATTATCATTTCCAGGTAACAAAAGAAGTGAATGATGTTGGACTATAACAATGACTACACAACAGTTTTGCCCTGGGTGTGTCCCCTAGAGCCGGTGAATGATTAAGTGAGCCTGGGTGCTTATCTCAAACTCTGCTTCATGCTAATACACTTCTGGCCTGAGGGACAGGCTCTAGGTGGACCTGTGTTACCTGAACAAAAAGTGTGGGTCAGGTGTGAAAACTAATGTTGTCTTACCTTCAGATATCTCTTTCGCTGTCGGTACATCCGAAACTGGGCCTGGGCCTTAATGATGCCATTTCTGACCAACAAGAATCTCTTCCTGTGAAAAAAGGTTAGAAACAAAGTGAGATGATGTTTTCACAAAGAGAAAAAATGCATTACGCAATCAAAAGAATTTCACATAATTTTTTTTGTTCAGAGACTTGATTTGGAATGTGTCATTAATAATTTGTTGTTTAAGTTGAAAAACAGGATTTCCGCAGGGCGTAGTTTCTAATTAACTTTATCAGACAATATTTAAGATAAAATTACAAGCTTTATGGCACCATCATCTTATTCACGTTATCATTTTATTTTACAGTCAATTTGCCTCAATAAAGTTTATCTTATGTTTTGAATCGTAAGAGCTAGTTCAAGAATGACCTTGATCTTTCTTTGTTGATCAACAGAGATGGACCCATACTAGCACTGTTTGTGAGAGCTTAATACCAGGTATACGTTTCATGTATATAAGGTGACAAAACACTCTTATTTACCTGTCTCTTATAACGGTCACGCTTTGTTAATCATTAAAGTTAACAAATCCGCTGTTCTAAGATAATTGATAATTACTGATTGCAACATGTAAACTTCAAGAAGTCTGTACGGTAGTTTTGTCAATGTTAAAGTCAAAAAATAATTTAAATCCCTTACCCTTTTGTTCAAGAACTATGACAATACTGTATCTTATAATTCATGAGACATAAATATAACAGCCTGAAGTGTGGGCATTCATACAAAATATCCCAAAAATTGCGTGATCTATTTATTATGGATTTTTGATAACAGGTAGTTACTGATAGGGCGAGCAGGTGTCACACTGGGTCTTGTCTTTGACTGAAATGATATATACTTTGTTTCTACTATCAATGCCTATTCAATCTACAGACAATTCAATGGCAGCTGTCCATATAGTATGAACAGCTACAATTGTCTCTTGCATTGTTCGATTTTGTGCAATGATTCATCTTCAGAAATATTGATGTGGTCTATCATACATATATCATATCATACATTTTTTTCATATTGAATTCCAGTATATGCATTGTGTTAATGAATTAAGTAATCAATTGAAAACTGAAAATGTACGTAAAGAAAAAAACCAATCCCCTAGATTACATAGCATATGTATGTGGTAAAGAAATTTAAACTTTTTTCTCTATTGACATAATTGTGACTCACATTGATCTGAATATATTTGTCAAGGACTCAATCTATTTATTTTGTTTAAAATAATTTACTCAAGGGAAAATAGACTCAAACTAGCTAATCAAGGATGTCCCAAACAATGTACACCGTTGTTATACATGTACTACAATACTGCTGAAGTATTCTGATTTTTGTCAGACAGCATCTTTTTCATTGACATCTCACCTGGCTGGTAAGACAACATGCCTTCCAATGACATCTTACCTGGCAGGTAAGACAACATGCTTTTCAATGACATCTTACCTGGCTGGGGAGACAACATGCTTTTCAATGACATCTTTCCTGGTTGGTAAGAAAACATGTTTTTCAATGACATCTTACCTGGCTGGGGAGACAACATGCTTTTCA
>WFKH01007768.1:7803710-7818475 GCA_016163765.1 Magallana hongkongensis | reverse complement strand
GGGTCTGTTTACAGTTTGCTGTAAAGTTTACAGTACTGGAACAAATGTGATGTACATCTGATTTACTATGCTTACAGTGTATGCAAATGGGTCTGTTTACAGTTTGCTGTAAAGTTAACAGTACTGGAACAAATGTGATGTACATCTGATTTAGTATGTTTACAGTGCATGCAAATGGGTCTGTTTACTTTTTACCGTAAAGTTTACAGTACCAGAACAAATGTGATGTACATCTGATTTAGTATGCCTACAGTGCATGCAAATGGGTGTTCACATTTTACTGTAATGGTTCAATTGATAATGCAATGTTTATCAGTTTATTTACAGTGCACGCAAATGGGTCTGTTTGCAGTTTACTATAATGTCTATAGTACAATTGTTAAATAAATGTAATACATCAGTCTATTTACAGTACATGCAAATGTGTCTTTTTAAAGTTCACTGTAATCTCTATAGCACATATTGATGTAGTGTACATCAGTCTTTTTATAGCGCATGCATGTTAACTATAAATTATTACAGTACTCATTTATGTTTACAGCAAAGCCTGGTTCAAGCAAATTTCTCGGGACCAAAGAAAAAAACTTGTTTATTACCAATTATAAATACCCAATATAAACCATAAGTTCAAATTAATGTATTGGGGTAACTGCATGTCAGAAACAAAAATTATTACTGCAATTATTTCACAATAACTAAAAATTCTTGGATAAAATGTTTGAACTTATAGTGACAAATCTTTAAACTATATCTTCAATAGAATTTATTGTGGAAAAAATATTATTACTGCAGATATATGAATGAAAAAATGTTCTAATTTTGACAGTAAGGGTGTAAAAAGTACTTTGTTTATATTTGATTAAATTTTCTACAGTTTTTTTTCAGGGATTTTACATGGACATAGACAAGAAGTAGTTATATGTGCTGATAATTCACCATATCTGTGGTTTTTTTACTCAAAGTTTGCAGCAAAGTACATGTTCATATTTGCTGTGAATGATTAAAGTACATGAACGTATTAATGTAACTGTTGACAGCACATGAACATGGGCATTTCTGTAGTTTACACTACTTTAGCTGAGCACCAGGCGTGAACATACATCTGTTTACAGTAAATTACAGAACATGTAGATTAGGAGAGACTACAAGAAATATTGTATTTTCCCATGAGTGCTCCAGGTGCTGAAAACTGTCAAACAGGGACGGTTTACTACTCGGACTATGTTGGATTTTATTATTTGATCAAAAAAATTATGAAAACATATACATGTAAATTATTTTTAAACCAATCCTGACAGTGTTCATTTTGATTTCAATACCATAATTAATGTGCATATATATATATTCCACTTTTTCAGACTGAAATGTTCTTTGCTAAAAGGTAATAAATAGGGAGGAAGGTTCGCTTTTGGACAAATGCATATAAAGGCATTGAGGATTGCTTCAAGGGGCAAAAAGCTAACATGTTAAATATGCATATGGGGAATGTGGTTGCCCACAATCCCTCCATTAAGACCAATATCAGCTGGAGACTCACCTGAGGTTGATCATGTCCTCCACTCCATGATCCCCCTCTCCGTTTTCTGGACCATCCATGTTGATCTCTCACTCACAACTCATTGCTCACCTATAGAAAAAACAGAGGTAACAATTTAATGATCAAAGTTCAACTGCTTTGGACTTATACAATATGTGGCTATGCCATAAAACATGTACCTTAAACACATACCCCCTTCTTTTTTATGATTACAAGCACTTGGCACATTTCAGAAACAAGTTTCACTACATTAATAAGTAATAAACTGAAGACAAATGTCATAGTCCTCAGTCCATTTTCTCAAAAACTGAATTCAATCCAACAACAAAGCGACCATAACAAACACTCATCTGTGAGGTAAATTTTATCTTCTGACACCTCCCAATCCACTTCAAAACTTAGTTGCACAAAAAACTATACCAAATGCAGGTTAGAAATCAATACTGGTAGTTTAGATACAAGCTCAATATACACTTGTCTCATTTGAACATATCAATTTAACACCAAATACAGAAAATCATTTACAGACATAACAAGAATTGCTTGCCTTCGACATTTTCTTAGACATTTATCATGCATAACAAACATTACAATGGAGGGATTTTTCCACCATAATTTAACTAAAGAAAGACATGTACAAATATTGCACTTGGTGAGGAATTGAATTGCGTAACGATTATTGTTCCCTGACAATACCATGGTGCATTCCTTCCAAGTTAAAGGTTCTGTTCTAAGCAGGTAAAACTGTCAGGTTTGTTTCCTTGAACAGTTTTCAATGCATTGTCAAGGAAAACCTTCAAATACTTTCCATATTTCTGATCATCTAAACCCCATCCCAGTCCTAAAAATGTCAACTGACCAAACATTCAAAACAACTTTAAAGCATCAAAAATTGACTTGTTATATACATGTATTCTGCAGCAGAGCTCATAAAAACGCCATTAACAGCTTTAGGACTGTTGTCTTTGCATGGTAACTGTTGAAACTCCCATCAAGGGTTACATAGAAAAACTCCTTGTCAAGTGTTATACAGAAAAACCCCATTAAATGAAGCACAAAACATTTGATACAGAAAGATGTTCTGTGCTCACCTAAGGTGTTAGATCAAAGAGGAAATCTTATACCATGTGTCATAAACGCTTAAGTAATTCTCATCTAGCTTACCAGCAGAGCTTTTTTTTATGGCAAATCAGAGAAAATCAAATGGCCTAAATATTTTACATATTCAAAGAAAAAAATCATTCTTTAATCATAAAAAAGAATCTCAAAAGCTATTCAAGCAGAAAAGTTGATCTTAATCGGGCGTGTTGGGAGTTCTGGCCGTTAGAACGTGGTTATGTCACTAAGTCTACACTACCTTGTACTTAAAGGTTAAGTATTCAATGGATTGGGCCAAACCTATACATGCCTATCAATATTTAACAGTCCATGTATATTCTTATTAGAACAACCAATTTGATCCTTGGAGTAGTGTGTCCACAGTGTAAGATAAATAGATAAACACAAACAGCCTCATAAAATCAGAGCAGTACAAACCGACAAAGCTATGAACTGGTAACAGGTTACATACAGGCCGAGTACCAATACACTAAATACCGTAAACGTACTACATTTGGCTGTGTATTCTATTTAGCGCTTTTGGCTGAACGCGGCTTCCGCTAAATCAAGTACATCGCTAAATGTCATGCATATATGTATAAGAATAGTCACATTCAGGAATACACTAATTCAAATCTACGCCAACTTGTTCAAAAACTAATTTCCGCCAAATATCATACACGCCAAATATTATACATTTACAGTAATACCTCCACAGCTACAACTCGGCTCTCTGTACATAAGGCTGGAATTTTCTGTCACTAGACCAATCATTACAGCTGCTAACTGATCAACAAGACAATTTTTAGAAGATCCCAAAATTTACCTATACTTGGTTCTATTTAAGGACATTCTCTCTCTCTCTCCCCTCTCTCTCTCTCTCTCTCTCATGTATTGAGTTATACTCTTTCTGCCAATGCAGGCACAAGCCTGATAATATGCATACATACCTATTATACTTATACCAGTTGGATTTTAATTGTCTGTAGGTGCAGTTAATTGCATTTTGACTCAAAAATATACCAATGTCTCAGATAGCGTCACTTTGACACAGTTTTGCGAGAGAATGTCTAACATTTGAGATGATGCAACAAAATGTAGCAAAAAAGTGATCTTCAGAGAAATCTAGTAATACAGTAATATCTCCATCACAAGGTTGTAAGTTGCAAAAAATTATTCACCCACTTGATTTTTGTTCTCTGTTTCTCCTATTGCACTTTCTTACAGTTTAATGCTGACAAAGACAGCAATATCCTTTAATGCCTATAACCAATTCTCCAATTGACAGACAGGACTATCACAAAGATCAGAAATGTCCATCAATTACTTCTGGAATGTTCTTACATTGGCTTTATATTTCACATAAAAAAAAACCTTTAATATTTTATTCAATTCCTTATTTTGATCTTATCAGGTAAGTGCAAGATGTGCAATTAGTTAATGTAAACTCTTTGCTGTCAGCTTAAGCTATTGATTCAATGCTATTAATTATGATCTAAAAATACAGAATTGGGGTCCTCTTTTACTTTTACTAGGTATACATTAAGGCCACTGCATCATTTCTAGTAATTTAACCTCATTTGGAACCTGGAAGCATTAATTTTGATTTAACATCGTCCTTATTTGTAGAAAAGAATTGATACTAAATACTATAAAATAAACCTTCAACTTCAAACTTAGGTCCGAGTTTCTTAAACAAATCAGAAGACCCCCCAAAATTCTTGTTTTAAGACATGCATAACAGGTTAAAATACAACTCTAGATATGAGGAAAACCCCTTTTCATTGGCTCTCACTCAGTCCATGACAAGTCTAGCTTTGATCTCTGAGGACGACCAAAGTGTTCAATACCTCTGTATATCACTGTAATAAATCAAGTATAATTGATGATGTAATCACCTTCTGTGTGGAGATTTTGATCATGTTTTCTAGGAGGTTTTTCTTTCTGTTCTCTCCACTCTGTGTCACATTTCCAGGATTAATCTGAAAGTAGGACACATGCACAATTAAGTTTATTATAACCTAACGTCAGTGTAATTATCTTTGGCATCTTTTTGGTTGTAGAACCAGTTTCTTACATTTCTGAACGCCTTGAAAACTTGCAAAATAATTCACATATGCAAGAAAATCTGGGACACGCCCATTCATCATAGGATCTGAGTAAATTGTGTTTGTTTGGATATTCACAAAGCATGACAAACTCATTCTAATCCTAGGATCACCTTCTAACCCACCTTAAATTATCTTTTCATTTTGAGTTGATGAGAATTTAATATCTATTTGACAGTTTGCTGGTGACATATTTCAAAGCTCACAAGTTTAAATAAGATGGTAGGTTTATACCTTTTTAAAAAACAAACTTTGTTGAATCATACACACTATGTGGAGAAGATGGTTTATATATTAAGTAAAACAACAAGCAAATCTGTGTCATTTGATACTTTATGTTTTCGTGAGGCCCAGGTAAAACCAGTAAGGTAAGACAAAGGTCAAAATCATACAACCAATACGTAACAGGGTGAGATAGAATTGTTCACAAGGAACAGATTATGTAAACAATAGTACTAATCATCAAAATTCCAATCTTTTGTCCCAAGGTTTAATATAAAAAAAATTATGTTAAAAAAAGGGAGGGGGGCATCATGTTTAAGGTCAACAAACTGAAAACTAAGATATGATTACCTGCCATTTTAGTGTTTAGCTTAAAATGCATTTTTATGTACTTCAATAAAGGATTCTTTTATTTTTACCAAGATTACCATATATTAATAGAAAATTATTCAAGTGAATGCAGACTGCTTAAATGATGAAGGAAAAGAACAACAGGTGATGAAGTTTGGCAGGAGAGAATAGGTGTATAAAAAAAGCCCAACCCACAGGAAAAAATATAAGACAAAACGTTGTCTAAAGGAGAAGTAGAAATACATAGACACAGGATGTGTATAGTGTCAGGTTTCATTTATCATCTGAAAGTATTTAATCATGCAATAAAAGCATTCTAAGAACAGGAAAATGTTCACACCTTGGTATCTTACCTACCGGTACTCTAAGATTTGATTGTTTTAGAATTATACCACTCAACACAATTCATTTACATTCATCATAAGGCTATTAACTTTGAATTAGTCATCATCAAAGTGCCAGATTATCCATGTCTCTGATAAGTAAGTAACAGCTCGTCTAGCAGACATACAAATAATGGCACTTATCCTTACCTGATTATGTTCATCACAACAAATAACGCAACTACACCGAACAGCGTGTCACATTATATCAACACCTATATAAATGCCAACTCGACCTACAGCACAAATTTCATTCTCAAAACCTCCGAATATTCAGACCCCTGCCTAGACCCACCCTTGTACCAGTATACCTGATAGTCCTAGATACCACATAACAGGTAGTTTTATATTGATTTAAAGTCTACACAATGGGTTTTATCTTAATTTACTTACCTGTATTGCTAATCAATAACCAATATCTATAATAAATCCCAGAAACTAAACTTTGGAAGACACAAGTTCTTCCAGACACTAGCTGGGAGTTGATCAAATACACAAGCGAAGGTATTCCGTTTCAACAGTCTATTTATAATAACACCTTAGTTTACAACAGTCAACTCCAACAGTCCAATCAATGACAGTTCTCCATGGGCTAGCACACCCTTTGCATACACACAATTAGTTATAACATTAAATTTCAGCCCCTCAATTCACCTGTACTGATGTTTTTCCAGGCCTTGATGAACAATTGAAGAATTTGACAGCAGATAGTTGATAAACTTTGTGTACTTTCAGTAAAATGGTGACATACTTGGAATTCTGACAGCCACTAGTAGAACCGGCTACCTGTTTCTTCACTGGCACACTGCTAATTCAGAGGAATTCATTTAAATCACAATAGAAATATCTTAACATGCTTCACTTGTTACATACATACACTGGCATATGAATGGTTATGCTGGCTTGAGCACACCATGGGCTGGATATTTAAAACATAAAATGGACAAACTTTGCAAATATTTGTCAACACATGCCCAGCATGTCCGATCTATCCTCTCTCCATTCAACAAACAAAAAATGCCCCAATTCCCCGAAATTCCTCTTTTCATAAAACTTTCATTTATCTGATAGACACGACTGATAAAGCCCTTTACCTGGTGGAATTTTGACTTGTAGACAGACAGTTGATTGTTTCTGCTTAATTTCTTCCGATTTAATGAGCAAACAGATGAATGGATAAGATAGGCTGGCTGTCCTCGGGCCCTAATTCTGTAACACAGGATCAGAACAAGGAACTTTGATGGCAATACATTAGATAAGGAAACAAACAGTATAGAGTCCCACTGACTCCCTGTGTAAAACAAATGCAGTCTCATTCAAAGACAAAAAATTCTCAACTTTTTTTTTTACACCATGCACCCCACTTTAATGCTCCTTATTCATACAAAAGATATACACTCTAAGAGTTATCCTTTATACATAAGATATACACTCTAAGAGTTATCCTTTATACAATTTACGAGTTGACTTGTTATGCACATGGTATAGAAATATAAACATCCAATTTCCCTACTTGACAATGGAAAATAGATCAACATGACACTATAAAATCAATCTTCAAGTCTGGTCGGGTAAAAAGAATGAAAACCCTGCTTACGTCACATTTCCTTAAGAATGACTTTTGTTGCTATATTCCAAGATGGGCCCTAGCAAGCTGACAGCCTCCAGTACATAAAAGATACACACCATCCCACAAAACATACCTGTAATCAGCAGGTGAAAATCAATACACATCCAACCATCTCTCCCTGGCCGTGATCGATCTCCCACTGTGTAGCTGTAACCCAATAGAACAAACTAAGTGATAATCAGTGTTAAAACAATGCTGGACCTCTCAATACCAAACGAATTGCCATCAACAATTCATCATTCAAATCTTTCATAGATATTTAAATGTTGGTATGCACCTATAAAAGAATTTAATAATTGGGTAATTAATTGATCATTTGATTAAATTTTAATTTATTACCAATACATAGCCCTAAAAACCTTTTAAATCTTATGCATCTCTTAATAAGAAATAAACAGATAAATATACTGATATAAAAGATGATCCATGGATAATAAACATACACACAGTGCACATTTTTGTGTAATTTTGATACAGAAGATTATACAGGTACATTTATAATTTAATGTAAGAAAACCATGCAGTTCTGATGATGGTATCTGGATAATAACTACTTAACAATCTTACAATACACCAACTAAACCAAAAGGTACCCACCCCCATGTAACCCATAAGCATGACTTCAAACATTAATAAAACTAGAGGTACTGAGAGCAAGCTCACAAATGATAACCCCCCCCCCCCACCACCACGCTAAGAAAATATCAAAATTGAAGTATTTCTCTATTAGAAAATAAGGGATACTTCTTTTGCTTATAGTGACATTGAAGTAGCACAAATGACCAAAGCTCAAGTCAGGACATATTTACAGGTCACAAGCAATCTTTGTGTCAAATTTTAGCTTCTAATCATTTTCCATTACAAGATAGGGCCCAGACAGGAATTAAGCATTTTTTAAACAATGACATTAAACTTGCACAACTGACCCAGGGTGAAGATCATGACACATCCCCAGGTCATAAGCAATGTTTGTGTGAAGTAGGAACTTCATGTGTTTCTTCATAAAAAAGATATGGACCTGACACAAATTTTGAACTTTACCTGCCAGTGACCTTGACCTTTCCCAAATGACCTTGGGTCAAGGTCATAACACACCCTCAGGTCTTAAGCAATGTTTGTGTGAAGTAAGAACTTCCAATGTTTCTCCATAAAAAAGATATGGACCGGACACAAATTTTGCACTTTACCTGCCAGTGACCTTGATCTTCCCCAAATGACCTTGGGTCAAGGTCATGACACACCCTCAGGTCATAAGCAATGTTTGTGTGAAGTAAGAACTTCCAATGTTTCTCCATAGAAAAGATATGGACCGGACACGAATTTTGCACTTTTCCTGCTAGTGACCTTGAACTTCCCCAAATGACCTTGGGTCAAGGTCATGTCACACCCTCAGGTCATAAGAAATGTTTGTGTGAAGTAAGAACTTCCAATGTTTCTCCATAAAAAAGATATGGACTGGACACGAATTTTGCACAGACAGCTAACAGACGGCCGGCTGGACAGACAGATGGACAAGGTGGTTCCTATATATCCCCCCAAACCTTGTTTGAGGGGGGCTTAATTAAGTGCCACTGCCTAATGGTAGTAGATAGCAGTCAGTACACTTGAGACATGCAAATTACAAAGCAGAAGGGATACATTACATTCATTAATTTCTGTTTGTAACATTATCATGCAATTAATTTACCAGTTAAGAAAATTCATATTATGTTTAATTTTTTTCCCTATGTAACATTGAATTAAAATTTGACCAAAATAAGTAGCAATTCACATGACAATATGAACAATTTCAAATAATTAATAATAAGCAAAATTTATCTTATATTTTATACCTATGGATCCAGTAGCTTCTGAATTTATACACATTTAAAATGGGTTGGAATAGTTTATGATTTTTCAAGCAGATTGATTCCATAAATACAAGAGAAAAATATTGTTGTTAATATACAAATACAAATACAAATACAAATATTTTATTGGCACAAACACAATTACAATAATAGGCAAAGGCCTAATATATGCATAAACAAACATAGGTAATCACAGATTACAAAGCTCACCGAGACGAGACATCACCTTTATGAGGCATCACCTTTATGAGACCACCTTTATCATATTATATGAAAATCATAGTTAATGATCTTGGATATTCATGGAAACTGTTTTGACACAAAATCGTATATAATATGTTAAAAAAATTGTATGATAATCATATGCTCATTTCATACAGTATTATAAGATACAATGTTTATCAATACAATAATATAAAATATGATATTGTATCCTATGGTACTTACAATATAATATCATATAATACAATATAAAACTGTAATAAATAATGATGAAATATAATATTGTAACATATGATATGACATTGTATCGTGTCATACATTATTGTATTTGATCACATAATACAATATCATAATATATGATACAATATAGTATTAAATGATACAATCATATCACATTATACATCACAATATTGTATTATATGATATTATATTGTATAATATAGTATGATATTGTATTGTATGATATTGTATCATATTTCATTGATACATAATATGATATTGTATCATATGATTTGATACAACATTGCATCATATCATATGATAAAATATCATGTGATATAGTAATATATTATATAATACAATATCATATTATACAATATCGTATCATATGATACAATATTATATAACACAATATAATAAAATTCATGTGATATATTAATATATTATATAAACAAAATATCATATTATACAACATCATATCATACGATATTAAATATTATACAATATCATATCATATGATACAATATTACATATTGCAATATCATATGAAACAATATCATGTGATAAAATATTAAATATATAATACAATATCATATTATACAATATTGTATCATAATATTCAATACTATACATAACAATTACATGACACAATATCATATCATAATGTACAAAAAAATTGATACAATATCATATCATATCATATCACATAACTTCATACAATATGATATAATATTGTATCATATAAAACAATAGTGTATCATATCATATACATGTAATACTATATCATAGGAATCATTTTATATTATTTAACAACAAACACATCTATCAAACATGTTTAAGTGAGGTAGGAGATTTTTTTAGCATCCTTGATAATGGAGATCAGTCTCTGCATCTGAAGCTACCCCTGCGATTAATTTATATTATAGTTAAATCAACTGTGGAAGTTTGAAATAGTACTAATATCTATAAAACATGTGACCTGTTCCAAAAAACTAAACCTCATCCAGCATACGGAACCTATGGCTCAGATTCAGCATTCAAGCCTGTCAGGTGCATCAGTATCATAAGACACATCATCCATGCAAGTTTGGTGAAGTTAGGACCAATAATAACTAAGATATTATCATCAGAGGGCACCTGCTCCATAAACTTTAACCATCTCTTTAAACCTTAACCTCCTCCAGTATCCGAAACCTATGGCTCAGATTCAGCATCCATGCCTGTCAGGTACATCAGTATCATAAGAAGCACCATCCATGCAAGTTTGGTGAAGTTAGGACCAGTAATAACTAAGATATATTTTTTAGCATCCTTGATAATGAAGATCAGGCTCTGCATCTGAAGCTATCTCTGCAATCCATTTATATCAAAGTTACAGTAAATCAACTATGCAAGTTTGAAATAGTACTATTATCTATTAAACATGTGACCTGTTCCAAAAAACTAAACCTCATTCAGCATACGAAACCTATGGCTCAGAATAGCATCAGGTGCATCAGTATCATAAGACCGACCATCTAAGCAAGTTTGGTGAAGTTAGGACCAGTAATAACTAAGATATAATCATCAGAGGGCACCTGCTTCAAAAACTTTAACCAGCTCCAAAAACCTTAACCTCCTCCAGCATGCTCAGATTCCGCATTCATGCCTGTCAGGTGCATCAGAATCATAAGATGCACCATCCATGCAAGTTTGATGAAGATAGGACTAGTAATAACTAAGATATAATCATCAAAGGGCACCTGCTCCAAAAACTTTAACCAGCTCTAAAAACCTTAACCTCCTCCAGCAGCTGAAACCTATGGCTCAGATTCGGCATTCAAGCCTGTCTGGTACATCAGTATCATAAGATGCAAGATGCACCATCCATGCAAGTCTGATAAAGATAGGACCAGTAGTAACTTAGAAATTGCTATCAAAGGGCACCTGCACCAAAAACTTTAACCTGCTCCAAAAACCTTAACCTCCTCCAGCATCTGAAACTCATGGCCCAGATTCAGCATCCAAGTCTTTCAAGTCCATAAGTAGGTCCAGATGCATCATCCATGCAAGTTTGGTGAAGATAGGACTAGTAATAACTTAGATACAGGGCCTGCAACAAAAACTTTAACCAGGTCCGGACGCCGACGCCGACGCCGACGCCGGGGGTATAGCATAAGTTCCCCCCGACTTCGTCTCGGTGAGCTAAAAATACTGTTCTTATTACATATCAGTATGAAAGATATACATGTATATAATTATATTTCACATTCACATGAGAGGAAAATAGTTCTGACAATTAAGCTTGTGCACTGTTTCTATATGATGTACATTTATTGATAAACACTGTTGAAGATTTACTATTAAAACAGAATTTAGCCTTAAAGATATCTGACATTTTTGAAAAATTATTTCTAGTATGAAAATATGTATATTATAAAATTTCTTTCAAAAACTGTCCTCAAATGAATATATTATATAATATATATGTATATAAGATCTGACATATTTCTTGGATAAAATATATGCAATGCATTACGGAAATGACACATACATGCATGCATTGTTACATTGTATCCTAACAGTATATTTGCTTCTTATGAAGTTTTCTTTTCTGTTTTCAGGACTAGCTTCCTTTAATATAGGACAGCTTTGGAGTTACTGCCCTTAGACTCCACTCATCAGTATGAGATTAATGCCCGGTGAGTGACAGGTCCCAGCACTTTTATGGCTAGATAATTATTAAGAGTATTCTGACCTGTTTTGCTCGTGGTCAGTGTTTGACATGTTAAGTATTATCCAAACACTTGCTGGCAGTTTATACACAGATCATCACATTTTCATATCATCACAGCTCCAGACAGTCTGAAGGTCAATCAATGATCAATCAACCCTCACTAATATCAAAACTCATTACAAATATAGAAAGAAAGTCTAAGAAACAAATTATTTTGCAGCATTTCAAGCCTTGTTCTCTTTTAACATATCAAAAATCATTGTCAAATATCTTTTAACCTGTTATCATTTTACAATATTTAGGCATGACAATAAAGGATCTTGATGATAGATACTTGTTTAACTGATGGTATATGTTAATCAGTTTCAATATTTGAAAATCAATAAATTCCACTTAAATTCTTATATTTCATAATAATTATTAATCAATTGTTTAAGTTGTGAATATTATAAATCTAATATTTTAATTCCAATGATAGGAATGTAAAAACTGCTGCATTTGGTAAAATTATTGTTACTTATTTACCATCAATGGAATTATAGTCGAAAGAGTTTTTATCAAATTCCAATGATCCCCTTACATTTCATTCTATATATAGTTAAAATGCAAATGGACAATAAACATTGTTACTGAAGCAAGGCTTAGATGATAGAATTTTTTAAAAATGCTTTTTAACAAATATTGACTGGTCTACTTAGTAAATGAAGGAGGGACCATATATATACCTCTGAAAAGCATATTTGAGAGCTCAAGAGGACCATGGGCCATACTGCTCACTTGAATAATAATTCTGAAGAAAATTTTTGTTTCCCTTGTTCAATTTTCTTGTTATAAAACTTTGACCTCAGAGAAAGGATGCACAATTTGGAGAAAATTATAAAGAGAATTGTTTAGATTTGAAAACTGTTGATACAGGTGAGCTAATAATAGATAATTGAATTTTAAATAGACTCACAAAATTATGTAAAGCAAGACATCACAGCACTATAAGTCTACAAGTCGAATTATTGCAAAACTGTTATATAGGCCTCTGATATCACAAACTCAAAATGAATATGATATTTGTATCACCTATCAATAAGGTGATATTATCTTGGAAAAAAGTGATATCACCCTTTACTTAGAATAGGTGATCACTTATCTATATAGGTGATGGTGATTATGTCTAATGAAATAAGTGCATGGTATCACAAAATAGCAATACATGCAAACGTACAAAATGACTCATACCTCAACACATTATTCAGGGGACCTTTGTCAGTGATGCAGCTAACAAACACCTGCACTTCACCAAGCATCGATCAGCTTTCAAGAAGTGTATTATCTCAATCTTTTTAAGCTGCAAAACCAATAGAATTCCAAGCTCATTATTAGATATGAAAAATGATGAAAAAGTCATTGGTTAAATTTTCAGGTTATAAACATATTGCTTCCCTTTCACTTTATATATAACTTTAAATTGTAGGCAATTTTTGTCAAATACTTTCATGAATAAAGAAAAGTTTAATTTATTTTTGGTTGAGTTGACACATCTTGAACTCCATAAAATGTATTCTTGAAGATATGATTTATGTTGTTCACCAGGGGGTATTTGAAAGGTAATCCTCAAACCCCCCAACATCGACTTCTAGATCTGCCACTGTAAACCTAGCTTAGCTCAAGGGGCAAAAAACTTAAATATGGTAATACCTTAAATCTTGCCACAACTACTTTTTTATGGAGGGTAATCGTGTTCAAAAATACAGACCTGTAAACTTGTAAATTCAAATATGCAATCGTGTTGGTGTGTGAGTCTGAGTATGAATGTGTGTGATTCTGATCGTGTAACCTATAAAAACTCGGGCATAAACACTTTAAGATTTGACTCAGTTCCTCCTAATGATGCACATTTTGCAGCTTAATTGTTTTTGTTAGTTAATTTAACCTTCAACTTCGCAAATTTTTAATCCATAGTTTCTGCATTTGTATCTTCATCCTCATATAAAGCACAGTTGACTTGTTACAAATCGACAAATGAAAGTCTACAAGTTTGTCGAATTTTGACATGACCTTATATGGCAAATGCTCGCTGTGGATAAAGGCATGCCGTAATCGCCAGAATGGACTAAAATAAACATAAAATTCAGTTAAACTGTTCTAATGAACAATAATTTTTTTTTTGGATCAAAATTATCGTTTTTAGAAAAAAGATATTGAGGTATGATTGAATCTGAACCAAACAAGAAGAGGTGAATGTTTGTAAAAATCGGTGCCGGTGTGACGAATGCACTAGTTTCTGTAATATAATTCCCATGGACACTGGTACATGTATTATACGATAAGGGTTAACTTTTACTAAAAATGAAATGCCTAATATTTATTCTAATATCGCTAAAATGATTTGACATGTAATTTAAACTGAAAAATATAAAGTTGAATGCGTACTCTTT
>WFKH01007768.1:7761035-7779778 GCA_016163765.1 Magallana hongkongensis | reverse complement strand
GGTAGTGTAGATTCAAGTTTGTTCAAATCATGATCCCCGGGTGTAGGGTGGGGCCACAATGGGGGGTCGAATTTTTACATAGGAAGATATAGAGTAAATCTTTAAAAATCTTCTTCTCTGAAACTGATCAGCCAGGAAAGCTGCAACTTGTGTGGAGGCATCCTCAGGTAGTGTAGATTCAAATTTGTTCAAATCATGATCCCCGGGGGTAGAGTGGGGCCACAATGGGAGGGAAGAATTTTTACATAGGAATATAGAGAAAAATCTTTAAAATCTTCTTCTCAGAAACAGATCAGCCAGAAAAGCTGTAACTTGTGTGAAAGCATCCATGGCTAGGGCGGATTCAAGTTTGATAAAATTATGATCCTTATGGGTAGGGGGGGGCCGGATTGGGGGGGGGGGGGGGTCAAATTTTCACATAGGAATATATAGGGAAAAATCTTTAAAAATCATCTTCTAAAACACAAATTGCCAAGAAAAGCTCTAACTTTAGTCAGTTCAGATAGTGTAGATTAAAATTTGTCAAAATAATATTCTTAGTAGGGTTGGGCCACATGGGGGGGGATTCCAATTTTACAAAGGAAAACATTTAATTATCCACAAAAACTCAAATGTTATTCTATATGGTTTTACTTATATGCAAACATTTTGACATATTGTTGATTCTTTAAAATTGTTTAGACTATGGCCCCTGGACAATTCTTGGACCTCACAAGGGGTTCAACATTTGATGCAGGTTTATAATCCATATATAAATAGTTGTTTAAGTCTGATCATCTTCTTGATAACTGCAATGCTCAATATGTGATATGACTAAAACCATCCTGTTACAAGGCTCAGTGATAAACATAAGAATATGTAGGGGAATTTTTTTTTATGCAGGATCTATTATACGACATTGTTCAGATATTCTGTATATGACTCCATAAAGCTGATTTTATTATGTCTATTGTTGCACAGGTGAGCGATGTGGCCCATGGGCCTCTTGTTTCAATCGGGATCGGTTCAAATTTGATAAATAGCAATTTTTCCAAAATTTCGCATTTTCATTTCAATTTCTTCGTAAAATATCATTGTTTAGTAAATAGTTTATGTGACTATATGTTTTTCTTTAAATTTTATCCATAGATTAAAAAGATATTAAAGAATTACAATTTTGATTTTCAGAAATTTTTTTTTAATTAAAAAATTAAACACTTGACCAAACGATCTTTGGCATGAATTTATTCATAATTATATACCACATTAATTGACACCAAGTTTTAAGCTCTAATATATTCTGTTTGTCCGCAAAGCAGTTTTTCCTATTTCACTGAAAAAATACAAAAAAATTCATATAAAATAACTGAAAGCCGATATTGATCTCTGTTTTGTGGAATCATATTTTTAAAAAGATTCTCTATCGATCCATAAAATAAAATTTTGGTGTGTCGAGGAACCTTAAATTAATAAAATGCACATCCACTTATTTTTCACTACATAAAAAGACGAGTTCTTTGAGGATCTCATAATGGCAGACGGTTTCTGGATACCAAATTTAGTAAAGTGTAAAACAATCTAACTATTAAATACAAACCCTTCTTTCATTCTCCACAATCGGCCAAACCTCAAAATATAATTTTGTGGACACTTGTGAAAGAACAGTGGAGTGGTGTATCAATGATAACAACTGTTTCAAAGATAATTTTTTTTTTGATTCTGAGTAGTGAGTAATTTTTTTTTTAAATTTTGAAAGCATATACAATAATGCTTTTTCTCATGCAGGGTGTCTTTGGGAACACTCATATTCATCCTTTTGGAAATCGGTCCCATTTGGATCATGGAGCTTGATAAGGCAGATCGAGCTTCCAGTGGAATATCTGACAGTAGTAATGGAGGAGGATCCAATATGACGTCACAGGTAAACACTTAATTAACGATTCTGTGGGGAAATGCATACTGATATATAGCCCACTAACCTAGACCATCTGTTCTTGTTTTGATCTTTTTAAAAGTTGATTCCCATTCGATATTAATACAATGGTCATGGATAGCTTTGTCTTTATTAAGTCAACTTACATTCAATAGCGACATGTATTTGAGCTTTGTGCTCTATTGAAACATGTAGCTTAATCCAAACTCAAGTTTATTTAAACTACATGTTCACAAACATCAAATGCCCCTTGCTACCTTCCACTGAATTCGAATTCCTATTAAGCAAGCTTGAGATAGTTTTATAGCTGCTCAATAATTATTTTCATTTCAACTGTAAGAAAGTAATCTTATCTATACTTATAAATTAAGACATTTTATGAATAAACTACGAAATGCCTGCACCAGAGTAACAGCTTACACCTTTGGTATTTCATCACGTGTGAGTAGATGTCCGTAAGCTATAATTGAATTTTACCTGATAAGTAATTATTGAAAAATAAATTAAAAACCTACTTTCATTTTCGATAAACTAGCCCGAAATAGCAAAAATGAGAGTAAGTTGGTGGACGCTTTGGCGGATCCAAGTCAGTGGGAGTATGCATCAAAGTATATGCTTGCAATGAAATAATATTGAATGATTACGTAAAGAGTGAATATATTTACTGGGAACTTATTTAGGGTATACATAGAAATCAAGATATGACAAATATTGAGTATATAAAATGAGCCAATTTGTTTCTTGAATGCACGATTTTAGTTTTGATGGATAGAACTTTCCAGGACGGGGTAACCAAAGAACGCGGGTTGACTAATTAACGTCATGGCAGAAAGTGTAGCGCGAGTTAATCACCGGGCAGTTACCTTGATCTGACAACTTTGGTATATGCAAAAATAATGTATATACTAGCGTTTTTAAAATACATATATACAATTTTATACCACTACAGATTGGTAGTAAACCCTATATACATTAATTTGTGAACCAGGAACAGACTGTGTTAACAACTCTACGTCTGTATGAATAGATGATGATTGGATAGAACGGGGAGGTTGAATTGGTGGGGGAGGGGAGGATGACAGTCTTTTTACTGAAATTCTTTTTTGGGACAGTGATAAAAGTTATATTGAGATTTGACATAAAGAACAAAATTTAGAAAATAGATACAACGCACTATACACCCACTCCCTAATTTGAAATAAAATAAAAAAGTTTGCAATTTTTTCCAGTCAGCTGAAACAAAAAGAATAAAGGCCATGTACATATTAATATTAATAATATTAATATTAATATTATATTAATGTATAAAGTCGCAATAATTCCCGCGCTTCATCTATAGTAACTTAAATGCTAACAGTGTACTGCAATAACGAAGTTTGAATACCAGGCAATAAATTACTCTGTATTTAAAACCAAATGTATAACTTTGTCATAATTACATATTTTTCTGAGAAAACAAGTGGGTTTTCTTTACAAAAAGATATGTATACAACAAACGAGAAATTAAACCCCTTTTGAAGTGGAAACGGACAAACAAGAATTGAAAAGTGAAAAAAAATTCATAAAATTCAAACCTTTTTGAATTGACGAGGGCTCAATGGTCATGGCCATTTTTATACTATGTAAATCTTTTTTTTTAAAAGTTCTTTTTAAAGATATAGGAAAACATTAAAATCTTAAAGGGTTACGATTTTGGTCGTAATTTATTTTTTCGTTTTAACTGTTTTAAATGCTCCAGTAAGGCATTTTTAATAGTCGACCAAAATTTCAGTGTTAGTCGTTGAGTTATAAGCGAGATACAGAGCTCACATTTCTCTGTAATGTAAACAAGGCTCAGGTCATGTTTTTGTTTACATTTTAAATGTTGTAAAGAAACTCCAGGATTAGACCTAAAATGACTGTGACAAACGCTAGGAACTGTTTATTTATGTTCAAAACAAGTTAATAGATAGAAAAATCAGCTTGAAACAACTTACACCAGTATATTTAATTAATGTAAAGAAAATCATGGTAGAAGCCTTGTTTACATAACAAAGAATTGTGAGCTCTGTATCTTGCTTATAACTCTACGACTAGAATTCACTTTTTAGTTGATCATTAGAAATGCATTACTAAAACATTGTTAACAATAAAAATAGAAAAATAAAATTTGACTAAAATCGTGACCCGTTGATGAAAAATTTAACGTAGATCTGATGGGTAATTTGTTGACCACCCAACCTCGTATTATTACACTTTCATTCTCATTTATATTCACTTGAAATAAAGCTCTTTTAAGAGCAATGGTAATGGAAAGCTTGCTGCGGAAAGGCATTTTAGAGAAAGAATTACAAATACTAATTGCTTGTATTTGTTTGAAAAAATATATTCGAAAAAAGCAATGATGCACATGCACTTGCTTAAAGTTCTAAATACATTTTATTTTGTTACTATCAATATCAATATATATACATATACATATACGTAGACTTATTTTATTAAATGCTTTTCATTTTGTTTCAGAATTCACAGAACGAAAACTTGATTAGTTTAGATGACGATGTTTTTGTCTACGCGATAGAACAAAGTTTTTTATTGATCATGATCATCGGTAGATGGGCACTGCCTAAAGGTCAGATGTCACGTGACAAACTGTCCAACTTGTTATTGGTTATGATCGGCAAAGCTTGTGACATAACTGATTTCTTCACGCTGTTCTCCCACAAGAAAGTGGCACTAGACAGAGCCTTCATGTATGTTGTCCTCGTGGTGTGGAGTCTTAGTGTGTTCCAGTTCCCGATCTCCTTCACGGAGGCCAGAGAAGACAACGTTATCATCAGATTCCATAGAGACAGGCAGTATATGAAGGTGGTGGTTCGAACCCTCAATGTGTGCCTCAAAACAGAAATCTGGAGCATTTTGGGGGCAATCTTCATGCAGGAGTTCCCATTTCTGGTTTGTCGTTCCTATGCCGTTGGTGCTCTAGGAATCGTTGATGATACCATTATTTTCTTCTTATTTAAAAATTCATTGATAATAGCTATGTACCTTTATCGTCTGATTTCCTTGTGTTTGGAAATGGATCCCTATAGTGATTTGAGGACTGCAGTTGTGGAAACAGAGATTAAAAATGGGGGTAAATCTCTGACCATCCAAGAAATAAACAATAAAGAAGAGACAGTGACTCATAATCTTTTTTTGAACAAACATTCTGAGGCTTTTCCAAATGAGACACAGAATAAGAGGCTCGAAGAAATTACCAATACACATCACACAATGAACCTAGAGAATGTTGATAAACAAGAAAAGTTATGTCCAGAAAAAACTGCGGATACAAACTCAGCAAAGAGTGAAAAGAGTCACCAAGAAACCAAATATGATCATCATATAAGGAACTTAAATAATGTTGATAAACAAAAAAACCCAATATATGTCCAGAAATTGTTGCAGATTCAAACTCAACAAAAATTCAGAAGAATATCCAAGAAACCAAACTTAAACATCGCAATATGAACTTAAAGAATGGTGATATACAGAAAATGCCGAAGATGTCGTGGATTCAAACTCAACAACGATTTTGATTGGAAGAACTTGCACTGATTATCAAAATCAACTTCTAGACTTCGAATTTATTGTGCATCTCTGTTATGTGAATCCGAAAATCGTCACGTTGATTGAAACAACCTGTTGTAGTTGTTGTAAAATCGACTCATATTTTTGTTCAGGCTGATGGTATGCTTTTTCAATCAATAAAACCAGAACTATTGCATGCACGGTTTCATTATCTGATGTGAGCTTTTCTGTTCACATCCTTCTGTCCGTCTGTCCTTCTGACTATCAGTCCATTCGACTTACATTTTGGACTTTTTTTCTAGAATCGCTGAGCAATTGCAACCGAACTTGACACATACACACCCTTATGGAAAATGGAATTATTTGTTGAGATGGTGTGTCACAAGGTTACAAAGGGATGACACGAAAAACCCTATAAAATAGCCTAATCATTCCAAAAACATATTTCTGAAAAATCACCGACACCAACAAAGCAATATTTATTTAAGAGCTCTTTGTAATAGTGTATAGATTCTGAAATTATTCAAACTTTATGTTCACATAATAAGCAATAATTTGGATGCAAAGAACTTCAAAGAAGTGAGTTAGAAATTTCTTAAAATTATGTTGTGATGAATTACAGTATACCGATTGATATGCAATATTGATATGAAATACTACTTATATATTTGTAGTAAATATTTCATTTTATTTACATATGACCATTTAAATAAGAAACCAAACAACAATCCATAACGTGTGGAGATTGTAAGTAGGATATAGGACATACAGTAATTTTGAATTTGTGCAAGAGGTTGTTGAATTGTGAAAGCTAATATTTATAGCATTAACACGGTCTTTAAGTTCTTGCAATTCATGTTTCTAAGTACACTATATTCGTTGAACGCTTACATTATCCATATTTTCATATCATCCTAAAGATACGTAATATATAAATAACAAAACGGAATTTTGAGTCAGAGCACAATGTACTGAAACATTGCATAAACCTTGTAATGGTTGACCTTTACTTTTCCTGGTCCGTTTTTAAAAAGTCAAGCATCAGGCTTTTAACATAGATCTGAATATTTTTATGAAAAATTCATTGGTTTGAAGATTCTAATCAGGTAGATACCATGGACTATATCGATTTTAAATTCTACATGCTCTCTGAAATCATAACCTGTTACATTTAAAGACCACCACTATATCTCCAATAAAATACCGGTATTGTAAGTCACAGCGTACATTCATTCATCTTTCATAGCTGTTTTTGGCAAAAACAAAAGTTTATACACTGAAGTGAAAAATATTCATTTCAATTATTCCATCTATGAATGTTTACCAAGGACCACATCATCAAATATTAATTTTCCATTAAATATGAATATGCAATCAATATCTCATTAAGGCATTAAAGGAGGAACGTTTCGCCTCAAACGCAATTGTTGGCTCAAGCGGAGAACGTGTCTGTCTGTATTTTTAAACATATTCGAAATGGAGTCCGAGAGGTTACAATCCAAACGCCAATTGCTCACCTTGGCTAAGACGGTTGGTGTGCGCCTAATGTTCCTTTTGCATTGTTTATTGGCTATTTCGAGAGTATCAGACATTCTGAATAAACCTTTGTTTTGGACTTATTCTTTGTTCGTTTTGTTCCTGATTTTGGATGGGATTCACGCTGTTTGTCGAAGAAATGGCTTGGAGCACAAATGGTAAGTGTAGCTTTGAGATCAGAAAAAAAACCGTTAAAACCATATGCATTTAATAACAAAACGGACCTATTGTAAGAATCGTTGTAAATCGGGCTGGAAAGAACTGGATTGCGAAATGTTTACAGAAAATATACAGCAAATTGAAATTCAAAGGACTGAAGAAATTTATCAACATCTTTCAGGAAAGAGTCTTTCCAGTTTTGAAACAATTCTAGTATGTCGCCGTATTGTTATTAGAAGCGTGCTAAGAGGATCTTCAGAGAGCAGCCAATTCTAAGTTGAATACCATCAGTAAAATAAAGATCTTTTCTGAATTTTAACGTAAACTGTGTGAAATCAAATCCCAACACACCCTCCACAACCCGCTGAATATCGCTTTGTCGAATCTTATCGAATGACACTGAGGTAGTGATATCATAGTTAGCGAAACAACTGATTTGAAGTTTTGTGCCGTTGAAATACATTTTGATTTCTTTCTCCTATTCTAGTATAAGGTTAAAATCTTTTTTCCCTATGTAGGGTGTCTTTGGGGACGCTCATATTCATCCTACTGGATATAGGTCCCATTTGGATCATGGAGCTTGATAAGGCAGATCGAGCTTCCGGTAGAATAATTATCTAAAACTAGTAATGGAGGAGGGTCCAATATGACGTCACAGGTAAACACTTGAATACTGAAGATTAACGAAAAATTCACATCACTACTGACAAGACGACCACCTGTTTTTTATTTAAGATATCACTTGCTTGGACTTAAGAATTTTTAGATATTGCACACCGAAATATCATGTTTTCTAACTGTTTTTTCTTGTCTTTGCTTAAGTGAAATTTCACATTTTTGCGGTTAGGCTTTGTTGTTGACTCAATGCAAACTTCACTTTACACATTCAACTTGTTCACAGACACCAAAACATTCATGAATGATCATAAAGCAATCGTAAGATTATGCTATTTAATTATTTTTCAAATGTAAATAGACATTCTTAAGACGTAATCACCGCCATGAATGATATTGACTGGAAACGACTTTTGAGAGTGAATACCAAAAACAGATTACTCTGTATTTAAATTTTAAGAAAATTTATGATTTTATCATAATAACTCATTTTTCATGAATCTATCTCAAATAAAACAATTAAAATCTTTTTAAAAGTTGAAATAGACAAAATAAAGTAGATTGAACATATGAGGGCTTGTACATGAAGTTATTACAGACAAACCAATGTAGCAAATTTGAAATCTTAAAATAAATTCATTATTTTTCTCTACTGCAGGGAAGTTTGTATGGGGACTAATTCTCAATCCTTTTTGCTATCTCCTCTTGGCCAATTATCTCTTTGAATCAGGGTTAAATTTGTATCGCCTTTGTAAATATATTTTAGAACATTTGGCGTAAAATATCATGAAGTTGTTCTTAAAAAAATCTTTCATAAAAACCATAATAATTCAACTCAAACTTATAATAAAACAGTAACTGGAGAAAGCATCGTAGATATTTTCATCTTTTTTTTTTTGGTTTAAAATGCAAACTGAAATATCTGAAGTTATATAAACCTTGCCGTTCCAATTTATGTACATAATAATTTTCATTTCAGAATTTACATCATTACAAAAACTTCATTAGTTTAGATGACGATGTTTTTGTCTACGCGATAGAACAAAGTTTTTTATTGATCATGATCATAGGAAGATGGGCACTGCCAAAAGGTCAGATGTCACGTGACAAACTGTCCAACTTGTTGTTGGTTATGATCGGCAAAGCTTGTGACATAACTGATTTCTTCACGCTGTTCTCCCACAAGAACGTGGCACTTGACAGAACCTTCACGTATGTTGTCCTCGTGGTGTGGAGTCTTAGTGTGTTCCAGTTCCCGATCTCTTTTACAGAGTCTAGAAAGGACAACGTCGTCATCAGTATCCATAGAGACAGGCAGTATATGAAGGTTATCGTACGAACACTAAACGTGTGCCTCAAAACGGAAATCTGGGGCATTTTGGCGGCAATCTCCATGCAGGAGTTTCCGTTTCTGGTTTGTCGTTCCTATGCCGTTGGTGCTCTAGGAATTGTAAATGACTCTATTATTTTCTTCTTATTCAAAAACTCAATAATAATATCCATGTACCTGTATCGTCTTGTTTCCCTGTGTTTGGAGATGGACCCTTATAGTGATTTGAGGACTGCAGTTGTTGAAACAGAGATTATAGATGGAAGACAAACCATGACCATCCAAGGAATAAACGATGAGGAAGAGACAGTGACGCTCGACCTTTCAGCGAACAAACAATCTGAGGTTGATTCTCGAGCTATTCCAAATGAAACACATCATCAGAATTTTCAAGAAAACGACAATCAACAGCAAACGATGAATGAAAAGACTGTTAACAAACGCATGAAGCCCAAAATCTGCCCAGAAAATGTTGCGGATTCATAACATTAGCAATGATTGAAAAGAGGAAACTTCTAAATAAATGCATTCATATTTATAAGTTTTGATCACTTCAGCTCCTTCAACCTTGACGCGACTCTCTGATAGGACTTTTTCTTTGCTGTGTAATCCAAGTATTGTGTCTAAAATTCGTAACATGCAATAGATAACATGTTTCAATATTTTTCTTCATGGTTTTGGTTGTTTGTGTCTTAGTTTTTCATAATTATAAGATCTTTTTTCACTTAAGTTTTGATTTACTTAAAATGTCAATTTACTTCATTGTCAAAAACACAGACCACCAACGATTTCCTTCCATCAGATCAAGCTTTTTTGCTTTGACGAGATTTTTCAGTTGTATAACTTTCTCAACCCCCGATTAGAACTCAACACCAGTTTATTCCTTATTGCCCGTTTCTATTTTTCTTTTCTATCAAACTAATGGCTTTATCCATTAATTCAATCAGATAAAGTTTTTATCATACCTAAGAAATCTGCTCGAATAGATATACACGTACTAGTACTCGTCAAACTACAGAGACAGCATGGAGTATTTGTATATACCTGTATTGCATAAATATGCATCCATACAATTCTGCTTAGCTAAACTTGAATTGGTACTTATTAAGGGGATAGATCTGTAATTATTATAAATAATTGGTTTGGTTAAGAGAATTTGCTCCTGGATAATTGTAGATATTCAGATCAATATCTCATTAGTTTTTACATAGAGAAATGAGAGAATCATATTGTATACCTTAATTAAGAATTTGAAGCACACTAAAAATCTCAATTGTAAATGAAATCTGAAGGGTAAACAGGCCAGACGCCTAACCATCCACATGATTAAGCATATAATTAAGTAACAAAAACTATTTTTTTCACTGTCTACTAGTCATAGCATTGGTATCTGCTATTATAAATTCCAAACTAATGATTTGGATTCCCCTTATGAATTCTGTCTTAGAAGAGAGAGAGAGAGAGAGAGAGAGAGAGAGAGAGAAAGAGAGAGATTACATTCGATAATTATGCTCAAAATAAGAAAAATTAACTTCATCGGGTTCTGGAGAACAATTGTTCACTTATAAAGGTATGTTTGAAATTGGTATTTCCCCCATCAAGTTTCTATATTACTTGAACCAGGCAAACATCAAAACATACTCAAACTAAAGAAATCGGTGACATACCGGCGAAACACCTGTTAGTTTCACTGATTTAAACAGAATCTTTGAATTGAAAACAACCAACCTAGAGGATACACGTGAGAAGGGTTAACCAAACAGATTTTGATAAAGATATAGCCATTCCAATACATAGGTTGTATTTTTACATGAACAATATACGTGTACCTTAAGGCACACTGTATAACGTAAATCACTTTTATACATTCATGAAATTATAATGTTGCAATTAACTTAATAAATTCAATTTATATACACAAACTGACATGTTAAAGGAAAGCAATGTTGCAATCAACTTGATAAATTCAATTTACATACACAAACTGACATGTTAAAGGAAAGAAGCAAATACCTTTATCCACATGACTTTATTTAAGACTGTCAAATGAAGCCCAAGGAAGATTTGACGAAAAATAAATTTTACGCCAAAGTAAAGTATTTTGCAATATTGATCATTTGACAATGGACACTTGATACGCGGAAAATCGTTAAACATGGTTCAAAAATATATAATATCTGAACGGTTTCCAAAGGACCAATTTTAACAAATTGTATGAGAAAATCGATAACAAATTATTGTTTTTAACGAAATATAAAAGTAAGATGTTAATTGATGTTTAGGTTCTAAGGTTTGATAGGCATTAGCAAATGGTCTATTGACAAAAGAAAACAATCAATATCATTAAAATAAAAACCACTGAACATATTTTTCTTCTGCGATATTTAACTATATACGTGTATACATACCAAAACACTGATTGATAAATACATTAACTGTATAAAAATCACGCACCATTTTAAAGCAATTAAAGATAATATATACAAAGATGATATCTCAATGTTTAAAAAAAAACCCACTCCAAACATTGATAGTAAGCAAACAGTTTCTTCAGCTCCCTAGAAATTATAATTCGGTGACAAAACTTGACTTAATAAAGTAATATAATATTAAATAATATAACTTTTATTCAAGACCAGCAATATTTTTTAATATATAAGTGATTTTTTATGATTGTCAATCCTCCAATAAGGATGAGTGATTTTGTTTTCTATTTTAGTCTTGCATGAAAAATACTACTTTTTAAGAACGATGAGACCTCTTTTATACTCACGGGCGTTGTTCTCAGTGTGGGTTTTTTTTCCACGATTGCATAGTGCGCAGTTACGTATAGCAATGTAGGAAACAAATATATGTAGGGAAAACGAAATAGAAAACAAAATATGATTTATCTTGTCAGCTCAAACATGCCAATCAATCAAAATACTGTATACAGGGTTATTTTCGCCCGTGTTATTTTCGCCCTTCTACCATTGGAAACGGTTTCGCCCCTTTTTGAATTCGCCTAGACACCGTTAGATATAGATAATCTTACAGTTATTTAAAAATTGTTTTTTATTCGCCCAGTCTTAAATTCGCCCGCTAAAAATGAGAACGAAAGGGGCAAAAATAAAACGGGGACGAATATTTCCCTGTATACAGTAGTTATAAATAAAAGTGTTGCTTTTGTTTGCCTAAATATGATAACATATTTAAGACTTGTATTCTTTTTTACTTCTGCGTTGCCGTCATATTTTCACCGAATATGAATTGTTGATCGTGATGATGACTTTAAACTTCAAGCTTTTTTTTTAGCTGGGACTTTTATTTAGGAACCCCCAAATACCAAGGATATGTACTAATAATGTAATTTTGTGTTCTTGGTGTCTCATATCTATAATTGCTTTGCATTAGACAAAACACTTCCTGTTTTAATCCATTCCCTTCTTATCCAAATCAGCATGGTAAGTTTATATCACATTTCGTTATTTCTTTTTTAGAAAAAGATTGATTTTACTCCTTGTTATAAAACGATAAAGGCATAAACCGTTTATATAACTCATACTTCTTTGTATCTGGAGATTTGTACATATTGAAATATTAAGTTTCTCAAATTAATAACAGTTTAACAGTTCAGGTTTTGTGCCAATTATCTTAATATCAGCAATGTTATGGATCTTTATGGGTCTAAATATTTGATAAAATATTCAACCTTTCATCATTATTATATGTTGTCTCACGTCATAAGCTTAATTATGGTTTGCTTGTTGTTTGTATGATGTTTTACATTATTGTGATCATGTCTTAATTTACAGGTTTTTAAATGCTTGTTTGTCCTTGCAATATGTACTTGTTATGGCCGGTTGTCTGAGATCTTTCTGGATAAAGAATGGGAAGAGTTTAAGCGGATCTATAGTAAAACCTATACAGAGCAAGACGAGAAAAGCAGGTTGAAGAATTAGTTATTCAAAATTTTTTTTATTTACCAAAATCAATAAAAAAAAGATATTGAATGAATGAACATATTAAAAGTAAATGGCTTTAGATTTTAACGTTATCAGCCTCCATCACAAACAAGAGGCCCATGGGCCACAACGCTCACCTGAGAAACGATAGCCATAATAAAATCAGCGTTATGAAGTCATATACAAAATATCTGGACAATGTAGGAAAAAAGATCCTAAAAATTTTCAAAATTTTCTCCAGATGTTCTTATGTTAAACATTGAGCCCCTTTTACCACTGGATAATTTCATAACCGTATTTTATGTTTAACAATGCAGTTCTCAAAAAGATCTTAAACAACTGTTCATATAAATATATACCTACATTAAACTTTCAACACCATGTGTGGCCCAAGAATTGTCCAGGGGCCACAGTCAAAACAATTGAAAACCAGCAAATGTCAAGATGATTACATATAAGTTATACTATATATTATAACATTTGAGTTTTGCAGAAAAATCAAATTTATTTCCTATGTAAAAATTCACCCCACCTCCCCTCGCCCTGTTGTGGCCTCATCCTACCCCGGGGATCATGATTTGAAGAAACTGAATCTTCAATACCCAAGGATGCTTCCACACAAGTTACAGTTTGTCTGGCAAACTGGTTTTTGAGAAGAAGATTTTATAAATATTTTTCTCTATATATTCCTACTTACAAATTCGACCCCTATTGTAGCCCTTGCCATAACACTGGGGATCATGATTTGAACAAATTTTATTCTAAACTACAAGGGAATGCTTCAATTCAAGTTTTAGCTTTTCTGGCCAATTGGTTTTTAAGAAGATTTTTGAAAAATACCCACAAATCTGATACTTTCATTAATTATTAATTCTCTGTCACACACAAAAAGTGATCAGAAAAGCTCACTTGAGCTTTAAGCTCAGGTGAACTAAAAACCATCAAAAAATAATACATGAAAGTTTTTTGCGTTTTTGGATAGCCTTCAAGCCTTAGCAGTTCTATTAAACGAGTATCTTTCTTCGATATAGGTTTACAGAGAAATTAGCTCTCTGTGAATAGACAATTGTTGACCATGGTCATTACCCACTGTAGTTGTATTGAAAAGTTTATTAGATAATACAGGGCTCTCACACCAAATTTTTGAACTTGTCCAACATCTCTTAAAATTAGAAAATACAATAAAATACAAACATATTTAAATCTGATAATTTTTGGGAAAATGAAAACATTAAATATGGTGAAATTAAAGTTTCTTTTTAAATCGGGACAATGGCTTTTTAACGGCTCCAGATAAATTCATTTGAATTTCAAACGACACAATGGTAATTAAATGTCATAATTTCAAAGAATCAAAAAGATATTTTTTTCTCTGCATGACATAGTTTGCTATTTTAATTAATTGTACAAGGAAATCCATCTGGATCCAAAATGTAGACATAATCAATAGACACAACATGGAGGCGGACATGGGTCATCATAGCTATAGACTGCGCATGAACGAGTTTGGGGATATGGTACGTATTCCGACAGTTAAATCATAGTTCAATATCATTTCTAAAATAGGCGAGAGAGCAATCGTCCATCTTCCATATGATTTCTCCCAGCACAGTTTTCAATCTTAGAAAGAACTGCCTATTAAAATTACGTATAAATGGTGAAACTTGGTCAAATGAAATAAAGGTCGCAAATTCTCTTACTTTCAGAATGACTTAAAAAAAATTCGATACGAATTGAAAATTATTATAGCATATATATTGTTTAATTTCAACGAAAACAACAAGTATCCAACGTCATTTCACACACTTAAAAATAAGGATGACATCTAAAGTGTCGCTAATTAAATCTTTTTTAAAGATATACAACCTTTTTCAAGGTAAACTCAAAATACTATTAGTACACAGTGTAAGCTGTTTTACAAACACAATTTTATATCGCTTGACAGACAACCTTAGAAGTAACACGGATGTTAAATGTAGCAAAGGGATACGTTACTGCCAATGTTAGCACATTTCTACCACCAAGCAACCTAAAACTACCAGAAACTGTAAACTGGACAAAAGAGGGTTATGTCACTCCCGTGAAAAACCAGGTTTCCTTAAATACTTATTTAAAATCTTTGCATGACATAGTTTAAAATCAAAACAGAATCATGGACAATTTTGTTTAAAAAGGTAAAGTTCCAAATATTGTGTATACCTACCTTCTCATTTAGGGTTACTGTGGGTCTTGTTGGGCTTTTGCAACCACCGGGGGATTAGAGGGACAGCATTTTCGGAAAACGAAGAAACTAGTCTCTCTTTCAGAACAAAACCTGGTTGACTGTTGCAAAGGTTTATCTATCAAAAGAATATATATAGTTTTCGAGTGAAAAAGATATTTATTGGTTTTTTGCATTTAGATAACACTTACAGCGACTTTAACTTTCTTTAATTTAATTTATACATTATCCTCTGTTAAGAAAACCTGGGATGTAGTGGGGGATTACCTGTGACTGCTTACAAGTATATTGCAAGAAACGGAGGGATTGACACAGAAGAATCCTATCCTTACTTAGGAAAGGTACCAAAACACAATACATTCTTAATTTTATTCTTTGAGAATACATGAAAACAGATATGTTTATTCACATTTAAGAATGGCAATTGTACATTTCGTCCACCGAAAATTGGAGCTTCCTGTCAGGGGTTCGTCCGAGTCCCTGCTGGAGACGAGATGGGTCTTCAGAAAGTGGTAGCTAGTGTTGGTCCAGTAGTAGTTAGCATAGACGCTAGCCTGAAGTCATTTCAACTGTACAAGGAAGGAGTTTATGACGACAAAAAATGCAGCAAAAAGATGTTTAACCATTTTGTTTTGATTGTTGGATATGGAAAGCACCTTGGCAAAGAATACTGGCTTGTAAAGAACAGGCAAGCATAAAGCTATTATGTTTCACCAATTCAAGACAAAAAGTACTCCTTAAGGTCAACTTTCAGTCATAGAAAGGTGTCTTAAATACCCACGATGGACCCTTTTAGCACTCACGCTCAATTTGCATGGGGTATTGTATTGTGCTTGCACCTATTTAATACCAAACTTCTTGGACGTTCCTGGACCGTTCATATGCTCCGACAAAAATTCACGACGTTTTGCAATCTTGTTTGATGTCCACTTTTGAAAAAAAGGTTAAAAATCATTATTACTCTGCACAAAGCAAGCTACCTATACAAAAGATGAATTTGTTTTTCTCTTTTTGATTTGATCTTCTTTTTTCTTTTTTATGTTTTAATTAAAGCTGGGGAAGGTCATTTGGAATGGACGGCTACATTATGATGGCTCGAAATCAAAACAACCAGTGTGGTATTTCAAACCAGCCTGTGTACCCTATTGTGTAGAGCATAACGCTTTTGAAAAATGGATTGTCCAGATTCATTACATTTCTTAATGTAAATCAATCTGGAATTAAACGTTAAAACTGATTCAAAGAATAAACAATCTTATGGGTCCTTTTTATTTTGATTTCATTTATATTATAATAACTTAAATGGATTTGTTTCATTCAGTTAATATGAAAAATCTCTTTTTATTCTGCATGGATCATGATAATTATATATATAATGATTTTTGTATAATCTTTCCTGTATTGACTTACCTGTCTAAACAAACTTTGAGACCAAAACAACTATTACTGGAAAAAAAATGATTAACATAATTACAGCGAAAAAAAATATTTTTTTTAAAGAAGAAACCCTGAAAATAATACATTGTATTTGTATAATTATATATGTACGAATTACAAACTTTAGAGGCTGACACTCTAATTCAAGAACTTGTAAAAAGTGACACTGGAAATATTCACTTCCTTGTACCAATTCATCACATCCATAACCACAGTACGGTTTTTCACACAGTAGAAATACACTGAAGGGGATGAAGAGGAATAAAGTTATGCTTGAACAAGTGGCCATGGTTTTAGTGTTTTTGATACAAACAACGACAACGATCTACAAAAGCTGCACAAAATCTGACAGCTAGTTTTCACATTTTATCTAAGAACAAATGATATTTGTATTTTTTTCTATCTCCTGATGTTTTATGAAAAAGATGCAAAGGAAAGATATAGTAAAAGTAATGAAGACATAAACTGACAAGATAAATCTATGCTTTGAAATGAAGAAACACGCGACTATGTGTAACATAGTTAAAAACGTCACGTATCTTCAAATTCATATGAACTAGGCTCTATAATGATTTACATAAGTAAATTTCAGACAGCAAGCATTTTTTGTGGGTCTATTTTCGGTGAAAAAAAAATATTCATAACATGTATATGTATTAAATTTTGATTTATGTATATCAAACATATATATGTATTGAAAATTATATCAAAGATAAGATTAGTTTCAAGTTTTGAAAATATTTGTATCATATTTTTTTTTACAATAAAAGTAATGATTTTATTTACTTAGTACTTTTTTAAAAACAAATTGAGTAACGGACATTTGTTGCAGATAGTAATCTGTAAGATGGGAAGTCTTCCACTGCAATGTGCTGATTTTTATATTAGTCAAACACATTATGAAACACCGGTTGTATGGAGAGATCCAAAGAGGCCAGTTCCTATGCTATGTTAGTGTCCCTTGAAATTATAAAATGATATAGATTAGAATATATGGCGGCGTGGAAGGGCCAGATGAAAAAATAAATAAATCTTATTTGTTCGGACAAATTAGAATTTGTTCGGACGAATTACCTATTTGATCGGACGAATAAGTTATTTGTTCGGACGAATTACGATTTGTTCAGGCAAGTAAGTTATTTGTTCTGACGAATTAGGATTTGTTCGTACGAATTACGATTTGTTCGGACGAATTAGCTATTTGATCGGACGAATAAGTTATTTGTTCGGACGAATTACGATTTGTTCGAACGAATAAGTTATTTGTTCGGAAGAATTAGGATTTGTTCGGACGAATTAGGATTTGTTTGGACGAATTAGGATTTGTTCGGACGATTTAGCTATTTGTTCGGACGAATGAGTTATATTTGTATATAAAAACAGCATTTTTGATGAGTAATTTATAAAACTATCTGATCTGGCAATGATGTAGATGATGTAGGAGGAAAGGGTCTGTGATGAAGCCACATCTTTCCTTGAATGTGGTTTTCCCTTCAAATGATAACACCTAAATGTTATACATGTACTAGTCACTGAAATTTCAAGGGTGTTGGAACAGGGGCGACAGAGGCGGTCACCGCCCCAATAATTTTGCCAAAAAATGAATTGAAAAAAATTAAGACTGAATTGAAGTTTAATAACGGCGATATGTATTCATTGGAGCGGCGATGATAACGGCGATTTATGTTCAATGGAGCGACGAAGTGTTAACTTTATTGTGTACACAAAAGTGGGGGTATATATACACGTTTCTGGCGTGTTTTGACAATCAACAGTGCATTAATTAGATATGTTTGACATTAAAGAAATATCGTTTTTCAGCTTGAATGATCAATTACAAGTTGTAAGTTAGAAACAACTCAAACTGATCTTATATGTTTTATGAGCTATAAAAATATATATAGTATGTAAACACACGATTCACGGAAATCCATTTAAGGATTTTTGAACGTCTTTGAAGTTCAACAGAGACTGATAAGTTGAATCAAATTTACGTGGACATAATTGGTGCTTTTACATGCACATGCGCGGATCCAG
>WFKH01007768.1:7710705-7760635 GCA_016163765.1 Magallana hongkongensis | reverse complement strand
TGCCTTGCCTAGAATGGGCTTCTCCATGGGCATCCAAAGGGGAGTCGGGAAGTGGGGGGCAAACAAAATTATCTTTCAGACCCCCCCTCCCCCCAATCGGGAAAATTTCCTGGATCTGCGCAAGACTTTTTACATCCGCGTATCCATGATTATGAAATCTCTCTCTCTCTCTCTCTCTCTCTCTCTCTCTCTCTCTCTCTCTGTTTTAATAATTAACTTGTTCAGACCAAATATCTTATTCGTCCGAACAAATAACTTTTTTGTCCGCACAAATAGCTAATTTGTCCGAACAAATCCTAATTCGTCCAAACAAATCCTAATTCGTCCGAACAAATAACTTATTCGTCCGAACAAATAGCTAATTCGTCCGAACAAATCCTAATTCGTTCGAACAAATAACTTATTCCTCCGAACAAATCGTAATTCGTCCAAACAAATCGTAATTCGTCCGAACAAATAGCTAATTCGTCCGAACAAATCGTAATTTGTCCGAACAAATAACTTCTTCGTCCGAACAAATGGCTAATTTGTCCGAACAAATCCTAATTCATTTCTTCTTGCGAAACTTGTACTAAGTGAACCTCTAATGAAAAACTACACAGTACCGGAGATATATCTTAATGCATTTTTAGAGAAAACTGTGAAAAGGACAAGTCAGACGCTACAGAATAGGAAATATAAACTAAGATATAAACTTGGATACGAGAAAATGCTCTTTGTCATTAAATAATTGATAATTTAGATATCACCTAATAGAATTGGTTATATCACCAAATAGAATTGGTGATATAAGCAATTCAATTTGAATAGGGGATATCACCAAATTGAATACCCAGTAGGTGATATTACTAAATGACAATAAATACTAAAAAAACAGCCTCAAAGATTATTATCACGAAGCATCGCAGTTTTGACGGATCGGCGGTCGTCAACACACACTTGTAGCTTTTATATACTAGTATTTGTTCCAGTAGTATTAATTATATTATGTTCTCTAGTAGATGTCTCACATTGTAGCTGGCTCCTTACATAAATGCATCCTGTTTTAAACGATTTCTTTTGTAATAACCATGGTAAGTTCGCATGACATGGTTCAAAAAAGCGCTCTCTCTTTCTTTTACTTACAGAGTATGTCTAAAGACTATAAACATTATTCAAAGCATAACAGTATGACCTTACATTTTTGTTCAATAATCAAGATTTGGGGTTTTGAATGAGTTGAATCTCGATGCGAAGGATTATAAACGGCTACTTCTGCATGTTTTGTTATTATTGATTACAGGTGTTTAGATACTTTATTGCCTTTCTATTCTTTGTGTGTTTTCGTTTTGACCAAATATCTGGCCGCTCCGTGGATAAAGAATGGGAAGATTATAAGAGGATGTACAGTAAAGCATATACACCGGAAGAAGAGAACAGAAGGTAGAAAACGAAATTAGCTTTTTGAGTTATTGACTCGTATCAGCAATTCAAATTAATCCATTTGAATTATTGAAAATATTTCAACGAAGAATATTGAAACTCGGATAGCTAAGACAGATAATAAAGGATATTCAAGTAATCGTCGATTAATTTTACATTGTATGCCCTTTTGAACAAAACAATGCTACTTTCACATACAATGCGTCTTTAATAATCGATCAAGTCGTCATTATTTTGAAAACTGTACAAACAATTGCTTAGCTCATGAAGACAGGAAAGAAAATAATGATTGTTTCATAACATACAACGTTTCAAGGGAAATCTTATGAGTTGCGTGTGTTATCATTAGATAAAATGAAATAATAGGGCATAGTTTATAAAAAAAAAATCTCCACAATTTTTTAACAATCGTGGAAATTCTTTTTGTTTTATTATTAACCTTAATTTCAATATTATTTGAAAATATTACATCTGGGGTGGGCTGCAAGTTTACCATCTTTTCTTAATTATCAGATATTATATTGTGATGTACAGATTAGGTCCCATTATACAACATGAAATATCTATTTAAATTAAATTCTAAACCTTTTCTTTCTGAATGTGCAAAAAGATCATATTTTTGTTCGTCTTGTGCCGTTCTCCAATAAGAGAAATATTTAAAAAATTGTAACAATGTGACAATAACTACAAACATTATTGTTTGATATATAGCATGTTTTTCAATTCAATCACCACTAGAAAATCGATCTGGCTCCAGAATATAGACACAATTAATAAGCATAACCTTGAGGCGGACATGGGTCTTCATAGCTATAGACTGGGCATGAACGAGTTTGGAGACATGGTATGTATCGCGAGAATCAAATAAACATCTCATTGTTTCAGGGAAATCCAAATAATTGTACGTATAGTGTATTACTGCATTATCGCTTTACTTTACAGATCCGAAAAACAAAAAGAATGCAATATCGGATAAATCTTGTTTTAAAAGTGAAAGTAAAAATGTGTGATACAAGAAATTATCAAAATAAATGTTAATCTGACACAGCGATGACCCAGTGACTTTAAATATGTAATGTAATATAAAACCATTTACAAATTTCACTATACTTTGCTTCTTTTCAATATAATAAACCAACTATTACACACAAGTCAGCAGATGCAATAATTTTGAGCAATAAAAAAGTTACCATTAACATGTTTTTCCTGCGTTTATATTGTTTGATAGTCAAATACAGAATTCGCAAGCATGTTAAACGGAGCGAGAGGATACCCTACGGTCAATGGCAGCACATTTATACCACCTTACAACCTTAAACTACCAACAACTTTAAACTGGACAAAAGAGGGTTACGTCACTCCTGTGAAAAACCAGGTTTCCTTTATAAAATTTTGCAATTTTTACAAAAAGAAAAATTAAAATTTAAAATCTATCAGTCAAATTAGCATTTAACGTAATAACTATAATTCTAAACATGTACCTCTTTATTATTTAGGGACGTTGTGGATCTTGCTGGGCTTTTGCAACCACCGGAGGTTTAGAAGGGCAACATTTTCGAAAAACAGGAAAATTAGTCTCACTTTCGGAGCAAAATTTGGTTGATTGTAGCAAAGGTATGTCCTTTGAAAAGATAAAATATAAGAAATTAAGGAAGGACATTAGTTCACTAGCTAGTTGTGCCAAGTGCCATTTGAGGTAAAATTTGACACTTATCTTAAGGCTACACACATTTCTAAATTCAGAAAACCTGGGATGCACTGTAGGATTGGTCGACAATGCCTTTAGGTATATCGCAAAGAATGGAGGCATTGATACAGAGGAGTCATATCCTTACAGTGGGAAGGTACGAAAACACATTGCAAACTATCTTCTTTTTTTTCATTTTAATTTATATTATTTTATTACCCATGTGAACGCGTTTAACTACAAAGTCGTAATTTGTATTGGTATATTTTGTTAATGAACATTTCAGAATGGCAGCTGTAAATTCAGGCAATCAGAAGTTGGAGCTACGTGTAAAGGCTTCGTCCAAATTCCTCCCGGTGATGAATTGGTTCTTCAGAAAGCGGTTGCCAGCATAGGTCCACTTACAGTTTGGATCTTTACAAGCAAATCCTTTTTTCTGTACAAGGAGGGAGTGTTTGACGACAAAGAATGTAGTAAACTCATACCAACACACTTTGTTCTACTTGTTGGATATGGGGATCTCAAGGGCAAGGACTACTGGCTAGTGAAGAACAGGCAATTATAGACAATTACAGACAATTAAGTCAGCCAATTTATAAGACCAATGTCATTTAGATTTTGCTTAAGCTCCTCTTCAGCTTCTGTTCAGTTACAATCTCTAGCCGTATTGAGACGTCTTTTATTCCAGTCGGACCTTTACTAAATTTCTTCAACACGCATTATCTTTGTGTAGTAAGAGCAAATACCTGAAGTATAATGGTAACTCAACTTTAACGGTCTGAAAATTGACGCTACCAAGGGATCAAATTTTATCCATCAATATTTGCTATATCATAATCTAACTTTTTAATTTAATTTAACGATTTTACATTCAATGAAAATCGGACAAAGTTACTTAGCTAAGAACTCAAAATTGGTATTGATAATCTCTGGATTTTTGGAATTGATTATATTAAAAACTTGAGAAATGACGATAACTCTTCAATAGATGTGTTTTAAAGTATTTATGAAATTGATCTGTAAATACATCAGAATATAAATGCTAGAACATTGTTTCTTAATACCAGGTAAAGCTAGTTTTCCATAATGGTTAGCTCATGTTGTTGCTCAGGTGAGCGATGTTGCCAATGCTGGTTTAATCCTAGATGTTTAATTGGTTTTTTTTCTATCGAAGTTGGGGAACGTCTTGGGGAATGGATGGCTATATCATGATGTCACGAAATGAAGACAACCAATGTGGGATTGCGACCCATGCTGTCTACCCTATTGTGTAAGACTGTCACTAGTAACAAAGAATTTTTTTAATACTTGCTTAATTGTTATTTTCTTATTTATTGTTTCTTATATACGTTTTAAATTATTTCAGATAAAGCGATTTTACTGATTTCAAATGTAGAACTACTGTAATCTAGCATCACCGGATACTATTCAGGATTTTTCCTTATTCAGCTTTCAATACCCTGTCTCTTTTTGTGGTATTACGATTTAGAGAATGTTTGGTTTAATATATACACGTTAATTGATAAGTTTAAAACATTATTTTAAAAGGAAGTATTTTTACGCTTCCAAGATCGATGATCGGGGGCATATTGTTTTACACACTGTGACCATCTGTTATGTTTTTTTATATTCTTATCTCCTTTAAGAGGGTTTGATGGTCATGGCCATTTTTAGAGTATTTTAGTCTCCTAATGAAGAAAATCTCTATATAAAGATATAGGAAAATCATCAAAATTTAAAGCTAAAATATTTTGATTTTTTCTTTACTAAATGTTTGTTGATGGCCAAATATATCATGTATCAAAGTTTTAGACAGATTTGATGGTTAAATTGTTGACCACCCAGCCTCCTTAAAAGAAAAAAAACCTTTTTTGTTCGAAAAAAAAAATGTAGATATATATAGGGTATATTAGATATTTTGCCCAATTCTAAACTTTAATCGTTGTGTCTTTACTAAAATTTAAATGTGTCGAAATTGATTTTGTGCAGGAATTTTTGTGTCTATTTATATTTATATGTCCATTGAACTTTATTTTAATTTTCATGTTAAAAATTAATGTATGATGTTAATTGTTGTTATAATGATAAAGAATTTTGTTACCTTTATGCATGTTTTTTGTTGCTTCTCATCATTTCAGATGATGTGTTTTTCTGCTTTCTCGTTTAAATTTGAAGACGAAGCCATGTTTTTTTTTCTTATGCATGCTGTAAAAAAATGAAAGTGCAAAACTGTTTCCCCGTCTTATGTTTAATGTATAATAGTTATATTCCTGTTTTTCTCCATGGCCGAGCCATGTCAACGTTGCTTTCTTGTTTTGCACAAATATATCTCCATGTGTATAATATTCAATTCTTTGTTTAATGAAAGACAATTTATGGTGACGTTCTAGTGCTTCACTCCTTTTAATTTTCCTGTTGTACAACAATGAACTTAATATGGAGTTCAATTCTTAGCTTTCTTCTGATTCTAATAAAGTATCAAAAGCATAGATTTGAAAATCCACAACCAGGGACTTGCTTTCATATAAATGTTTCAGTTCGTGTCGTCAATAAAACACCTTTCATATTTTCAAACTTAAGTGTTCCAAACGACTTCCTATGTGTCGGTTACGTACTGACGTCATAATTAATAGCATTATGCTCTACTTGCACATTTCTTTGTTAAGTTTTGTCGTTGTTTTGAGCTCTGGGACTCCTGAAAGTATTTAGAGAATCATCTTTTATAGTCAACTGTACTGATCGTATCTAATTATCAATTATTTAACTATAAGTTTAAGTTTCTGAAATTGCTATTTTTTATGATTTTGTACGTTTCCATCATATTCTATTGGAGCTTTTTTCACCTTATGAAAGAAAAGAGTTATTCAAACCATTTCTCATGAGTTTTAAAGAAAAAAACGAATCTCAGTTGAATACCTTTTTCTAAAAAATGTATGGACTAAGAACTCGAGAGACTAATGTTAATCTGTTGCCTAGGAGAGGGAAGGGGGAAGCGGGTGATAAATTCACAAAAAAGGAGTATGCAACATAGACATAACTCATTTGTACTTGTATTTTGTTGAGTGAACTCGAAGATAAAACGGCAATATAAACCCAAGAACAGCAGCTTGTGATAAACCACTCATTGCAAGAGTCTACTTTACTTCCTAGTTCGGTGTAGTGATTTCACACTAAAAAAATCTTGTATATATTTGGTATAACGAATTTAGAAATTGGCATTCAATTAAGAATTAACCAAAATGCGTTTGCTGCCACAAAAAAAACAGATAAATGATACACATAGGAATCGATAACCAACGTCTTTAAAGGAATTTGGGGATTTGAGCTACTCCAATTTTTTTTTTCATCAAACAAACCTGACACGTTTCAGTAAATGTGTGCTGTTTTTCTCGTTTGAACATTCTGTGGTATGCCATATTGTCTGACATCACACTAGTCGACGAAATGAACATACGAACCATATCATAATAACTTGCATGAGCACGTTATATTCATGGATACAAAAAACATCTTATCAACTGCTTTTCGAAAGCACATGTTCTTTTTTTCAAATAAGGACCGATTAATTTACGACATATATTAAAATCTATCACAGTCGTCAGCCGGTGGACATTGTGAAACATGCAGAAAATAAATCTGAATTATTATTATCTTAAATATGATATGTCTGTACATATGGACATTGAATTTAAAAATGCAATAATTGTTTTAATTTTTATCTTTAATTATTTCAGTCCAAAGCATTTATGATTATACAGAAAATGTAAGAACTAAGTGATGATGTTTAACAAGAATCCGACTACTCAGCTTGCACTAAGATAACATTCAAACGAGTTCATGATACACAAAATCAACTTCACTTTGTACTTTATCAAAATGTCATTATTTCTTCTATGCCAGTTTCCATTTGAATTGGTCGTTACATATGACCGAGGTTTCCTCACGAAACACGCTTTTGACCAACCTGTAGTCATGACTACACATTTGTAGCTTTCATAAAAGCTGCAATAACCATCGTTTAACTAAAAAGACATGTTATTTTTGAAGAGTCTTTTCTGGTAAGTGTAATTGTAAGTAGTAATCATAGCCGTTGTGCATCTGTCAAGGCACTTCCTGCTCTACTATCATCTTGCTTCTAGTTTTCCAAATAAACATGGTAAGTTAGGATGTAATGATTCTTTCTCTCTCTCTTTGACAATTTTTTTAATTTTTATACCACGCCTCTATTTTATTAATGTCAAAAAGACTACGTTTTATGCCAAACAATATGATTTAAGCGGCATTTTTACTCAAGAATTTATTTTTTTTTCTCATTTGTTGTTGCATTGAGCTGAATGTTGATGTATAAATTTAATTATAATGGCTTACCTAGCAATTTGTTGACATTACTGTCACAGGCGTTGAAGTACTTACTTGTCCTTGAGGTTTGTATGTTTGTCACCTTTGGCCGACTTTCTGATCTCGTCCTGGATAAAGAATGGGAAGAATTTAAGCGGACCTACAGTAAAACCTATACAAAACAAGAAGAAAACAGAAGGTTCAAGAAAGTTTCTTATTATACAATATATTAATATATATTCAACAAAGCCCCAAAGCTTGGAACAGTATTGATAATCATACAAATATAATCTGATCAACACGTTAGAGTATGTGTGTGATGTATCTGTAAACTCGTATATAATTCTGCATGTCAGGGAAATATATCTTAGTTAGAGGTTTCTTTTGACATGTGCTTTTATCGGACAAATGAAGATACCATCCTAATTCATAACATTTGATCATTTATATCAGGAAATCCATCTGGCTGAAGAATATAGACATCATCAATAAACACAATATTGAGGCGGACATGGGTTATTATAGCTATAGACTGGGCATGAACAAGTTTGGGGACATGGTACGTATATCAAGCGTTTAAGCAGAACATGACCAGTAAAAGAAAGAAGTGTATCATGCCCTTTATATTTCATTCGCTTGTCCTTTTTCCTTCGGCTTCAATATAAACCTCGGACTTTATTACAGTTTGAAGTATTTTGCTGAACGGATTTCGTATTAAAAATCTGCATCTTATATTATCGTCATTGCTATTAAAAGCGATAAAATTATCATATTTCACGTCAAGAGAAAACAAAAGGCCCATGGGCCACATCGCTCACCTGAGCAACAATAGGCTTAATGGAGTCATAATACAAAATATCTGGACAATGTAGTATAACACACGTAGATCCTGTATAAATAAAAATCCATTTTCCCCTTAGGTATTCTTATGTTTATAATCAAGTCCCTTTTCTAACAGGATGATTATATAGTCATATCACATGTTGAGCACTGCAGTTCTCAACAAGATCCTAGACAATTGTTTATACATGGGATATAAAACCTGCATCAAACTCTGAACCCCTTGTGAGGCCCAAGAATCGTCCAGGGGCCAAAGTCTTAACAATTTTAAAGAATCAGCAATTTGTCAAAATGCTTCCATATAAGTAAAACCATATCCATGTATTATAACATTTCATGTTTTTGTGAATTAAAATGTTTTCCGTTGTAAAATTGGATCCCGAATGTGGCCCCACCCTATTCCTCAAGATTTTGATTTTAACGAATTTGAATCTACACTACCTAAGTTTGCTTTTACTAAAGTTATAGCTTTTCTAGGCAAATGGTTTTTTAGAAGATTTTAAAAGATTTTTCTCTATATATTCCTATATAAAATGTTGTCCCCCCTCCCCCTCCCCGTTGTGACCCCCTCCCACCCTGGGGGATCATGATTTGAACAAACTTGAATCTGCCCAGTCATTACCTGAGGATACTTCCACATAAGTTTCAGCTTGTCTGGCCAATCGGTGTTTTGGAAGAAGGTTTTTAAAGATTCTTCTCTTTATATTCCTATGTAAAAATTCAACACCCCATTGTGGCCCCATCCTACCCCTGGGGATCATGATTTGAACAAAATGGAATCTACCCTCAAGGGGATGCTTCCACACAAGTTTCAGCTTTCCTGACTGATTGGTTTCTGTGAAGAAGATTTCTAAAGATTTACTCTATATATTTCTATGTAAAAGATTCGACCATCCATTGTGGCCCACCCTACCCCCAGGGGTCATGTGTTTCTGAACTTTGAATAAACACTAGCTGAGGATGCTTCCGCATAAGTTTCAGCTTTCCTGGCTAATTAGTTTCTGAGAAAGAGATTTTTAAAGATTTACTCTATATATTCCTATGTAAAAATTCGACCCCCCCCCTAATTGTTGCCCCACCCTACCCCGGGGGTCATGATTTTCACAACTTTAAATCTACATTAGCTCGGGATGCTTCCACATAAATTTCAGCTTTCCTGGCTAATTAGATTCTGTGAAGAAGAATTTTAAAGATTAACTCTATATATTCCAATGTAAAAATTCGACCCCCAAATTGTGGCCCCACCCTACCCCCGGGGGTCATGATTTTCACAACTTTAAATTTACACTAGCTGGGAATGCTTTCACATAAGTTTCAGCTTTCCTGACTTTTTAGTTTCTGAGAAGACTTTCAAAGATGTACTCTATATATTCCAATGTAAAAATTTGACCCCCCCATTGTGGCCCCACCCTACCCCCGGGGGTCATGATTTTCACAATTTTGAATATACACTACCTGAGGATGCTTCTACATAAGTTTCAGCTTTCCTTGCCAAATGGTTCTTGAGTAGAAGATTTTTGAAAATTTCTCACAATTTTCCAATAATTCCCAATTATCTCACCTTGAAAAAGGGCGTGGTCCTTATTTTTAAAATTTGAATCCTCTTTGCCTTAGGGTGTTTTGTGCCAAGTTTGGTTGAAATTGGCCCAGTGGTTCTGGAGAAGATGTTAAAAATGTGAAAAGATTACTGACAGATAGACAGACAGACAGACGGACAGACAGACAAACAGACTGACAAAATGTGATCAGAAAAGCTCGCTTTAACTTTCAGCTCAGGTGAGCTAAAAATCATCTAAACACTAAGACAATTCAAGAACTACTATTAATCATGAGTTTCGTGTACTCAGGATTAACTATGTACCACTGAGCTGATGTTTTAGATCTATGACTATTTACGAGTTGTGTCCTGATTGAAATCATAGAAAAATTAAATATATACATTACACAAATATACCTAATTCGGCCTATCAGGATGACTCGAGAAACTTAATCACTATCACACCGTTGAGAGCCTTTTACACTCTCTAGGGCGACTGATGACTTTCAAATTAACTAAAGTTAGTCATTTTTTGGTCAATCATGGATGATATAAGTTCGCATGATAAGTTGCCTAATACGCTGACTAAAGGAAGGCGCAAAACTGTCAAATACGCTATTACTAATTAATACACGGTAGTAGTAAATTTACATTTAAAATATACTGACATAATCAAGTGAAAGCTTTTTATCTTTTTTATTAAATCATTAAAAACATATGCAAATTAGTAAATATTCATGAGCCTAGAGGACACTTTAAAACTGTGAGAATACTATAAGAATATTAAGTCGAAAAACCATACTAGGCTGTTCCAAAAGTCAACAGTTACCTTTAAAGATAAAACATATTTAACGTCCATATATTTATATTTCTCGATAGACAAGTAATGAAGTCACTACCACGACGAATGGATCGAACGGATTCCCTGTCCTCAATAGCACCATGTTTCTTTCGCCAAACAAATTAAAACTGCCAGAAACTGTCAACTGGACAAACGAGGGTTATGTGACTCCCGTGAAAGACCAGGTTTCGTTGTCGTCGATTTAAATACCTTTATTTTCTACAATGTCTGAAAGTTATTAAATACGGATAAAGGAGTAAAGTTTCATTATTATTTTTTAATTCACCATAATAAGCACGTACATTTTTAACGGGTTTATTTTGGATTATATAAATTGAACGGTTAAAAAATTGATTTCAAAATTTAACGCAAAAAATATATTAAAATACTCGAATAAATATTAAGTTACTTTCTTACCATACAGGGTCATTGTCAATCCTGCTGGGCTTTTGCAGCCACTGGGGGATTAGAAGGGCAACATTTTCGAAAAACAAAGAAATTAGTCCGCCTTTCAGAACAAAATTTGGTTGACTGTAACAAAGGTTTATTTTTTAAAGGGATGATATACTGTTTTCATCGGTTGAATAATCCATTTAACCATTTCTTGCATTCATCAAATGACAAATTTATTTCAGTTACCTAATCTAATACTAAGGTAAAAATATGTTTAGAAAACCTGGGATGTACTGCTGGAACTCCTGAAAATGCTTACAACTATATTGCAAAAAATGGAGGAATTGACACAGAGGTATCATATCCGTATGTTGGAAAGGTACGAAAACCAATTCTCTCTCCTGACTTTGTGAATGTCACATTTAAACATGGATAAATGCATCTGATTAATCTAATTGATGTTTCATGAACATTCAAGAATGGGAAGTGTAGATTTCGGCCAACAGAAGTCGGTGCCTCCTGTCAGGGAATTGTCCAAGTCCCTGCTGGGGATGAGTTGAGTCTTCAGAAAGCAGTAGCTAGCATTGGCCCAATAGTAGTGAGTTTGGACGCCAGCAAAAAGTCGTTTCGACTATACAAGAATGGAGTGTATGACGACAAAGCATGTAGTAAAAAGCTGATCAGCCATTATGCTTTGATTGTTGGATATGGAGAATACCAAAACAAAAAATACTGGCTCGTTAAGAACAGGTAAATATTTAGTCATTACAGGATCCTATATCAGGCTTGTTACTCAACAAGATCTTATGCTTATATATTTTATTGTTAAAACCCTTTTTGATAATGTTTGCTTATATTGCAAAGTCTTGAAGTAATTTAATTTGTTGTCTTTCACTTTTAAATAAATACTTGTTTGACCGTCTGATTTAAAGGACAGTTTATTTTGTCTGTGTTTAGTTCATCTCAGTTGCGACTCTAGAACATTAGTGAAATTTTAATTGTAGCACTGTACCAGCAGGCAGGCTACCAACGAAAAAGTAAAACTTCAAATTTGTTGGGTTTATATTCTGTTATTGTTTTGTTGTTCTTGGTTGAATAATGCAGTATTTTGTTTTAGTTGGGGAACTTCTTGGGGAATGGACGGCTATATGATGATATCTCGAAATCAAGACAACATATGTGGAATAGCGAACCAAGCTATATACCCGTCTGTGTAGGACATCGACGCTATTAACAAATCAACATTATAACTCAATACACAAATTTAAAAATGGAAAATATGAGGACTTCTAACGAGAGAAATATGGAGTGTTTTCATTTCTTTAAATTGGTTTCTTTCAATCTTTCATTGGTTTAATATGCTTTATAATCGTTTCAATTCAAACCTATATGGTGGTTTTGTATTCTTTTCTGTATTGTAATAATAATTGAAATATATTAATGAAAGATGTATACTCATTATTATATATTAATTTCCCGTTCTGACAAATTTAAATTCCAAATTAAATGTTCCAAACTTCTGAGCAAAAGTAAAAAAAAAAATACCAAACTCCAAAAAACTGTAAAACGTATTTTTAAAATAAAACAACAACACTACCGATATATTTATCGACGCTGGAAGGTCGTTAATAATTGTTAGATATCGCATCAATAAAGTTTTTGCATTTTTTCATTAAGGGAATGATTTTTTTCTTCTTCAATGTTTCTGTAGTGCTTGTTCTTTTGTCTTACATTGATGAATTTTTGTAGGCGGCTTACTGTTTAGGTTGGTTAAAAAGTTGAAATGTCTGTTGTTATATTATTTTTAGAAGAAGCTCTTGTTTTAGCATCTATTGTTTTGCTTTTATAAAAGGTTTCGGAGAACAAAAACGAGATGGTTGCATTGTCTTAAACTTTTTTTTATTTTGTAAACAGAGTTAACCATACAAAGTTTTTCATAGCTTACAAAGTAGCTGTCGAGTTCTATATAACCTTCAATAAACGTACATCGTTCAAGTGTATGTATATTGAACACCAACCCGATAGGACGAGTAGACATCCATCAAAACCACACAAGGATCTTCTGGTTTTCTTTTTACGAGTCCGATCCGTGCCTACCGTATGCGTATACCGGCATAATATGTATAAATAAACAAATGTTTTATATACTTTGAAAATTTTTGATACATACCTATATAAATATCAGATAACATTCGATGATTCATTAAATATCACCAAAATTAAGGTATCCACTCCTTGTTTTCTATTTTTAAAAGTGTAAAAAGCATGGAACACATAGATTACATCTTATCATTCGTTATTCTTAGACAAGCAGAAAGACATGTAAATGTGATACTGATGATGTGGTTTTTAAGTGACCTCTTAAATGAAACCAAGTAAAATTTAATCAATTACAGGGCAATATGGTGAGGTTGTGGTTATAAAAATACAACTAAATACTATAACATTTGTACATATTGATGGCCTTTCTTTGTTTCATTTTATTAGAATTATAGATAGCAACATGTTTGAATAGCAAAGAGCTTCACTTAAAGCTCGTTGATTTTAATGCTATATATAAATATCATGTTTATTGTTTATTCTATTTTCGCAAAATGTATTCAATATACATGATTCTCTGAACGCTACTAACGATCGATCAAACATAAACTTGGAAACCAAATTAATTAACATATCTTAATATTAAGATTTTTTCGCGTCTTTCTTTCATTTTAGCCGCATATCCAAATAATTAGAGATCCCGATATCTTTTGATCATTTTTACAATATAAATGACAAAAATTGTTTAATTAAAAAAAGATACCAAAGAGCGATGCAAAAGTTACGAAAACTTTTTTTCAAGTGGATGCTGGAGATATTTCATCTAGAAATTACCATCTTAAGCAGTTTGCCATCATCCCTTCAAACCAGTTTTTTTAAGAGTGCGTACCAACTTTGGTTCTTATCAATTTATATACTTTGCCATACTGTGAAAGGGAGAAAAGAGAAGCAAAGAGAGGCAGAATGAAAAGGAAGTTTTATAGGGAAACGAGTATAAGAGCATTCAAGCTTTTATTAATAAATATCAATGTGCAGGAGTACAAGAGGTAACAAATATTCTTATTTATGCATTTCTTTCCAAAAAGCTAAACCATGATTATAGTCAGTTTAGATTTAGATGAAAAAAATATTGATTTCTAGTATCAATTGACCGATTTATCGTTTTTATCGATCAATTTTAAATCCCTAGATCTCCGTATTGTTAAGAATTAGTTTATATCTCCACCTTATTATCATCTTTAAAATTTCTGCTTCATATGAGCCAAAGTTGATACGGAGGATAAATTTGGCTTATATACAAGGTTTCGATGATAATAATCCATCGCTTATGCAAACCTTATTTATTTTTCACTAAATTGATGTTGGGATTTTACCGGATACTACGTAAATACTGTATTGTAGCTTGTCGTGATATTTTCTTTTGTAAGCTTTTGTATATTACATTCCATTATTTAAAAGATTCTTACCGAGAATAGTAACTAAGAGCCATGGCAGTAAATATTTATTTTTCTTGACACACACAATTTAAAATGTGTTAGGAATCAATACCCCATTAACACATAAAAGAGGATTTTGTCGCAAAAAATGCAGCCACTGGTTATCTTATATACCCGGCATTTTACATGTTGTGAACATACTACTATATAGATCTCGATGGAGTCTGAGGGGAAACATACCCGATGCCTACAGTTGACCAAGGCTATAGGCGTCCGACTATTGTTTATTTTGCATTTTCTACTGGCTATATCAAGGGTGATTACAATATTAAATGTACCAAAATCGTGGATGTTTTCCTTTGGCGCTCTGCTTTTGATTCTAGAAGGTTTACATGCTGTTTTTCGTAGAAATGGCTTGGAACACAAATGGTAAGTTTTGGTTTTAAGATTTGAAAATGTAATTAACAACACCACAAAAAGATCACAAAGTGAATCTTAAGCAGTTGATTTTTATTTATTTTTGTAAAGATATCAACATCACATATCAGTATATAGATAGTATAGTAGAGAGAGCGAATTAAAGAGAGAGTGAGATAGAAAAAGAGTATTATTAATATGAAAAATACTTATTACAGAGTAAGTCCTGTCTATTTATTTGGGTATCATTCTTATGATTTTCAGCTTTATTATAAGAAACATATTTGATATGTGTATCAAAGTAAATTTTAATTGTGATATTGCCACATACAAATTTATAGGCTTTTCATGGCATATTGCAGTTAAAACATAAAACTTTAGCCATAAAATGATAATATTCGTTTTTTTTTAATACAACCTAAAATAAAGGATTTCCTTGTTATATCTGTATGAAGACTCGTCTTATTTTATAAATAGTACGTGAAGTCTTGCAGCCATTTTTGAAAGAAATCACGCCCAGAAAATATATGTTGTAATGTTTTTTCCACAGATTGACACAAGTACAATACTTTGAAACAGTTCTTTTTATTCTTGAATAAGAATGAGCAAAAAGGTTAGATTTTTTGTTTAATTCTTGATTGAAACAATTGAAGCTTGCTGTAGTTTGTCACTCTGAAGTTTATTTTATGAATTGTTTTCCATTCATTATAATAAAAACTCAAAAACTCATCCTATTTGGTTTTTGCCCGCTGAAACAAAATCATTCTGAATTAAAATTTCATAGAAGGATTTTGATTGCTTTACATTTCACAAGTGTGTACATATTAATAATAATTAATGGATCTGATTTCTTTAAATGTTTCTTTCATAACCAGAGGTTTTTAAGGCATTTAAAGCATGAATAATACTAATATATTCCATGTAAATTTTTTCTAACCTTTGGAATTTCACAGAAAAAAATCACACTTTACTATATGTACATCTTCTCTGAAAGTGAAAATACTGTTAAACGCTAGGCAATCAAATCAAAAGACAATTCCCATATACAGTTTTATTCAATGTTGAAACTCATTATTAATACAAATCGTCATAAAACAGGTGATATACTTAGACCTGAAACTAAATCTATTTGCCGGCAATTGATAAGTGCTTTTAATAAATTATGATCAATTTGAATATCGGATTCGGAAACACCAAAGGCATATTCACTCTAACGCTTGTATGAATTAGGTCAATTTCTTATTTCCTATATCAAACCCAAAGACGATCTCAACAGTCTCTAAAATATCTAATGCCTTTTCATGGAACCTTTTTCAATTTTTCAAGGAGGGAGTTATTAACCATAAGTATCACATCCTACAAAAGATTGGATTGATCAAGTGTAAACTTACTTAGATTTCTACTGACAGATTAAAACATTACCATGCCAATGATACTGTACACCATATCTCCAAGATAGCTGTTTCTGTGGATGCCTTTATTGAAAGCGTATGAAGGAAAAGGATATAAAAACAATTAATACTACTGTTAAACATAATTTTCATATTGCAAATTATCATTTATGTTTTCTTAGAGTATCTTTTTTATAAAAAGGAATAATGTTGGATGTCATTTTCAGGGTGTCTTTAGCGACGCTTCTATTCATCATGCTTGATGTAGGTCCAATTTGGATCATGGAGCTTAACAAGGCAGATCGGACCACCGGTAGAATGTCGGACACTAGCAATGAGAAGGGATATCTAAATACGTCAACACAGGTAAACACAAACGTTACGTAGCTGTTTTCATAAATAAGTTCTTAGAAATAGGTCATAAACGAAAGCTATATATCTGCTAACACCACAAAATGGAGCAAAAAACCAGAAAGGAAATAAATGTCATATTGACTTTTTGAAACTTTAACCAAACAGGAATATTTTGAAAATAAGAAATATAAATTTGCAGAACCCCCATTTGTTTTCATATTTTAAATAATGTCCTAAATAGGTTGATTTTATTAAAACTGATTATTTGAGATTGAGAACAGTATTTTTTGGTGAAAATTTTATGGCGTAAAGTAAAACAAATTATACTTGCTTGCTCAATAAGAAATATCGTTCATCTAGTTAATATTCCCTGTCTCACAAAAGTGAAGTGAATCATGATTTTGAGAGAAAAAAGATGAAAATGAAAATACCTTATTTCTTGACGAATACAAATTTTCTATTTTAAACCGATGACAACATGTAACGATCGTATTAACGGCAGTATTTATAGTTTATCATTTAAAGCGTCCTAGATGCATTTGTCCTTTTCACATTATAACAACATTTCAGCGTTTGAGAATCTTTCTCGTGCTCACGCTCACGCAATTTGAAGTAACATTCTCCATAATTCGTGTGACTTGTAGAAAACGTTTCCAACTGCTATGCTCCGCTTACTTTTGAACACTATATGTAAAACTCTTAACATAATTTTAAACGAAAATATTCAATTACATATCCATATTAATGCCGATGCTAAAAAAAACTTCGAATTATTTTTGGTTAAACTGTTTAATAAAATTTTGTTCGTTTCAGAATTTTCCATTGACAAACTTTATTCAGCTTGATGACAACGTTTTTGTTTACGCAATAGAACAGAGCTTTCTATTAGTCATAATTATCGGTAGATGGATACTGCCAAAGGGTCAGATGTCACGTGACAAACTATCTAATCTGTTGCTGGTTATGATCGGCAAAGCTTGTGACATTACAGATTTCTTCACGCTGTTCTCACACAAGAACGTAGCACTTGACAGAACCTTCACATATGTTGTCCTCGTGGTGTGGAGTCTAAGTGTGTTTCAGTTTCCCATCTCCTTTACAGTGTCAAGAGACGACAACCTTGTCATTAGTATCCATAAAGACAGGCAGTTTATGAAGGTGATTGTACGAACCCTGAACCTGTGCTTCAAAACGGAAATTTGGAGCATTTTGGCGTCAATCTCCATGCAGGAGCTCCCATTTCTGATTTGTCGTTGCTACGCCATCGGTGCTCTAGGAATTGTTGATGATACCATAATGTTCTTCTTATCCAAGAACTCGTTGATAATATCCATGTACGTGTATCGCCTTGTTTCCCTGTGTCTGGAGGCAGATCCTGGTGAAAACACTTGTATGAGTACTGCAGTTGAGAAATTCAAAATCAAGGAAAGAAATGGAATCGTTACAGCACATGAAAAAGAGAATTTTGGAGAGAAAATATCATTTGACCTTTCAGCAAACAGTCCATCTGATTTAAATCTACAAATGAAGAAACCCATGAAAGTCTCTAATTATACAGTTGATACTTTAGTGAAAGTTGATTGAGAAACCCATGAAAGTCTCAAATTATACAGTTGATACTTTAGTAAAAGTTGATTGACAGAACAGTGAGAAAAATTACTTTTCCTGAAAATGTTAATTATTCAAGCCTAACCAGTGATTGGAAAACTTTTTACTAGAATGGGGTATGGCGTAAACTCAAGACATAGAGGGTTATACTCCGCGGTTTACTTGATAAATGTAGGCAACAATTTCTATCCCTACAAATGTTTCTATAGATAAATCTATTGTATTCCTACAGTACACTCTCATTTCATTTATGCACTTATATACATCACTTTTTTTGTTTTGCGGTGAATTTTTTACGATGTCACAACTTCGATTCTTTCTCTCTAGCGTAAAATTATTTTCTTTTATTGACTTGACCTTTTCCATGAAGTAATAATTTTATCAGAAATGCACACATGGAACAATTTGTTGACATAAATTATGTCTGTCATGTGTCCTCAGAGAATGTTTAAACTGATTGTGACAAAATAAAGATCTGAGTTCATACTAAAACCAAGGTGTTATTAGATTTAAATTAAAATCTTGTAATGTATAGAAACTGATCATATCATGGTCTGCTGGTACAAGACGCTATCAATGCTTCTTTTCAGAGACACAACAATTTAAATCTTGATATTCATCTATAAAATACTGTGAACAAGAGTATTGTATAGCATTTTCCTTAGATCAAATTTTAAACAGAATTTAATTCAATTTGACTTAGAGGAATGCTTCATCTAAAAGTATAAATCATTTGGCCAAAACAACAATAACTGTTCAAATACATCACAATAGATACCAATGTAAAACGTAAGATATTTTTTTTTAAAAATATTCCTTCTCCCTGTGAAATTAGAATTCGAATTTACAATTAAAGAAACCTTGTTTATATAAGGAGGTGATATGTCACAGACAATGTACAACAAAACAGGTTATCGAATAAATCAGAAAATATCAATGGAGTTTTTTTAATTTGTGTCCTCTTCCACAAACACATAATTATTTTGGTTAACACTACAAAGCTTGTCTTCTGTATACGGAATACTTTGTAAAGGTTTATAAATCAATTTTAACTTATATAAAATCATTTGTTAATTTTGTATCGGTCGTATTTTGTACTAGATAAAAAGTATTATAGCACGTTTTTCCTTTGTTGAAATGTTTGTGTAAATAATCTATAACTAGATTTTTATATTCATTGATAAGTACGTAACAATAGAAATTGTTTGATTTTTTGAAATTCTATAGTTAAGATATGTCATTGTATATCTATATTTCATCAGCGCTTCTAAATTAAACGAATCTTAAGAATTTGAATTTGAATTTGATTCACGTAAAAGTTGCAAGTCTGCAAGGATACAGATATGTCATTGATGTGTTTCGCAGAAATGGCCTGGTGAACAAGAGTTGATGTTTTCGTATAATATAGAGGTTTTTTTAAAAAATGTATAATAGGTTAATTTCGTATTAATTTTCACTGCGTACTCTTTGTATATAATACCACAATATGGTCTATACTGATACATGTTTTCTGTGAACTCAAATTTGACATATAAAATTTGATTTAAAAATATTAACGAAATGAGAAACAGAGGGGGAGATTTTGCAGCCCTCTGCTGTGATACATAGTCTTATATGCAAATTCGCATACAGATTTATAAGTATGCTGACATTCAGTTCACTTAAAGCAATGCTTAAATTTAAACAAGTTCAAAATCTAAGAATTATATGCTTTTAAAGAAAAGAAAAAAAGTCGCAAAGGAAAATACAGATTGTGAGTCCTAATTGGAAATGCGGTTACCTCTATCCTCCTTGTACCGAATATGATAATTAAATACCGGGTATATAGTCAAATGCATGCAAACTCTAAAACAGTACGGACTGCTCTTTCTTGCATTACAAGGTGCAAGTTGGAATTAATTTTGAAATCCAAAATAATACATCAGCTCCTTCTAAAATAGGATAGAGGAATTGTATTGTTTTTATCTCACCTGAGCTGAATTTCTGATCAAGTTTTGTCCGGCGTCCGTCTGTTTGTCCGTCTGTCTGTAAACTTTTTACATTTTCGACTTCTTCTCCAGAACCACTGAGCCAATTTCAACCAAATTTAGCATTATTGAGTAAAGGGGATTCAAGTTTGTAAAAATGTAGGGCCACCCTCTCTTTCAAGGGGAGATAATTAAGAATTAATGAAAAGTTGTTGGTATTTTTCAAAAATCTTCTCAAAACCAATTGGTCAGAAAAGCTGTAACTAATATGGAAGAATCCTCAGATAGAGTAGATTCAATTTGGTTCAAATCATGGTCACAGAGTAGGGTTGGGCCACTATTAAGGGTCAAATTTTTACATAGGAATATATATAGAAAAAAATCTTTAAAAATCTTCTTCTCAAAACCAATTGGCCAGAAAAGCTGTAACTTGTGTGGAAGCATCCTCAGGTAGTGTAGATTCAAGTTTATTCAAATCATGATCCCTGGGGATAGGTTGGGGCCACAATGGACCGGGGGGGGGGATTTTTACATTGGAAATAAATTTGATTATTCTCAAAAACTCAAATGTTATAATATATGGTATTACTTATGTGCAAGCACTTTGACATTTGTTGATTCTCAATTGTTTAGACTGTGGACAATTCTCGGGCAACACAAGGGGTTCAAAGTCTGATGTAGGTTTATTATTATATGAACAGTTGTTTAAGATCTTCTTGAGAACTGCAATGCTTGATATGTGATATGACTATTAAATCATCCAGTTTCAAAAGTGTCTCAATGTTTAACAAAAGAATATCTGGAGAAAACTTTGAAAATCTTTTTAAACAGGATCTATTTTACTACATTGTCCAGATATTTTGTATATGACACCATAGCTGATTTTATTATGGCTATTGTTGCTCAGGTGAGCGATGTGGCCCATGGTCCTCTTATTTTGGGGGGTTTTTTATGGAAGCGGAATGAATTGCGTATGCGTATTACTAGTATAGATTAAAAAGATCCCTATCATTAGCTAAAAAATAAACAATATTTTAGGCAAGTATTTCACAAAGACTGTGTTCTAAAAATGTAAACTTACATCTGTTGTTTTATAATCTCCGTTATTAAAAGTCCCTGTACCAATACAGTATTTGAAATACCGAAATTTCTACTAGAAACACTATAATATGCTAAAAATTGAATGGGAAATAAAAATAAATGAACACTATAACCAATTTTAATTGCAAAAGCTCGGTATGGCATATGATTTGGAACCCCGACATACCATCTGTTATGGCATTGCCTACTTAACTGTATCCTGCATTTTGGTGAAGCGTTTGATATTACTTCAGAGATAATGTACTGCAGTCATCACCTGTTTTTGTACAGCGCGATGTTCTTTTTCTTTTAAAGATATTATCTACAGATTCATATTTATTTCATATTTTGGTTACTAAGAAATCAACAGTTGGTCTTTGGGTCATCAAAATAAAAATCCACAACTTTGTAAAAGAACTATGATCCAAAAGCCGAAATTAAAAGCAGCGTTTTTTTCTCTTTCAAAGTAAATTAATTTAAGGTAGATTTATTTTTTCAATCAACTCAAGATTGCCATTTTTTCTGCTTTTTAATTGTTTTTTACATTACACATTACCATACTTAGTTGATTTATATACACCGGTACACGCGGTAAATAAACAAAATAGGGCTTCACCGACTTTATAAAAAGTGAGGGTGATTAACATGAAAATATATGACAGCAAAGAAGATTGACATGGATAAAATTTACATGTGTTTATCAAAACCGCTGTATTACTAAGTTCAGTCAGGAAATTCATTAGATTAAAAGGAACCCATATGTATTTTCTAATGATTAAAGATATAAAAAGATTGTTTTAAACATGTATAAGAGCAGTCTTGATTGCTTTTTTTTAAAAATAAATTATGCTGTGTCCAATTTTAAAATACTTAGGTATTCAGGTTCGCCAACTTTTTTATGATAAAATTATAGTCATAATACCAGGAATTTTTATAAGCTTAATTTTGAACTCAGTTCACGATGTAAGGTAGTACGAAACAGCTTCTGATTTCAATTTACTCATATCTTCTAAAAACTCTTACTGACTTTTGATAACAAATGTGTAAGTTTTATAAGCATCACAAGCATTTGTTTAATACCAAAAGTAGCTTTTAATTAAAAGTCTTATTTGTTTAAATATGTTAAAAATCTTGACAACCTATTGCATAGTCTTTACATTTTAAGGCTTAACAAATCCAATATAAAAACTCTCGGTAATATTTGGATTTTGGAAAAACCTGATTTGCCATTTTGTATGGCATTGCCTACTTTTGCGTTAAACCGGATAGATTTCACACTGCGTAATGGCAATATTATACTGTCTACAAATACAACCAACGCTGCTGTCTTTTTCGAAGATAAAGCACTGATTAAAATCTATTTCAAATTCCATTTACTTAGAAATCAGCAGTTGGTCTTAAAAAATGCAAACCTTTGTAAAAGAACTGAAAAAACAAAGTTGAATTTCAAAGAAACTCTATTTTCTCTTTCAAAGTCAGATAGTTAAAAGCAGATTTTTGTTTCTCTTAGGACAAGAATGACCATTTGATTCTAATTGATAATCTATTGGTAAGACAGATTTTTAAAAGCATGATGTAGTTTATTCGTCTTATCTAAGTACCATGTTCACATAATCAAGGTACATCATGTATATTAAGATGGTCGTCGTGTATCCACTTCGTGGGGATTTAGGGAGGTATGCCTAAAAAATGTATCCACAGTAATTAAGATTGACATGGATAAAATTTGAGCGATTTGTATCTTTTCTATCAAAATCAGGAACTTATTCCAAGAGATCAAAAAACTACATTTTTACTTATAGATGATTAAAGGGGACATACAAATTCAAATGATGAAAGTCACCCGAGTACAAACTCTTTGGAGTTATCTTACAGACTTCGCATGTAGCTGAGCTTAGATTTTCATGGTTCAAGAATGGCTTGAGATTTAGTTTATCAAAGAAATTGATCGGAATTCATTTTATTACGTAATAATCTTGTATTTTACAACTTAAAAGAAAACCAATGTTCTCCTCCTTGTTCCCTCTGAATTTTTCATCCATCAAACTTTGATGTAAATAGGATTGAATGATTGCACAATAGGATGTTGATACAAAAGCTCTTTCCAGGTGTGCTAACAAGTGGACAAATATTGTCTAAGAACAGTTTTTGAAAGATATTATCAGTGGATTTCGTGGGAACTCATACAACGAATTTCGATCTCATTGAATATTAGCCTACTGATAAAGCTTACTGGAGTAACTGAATATTGATTTAAACAAGGAAATCTCAATCTCAAAAATCATGTTCCTGTGTGCATGGACCAGTAAATAATTCAAATCAATTCTTTAATAAATCAACAGTCGTGTTCTAACAGAGAAATATATCAGTCAAATATTACAGTAGTCAGTATTGCAGGTGAAACATTTGTCGGGCTTTTACAAGCATGCATTTAAGCTAAAAGTATGCAATATGCGAAACCCCCTTATTTAAATCAGAAATAAGAATTATGAAATATGAAAATAGTATTAATATGTAGTTTAGTGTAAAAATATACATGGGCCTTAATATGTAAATCTCTGGGGTTTGTATTCGGTCAAATAATGTTTAAACTGTTTATTACCTCGTTAGTTATTCATATTTTTAGATACAATTTATAAAATGGAAAAATGAAAGGAAATATATCTTTTTTATGCAGGAATTTTTTTTTTCATTTAATTTCAATATATAAATAAAAAATATAGATTGTTCACTAACGCAAAATAAAAATGTTAACTTTAACAACTCAATTTTTTTGTGCATTATCTTGCATCAAAGACATTGATTTGTATTGTGAATGAATTGAAAACCTTCCCAATGCCCTTTCATACCAACTAAACTTTGGACTTCATTTCGTTGGCCAGAGCAATAATGCTTTTGTCTACGTCATAAAATAGGGTATTCTGCTGATCATGGTCATTGAGGGATTGGTCCAACCAAACGCTTAGATATCACGTGACAAACTAACATTGTTTGATTGGTAAATATTGTGACATAACAGGTTTCTTCACGCTCGTCTCCCATAAGAACATGTCACTCGACAGAACATTCACATATGTTGTACTGGTGGTTTGGGGTCATAGTGTGTTTCAGTTTCCCCTCTCCTTCGCAGAGTCCAGAGAAGACAACCTAGCTCATCATCAGTATCCATAGAAACAGTCGGTATATGCAGGTGGTTGTACGAACCATGAACTAGTGCCTCAAAACGGATATCTGGGGCATTTTGGCGTCAAAGTTCATGCAGGAGCACCCGTTTTAGAATACTGTCAATGACAGGTCAATGAAAAGTCAATGATAATATGAAATAAATGTACCTTTATGCATTGTTTAACTGTGTCTTGAAACAGTATTGAAACTAGAGTTGAGAAAATCAAATTTAAGGATAAAGATGAAAGCAAATGAGGATTTGAGACAGATTGTGTTTATATTGAACTTTCATTAACAGTATTCATTTGTCATAACGCAAGAAATACCCAGAAAATAATTTGGTAAAAGTTGATAAACAAACTATAGAAGAGACAGTTCATTGAAAAATAAAAATGAAACTAAAAACGGAAAAATTCCTCTTGTTTTTGTCACCAAATAAAATCCAGGCATACAGCATCTTAAACGAAAACTGACTAAATACTGGCACATTCTTACAAAAGAACAAGAATGTAAACAAATTTTCTCAGAATTACCGATTGTGTCCTACAAACGTAATAAAAATATTGGTGATGTTCTCACCTCCTCAATTATTAAACAATAACTAATATATGTACTATGTACATACACAGACAGTTATGCAAATAAACTCCCGATGAGGCGGATTTGCAGCAAAAAAAAAAGAAAGAAAAAAAAGGAATACCTAAATTATAAACCGATTCCTATTTGAAAACAATTTATTACCCATTAACCTCGTATCACACCGCCGAAACACTAAATTAGTGTAGAGTCAAGTGAAGGGGGGTGCGTGGTTGATGGGAGCCACCTTTTTGAAAAAAACCCCAATATGATTCGAAAACCTTCTACTTAATCTTTTCTTGGTGTTCCTCACCTACATTTCCTCATATGGACTTTTCGTTTACTGTTGAGCGTGTAATTCTCATGCATTAATACTGCATACATTGTTATTTTCGCCTCGTATTATTTTCGCCCTTCTACACTTGCAAACGGTTTCGTCCCGTCTTGAATTCGCCCAGGTGCAATTGTGTTAAAGAGATATCATTTGTGACAATGGAATTCGCCCAGTTTTTAATTCGTCCACTGACAACGAGAGCGAAAGGGGCGAAAATAAAACGGGGCGTAAATTTTCCTGAATACAGTAAATAAATCTCTGGGTATTGTATTAGGATAGTTAGCTTAAATTGAGTAACTTGGTTTTTTTCATATTTTCTCACATTTTAGATACAAATTATAAAAAGAAAAATCGACGGAAACATATTTCTTTTTTTTTAAGGTTCTATTTATTAAAAATAAATTTCAATAAAGACATAAAAAGTAAAGATTGTGCACGAATACACGATCAAAATCTTTACTTCAAAGTTCAGAGAAAACAACCTCGTCATCAGTTTCTAAAGAGAAATCTGGACATTTTGGCGGCAATCTTTAAGCAAATTAAAGTTCGACCCAGATTGTGTTTTTATTAAACTTTCATTAAACAGTCTATCTGATCTATTTTTAATCATTTAGCAAAACCCAAGAAATTCCCAGAAAATACTCAGTATGCTTGTTGATAAAATGTGTTTAAAGTTGATAAACAAACAAAGCAGATCGAAGTAGACTCCTTTCCTGGATATGTTTATTATTCTTGTATTTCACAAATGATTGGAAACCTTCTACTAAAACTTTTCTTTGAAGAGACTACTGTGCATATTGTTAAGCATTTAACTTCGAGCATTGTTTGATAAAAATTCATATTTTAATGCATATTTAAAATCCGACCACTGCAACCAAGGTCGCCAGATAAATCTCAACTACCGGTAGTAACCAAACAAAGATCTATATCACTCTTTAAAGGGGCATGGTCACGATTTTGATCAAATTCTATTTTTCTGTTTTTATTATTTACAATGTTTTAGGAATGCATTTCTAATGATCAAGTGAAATTTGAGAGTCAGTCATAGAGTTACAAGCAAGATATAGGGCTTACAATTCTTTGTCATGTAAACAAGGCTCGTGCCCTGTTTTTGTTTACATAGGTTCAATAAACCAGTAAAAAATCTTTTTCTAGCTGATTTGTCTATCTTCTTATTCATTTTAAGCATAAATAAACAGTTCCTAACGTTTAACAAATTCATTTTAGGTCTAAAACTGGAATTCCCACTTTAACATTCAAAATGTAAACAAAAGCTTTGTTTACATAGTAAAGAATTGTAAGCTCTGTAACTCGCTTATAACTCAACGAATGACACTCAAATTTTGGTTGCCTTTTAAAAATGCCTTACTGAAGCATTGTAAACATTAAAATCGGAAAAATAATTTTTGACCAAAATCGTGACCATGCCCCTTTAAATACATTACATCAGTATACATTTCTAACGGAAAGTTTTTGACCCGCGTTTTTTTCTTTATGCACACAGATATCATTATAATTTAGTCTTGCGGCAACTTGAATCCTCTGTCATAACCTCGGTCATTTCATTCTAAAATAAGTCAAATGATTTTCCATTATTAGTTTATTCCTAAAAACACATAAAATTTGAGAAAAAACAATGCATAAATATTTTATTGTAACTACATTATCTTTCAATTTTTGAAGTATTTTCTTCGTGTTTGTTCAAACTAATTATTAAAATCACATCGCATATAAAAATCAAATTACATAATACAAAGGTTATTATAAAATACAGAATGTATCTTGGAGGTTGAACGCATGAAGAATGCAGAAATATTTAATTTTTGATATACTCGTGCGTTTTTTCATGTAATTATTAAATGTGCAGTGAAGATTGGATCAAAACATATTATGTTTTGTAGATGTAGATGTAACTCAATCTTTAACCCCTCTTATCAGCAGTACACTCCTTCATCTAGTATCTAATTTGCTATTTTTAGGCTAAAAATCGAACACTGTACTAATAGGTGCATAAAATGTAGTTGCAATACATTTAACTCAGAATACGTAATGTTGTAATTCCCTATTTTAAATCAGTTTTTTTCGAATTAGATTTTTCATCTCATTTACATACATACAATCTTTATATAGGAAAATCGCTGACGGAGATTGAAAAGAATTTCAACCCCTAAAAAAGTGCATTTTATAATAAAATAAAAGATTGTACTGGACTTCATCACACTCTTGGGTGCTAGTAGCATCCTTTTCATGTTTGGATATTCACAATTTTATTTATATCTTGATATCCTCATCAACTGATAATTACATATTAAATAAAACACTTTGTTTAAAAATATCACGAAATGTTGTCTCATCGTAAAAATGTTGGAGAGAGCGAGCAATATGGTATGTGATTCCTTCCCACACTAAAGAGAGAACAGGGAGAGGTATCGTGCATTTTGCTTCCGCTCAACATAGACATATGCTCCTGTCTGTGCAATCAAACTCAGATTACTTTTTGATCGAAGTGGGTTAAGGTGTACCTAATTTGTTTGTAATAATTTGTTTTGGAGTTTATTTTTTTAAAAATATAAGTTATTGAAATACTGTTATAAACGATTTTTTAAGGAAAATCGAATTTAAACCTAATAACTTTTACTGAATTTATTATTTAAAACCATGGAGTCTGAAACAAAACACACGAGGCGCCTAACTTTGGTGAAGGCGATAGGCGTACGCCTATTGTTTCTTTTACATTTTCTTCTGGCTACATCAAAGTTACCGGCTATCCAAAATGAGCCTTTGTTTTGGATTTACTCCCTGGGCGTTGTGCTGATGATATTAGAAGGTTTTCACACTGTGTACTGTAGAAATGGCAGGGAGCACAAGTGGTGAGTTGACTGTTCATAGTATTAGTATTGTGTAGTGCTTCACATTGTTAAAAGCATGTTTTCTATGGATTAACTTTTAACTATGATGATTGAATTCAAAACTGAGAGAGAGAGAGAGAGAAAGAGAAAAAGAGAGAGATGTCTGCTTGTTTACATAATCTTACGAGCACAGCGATGCAAGTATGCTAGTTTTAAGTTCACTTCAAGCAATTCTTAAATGCATCTAATGAGTTCAAGCATCTTAAAATAAAATTGTCTGCGCTAAGAGGAGAGAGCTTCAAGAGGGAAGACAGTGGGTCGCAATCTAGGACTATAGTTGTCGAGATCCCTTTTCTTTACTTGAAATTGTAAAAGAATAATAATACGTTTACATCTACCCCTCCTATGAAAATTAATTGAAAGCGTGTAAGCTCCAAATTATTGTGAGTCAACTTCCTAGTTTACCGCAACTAGAATAATCCACTACTCTAGGATCACTTTGGACAAGGGACCAGGGAAACCGTTCCTCTAATTATAAACGAGGAAGAGGAAAAGTTTCTGTATGCATATAATGCAGGAAAAAATTGATATTAATATTAAAATTGCTTCATTTATTTTTTTAAATTAAAAACCGTGATACCAAATCTGAATAACGTGTTTTCTATATTTCAAGCATAATTATTCTTACATCCCTTTTGTAATATTTAACAGGGAAAAAATATTTCAAAAATACTCGAAAACTAGGCCAGCACTGCATCAGTCTTTGTATAAGTCATATGAGTTAATCAGGCTTCATATCATCTCTTTCTATTTTGCAGGGTCTCTTTAGGGACGCTCCTATTCATTATTCTAGACCTCGTTCCTATCTGGATGTTTGAGCTTGACAAGGCTAACCGAGCTAGAGCCTCTAACCTTACGGAATTACTGGTAAAAACATTACCATGCCATAATCAGTAAATCTCTCATCTGGGAAACAAGTTATTATGAATACAGTCCACACTTCAAAATATCATTTATATTAAATATATTTTCAGCATTAATACTGGAATCTCATGGTATCAAAGGTTTTATAAAACCCCATTCTGAACACCAATTTGTAGTAATTATTTGGTGGTTTGATCATCATTCAGACCTCAGTGTTCCACTCGTTTAGGTATTCAAACCTCATTTTATCATAGTTATACTTTGCCCGGTTAATCTCTTATATTCATCCTATTGTCATGTCGAGGAACTAACTTCATGTTTCTATGATACTTAACTGAGATTACATTTGTTGCAATTTAAAATTATGTGAATTTTCCATGCAGCGTCATTGTTTGAACGATATATTCTATATCTCACTAAATTGTCATAGCCAAGCAATCAAACTCAAGTTTACAAGTAATTTATTTTACCTCTCTTTTAATTAACTTATCTCTCTTCTACTAATTGATTTATCTCTCTTTTGAGATGTTGACCTGATTGCAATGCCTGTGGTCGAGTCTGTGATTATACTGAGACGCTTATCGTGTCATCGCCCACCGTGACACTATCGCCTTACATGTACATTTTTATACTACATTGAGAAATTTCTCATCCATTTCTTCAGAAAACCGATAAGCAGGAAACAAAACTGACAAAACCAGATATAACCAGTTTGGTCAATGCAATGAAAAGGCAATTTGCTCACAAAAAAATCAACAACAGGGCAACGGGCAAAAGAAATATCCGTTGGCGTTGCATTGGACATATTTTATTACGATTAAAAAATAGGCTGTAATCGGTGGTGCAAACGTATATCTAAGGTACAAATCATTGCAGAAACTCGGGTTATATATTTTCTGCTTCCTTTAAAACCTTTAAGAACCATCCAATAAACCATTTACTGTTAACTGAGGTCTCATCAGATAGACACCACGTTTGTGCTGAGCAAAAGAGCCGCTTTCATTGACCTACGGTTGGAAGCTGGCTGTGCCAAAACCTGGACACCCTCTCATGTATTACAACATTGTTCCATCGATCTATCCGCATCTGTAGCATACCAAAAAGGTGCTCCGTCGATCTGTAGCACACAAACGGGAGTACGAACGATCTTTGACACACCAAAAATGTGCTCCACCAATATTAAGCACACCATAAAGGTGCTTTGTCCATCGCTCCACTCCTGAACCACACCAAATAAGTGCCCGTCGATTCCAAATGAATGAGTGTTTGGAAGACACCAAGACGTGGAGCTTTATCGATCACACTGGATCTGTAGCAAACCAAATAAGTGCTCCGTTCTGTAGCACACAAAAATTGTGCTCCATTGTTCAATCGCTCTTCCAGAACACTAAGCCAGAGAGCGCTCTGTCGATTGTTCCGTTCTGTAGCACACAAATAGATTGTTTCGTCTATTGATCCACTCACGTAGCACTGATAGAGAATGGTGCGTCGATCACTCCATCGCAACAGAACGACCTTGATGTTCCGAATTGCACAATTTATGTAAGAGGATTGTTTCAAACGCGTAAAAGATAAGGCTTAGTGGCTTTCTTTTAATAAATGACGGTGTGATCAATCATAAAATACTTAATTATTCAGATTTACCTACTTTTTTATAATAAAATTATTGTCGTAATACCAGAAATTTTTGTAAGACTATTTGTGAGCTCAGTCCACGATGTAAGGTAGTACACCCTCTGATCAATTTACTCGTATCTTCTAAAAACTCTTGCTGACTTTTGGTAACAAATGTGTTACTTTTGTAAGCATCAGACGTATTTGTTCAATACCGAAAGAAGCTTAAAAAGTCTGTTTTTATGAGTTTGTTAAAAATTTTGGCAACCTGATGCATATTTTTTACATCTTGAGACTTAACGAATCCGATATAAAAATTCTCGGTATTACATAGATTTTGGAAAAACCTGATTTGCCATTTTGTATGGCATTGCCTACTTTTGCGTTTAACCGGATAGTTTTCACATTGCTTAATTGCAACATTCCACGGTCTACAAGTACATCGCTGTCTTTTTCGAAGAAAACCCACTGATTCAAATCTATATCACATCCCATTTACTAAGAAATCAGCAGCTGGTCTTTTGAACTTAAAAAATGCAAACCTTTTTAAAAGAACTGAGATTTCAAAGTTGAATTTCAAAGAAACTATTTCCTGTTTTAAAGTCAGATAGTTTAAAGCAAATTTATCTTTTTTCAGGACCAGAATGACCATTTGATTCTAATTGATAATCCATTGGTAAGACAGGTTTTTAAATGCATGATGTAGATTATTCGTCTTACCTAAGTACCCTGTAACTCCTCATAATCAAGGTATATTAAAATGGTCGTGATGTATTCATTTCTTAGAAATTTTGGGATGTTTACCTAAAGATGTATCGACAGCAATTAAGATTGACATGAATAAAATTTTGATTTTGATTAAAATAAAATAGAAAATTTGTATCTTTTCTATCAACATCAGGAAATTCCTCTAAGAGATCAAAAAATTACATTTAAATTACAATTTTGCTTAAAAGAGGATTAAATGGGACATACAAATCCGAGTGGTGAAAATCACTCGAGTACAAACTCTTTAGAGTTATCTATTAGAGATGGCATGCAGCTGAGTTTAAATCTATGTAGTTTAACGCTGGGGTTGTAGGTTATCAGAGATATTGATCAGCAACAATTTCCTTACGTAATATCCCCAGATAGCAAGCTTACATTGGGCCAATGTTGGGCCAACGTCATTAGTTACATTGGACCAACGTTGGCAAATGACGTTGGCCCAATGCAATTTTGCTCATCGGCCCAATGTTGGCCCCACATGTTGGGTCAACGTTCGGACAATGTCGTATATGTCATCTTCTGATATTGGTCCAACGGTGGGCCAACGTATGTTACGTATGACCAACGTTGGCCCAATGTTGGGTCATCGTTGGTCTAATGTTGGTTCAACGTTGATCCAATATTAGTTCGACGTTGGCGTAACGTTTGGTTGAATAATACAACTGCAACAAAATATTATAACAAAATATGAATTTATTTTGAATTTAGAATACACAAACCATGATAAACATCCTTAGAATGAAATAACGGCCGACAATGTGTTATGGCAAGCATATTTTCACAGGGTAAATCTATATCCACACTTTTAAACTAAGTTCCAAAAATTGAATGTCCGTGTCCATTCCACTTCATTTATATTTTTGATTGTTTCTTGTTCCTTTTTCTTCATAGTCAATTGCACAACACTAGCTCTAACCATGAACAGCACTCCTCAGAGTCAGTAGAAAATTCAACAACGTGGTTGTAGGCCCGAACATTCCCTGTAAATTAAAGTAAAAGCATTTAATATAGAAGAGAGACTTGGGATTAAAGTACGCAAAATCCATTAAATTATGCAATAACTTGAGAAAAATACTTACATTTCTGTTTTATTTGCTGGGCTGTGACTTTAACATCCTCTCTTAAAACAAAAACAGCGAATATCACGAGTCTCTTTGTTCGCTAAGCCTGCTAAGTGTGAGCAGATTTGGCCATCCCAACAGATCAGATATCACAATTACCATGGAAACTGGCCAGTCTCACCTGTGAAAACTCTGTCCTAATTGCTTGGTCAGTGAATGTGCTCTTATCTCAGGATCGGCTTCTTAAAATTCTACACTTAAGAACAATTATGCAATGGAATATTATTTCGCAGAATCTATTTGTTTTGTTTTCGGCTTTTTTACATAAAATTTTAAATTTAACTTGTATATATTTTTACATGTTTTCGTTGATGATATAATAGACTGTATATTTTCACATGTTTTCTTTGATGATATAGCCGTTAGGTTCAAAATTAATTAAACATCCCAATTTTTAGGAATTCTATTATACATATCAAATGTTTGAATGTTCTGTGTATATAAATGAATAACCTGCAATATATGTAATCGACCAAAAAATATTTTAGATAATTTTTTAAAAAACAGTAATTGACACACGTTGGATCAATGTTGGGCCAATGTCATGGTCTCAGCTAAAATATGGTTAACGTTTACAACATTGGCTCAACGTTTGCCCAACGTTGTGTTACCAACTAACATCGGCAATCGAATGGGAATGTGACAGGTGGACGTTGGCCCAATGTTGGGCCAACGTTGTGCACCCAACACCAACGGACCAACCATTACCCGACGTTGGTCTAACATTGGACCAACATTGTTTATCCAACGCCAACGGACCAACCATTACCCAACGTTGGCCCAATGTATGCATGCTATCTGGGATCTTTGCATTTTGTTAAGTTAAAAGCAAATATCGAATCGACCCTGTTCCTTTAACACTCCTGCCTTTGAAAATTTAGTATACTTTTTAAAATAAATCAAAAATGTTATAGTTAATAATTCACAATTGTGTCATTTGCTCTCAAAGTATGTCACCTTTTGAGATAAACATTTTATTATCATAATATACAGTGTGTGATTATCATTTGCTTACTCTAACTATGCATTTTTTATTTTATTGCATGCATGTTTCATCTGTTTCGCTATCAAATACATAATTATGTTATTTTGTGCATTGGCGTCAGAAATCAGATATTATTAGGCTTTGGGTTGTACTAATTCAATGTTTAAAATTCTAGGGTTTACTCTACTAAATGAAAGTTTATTGAAGTCTTTTTTCTATGTAAAATATCGTTGCCGGGTACCTTTTTTATGTTAGCAATGAAAATTAATCGCTTGTCAATTTCAGGAAGTGCTCACACAATACAAGTATATATTTTTTTAGTGTTTGTTAGCTTTTATTTGTGGATTTCTTAAGTTCCCGTAACACAAATTGAATGTTCGTTAACTGATAACCTATACTAGTTTACTAAATGATTTACTCAATGATATTGTAAGTATTTTACTTTCAATAGGATTGAAATGAATGTTAATCTAATTAGCTATTCGAATGCGTCTAATTTGGCTATCTTAATTTATAGAAACTTAACATGACTAAACTAATCAGATGGAACACTGGTTGTTTATTATACATTTTTTAGTCTACTGTTTGTGTTTGACTCAAGGTGTTTTGGCTCAGTGGTATAACTATCAGTTTAGTTGCTTCTCGACACAACTCCAATCCCTGATCTGTTGAAAGTTGAGCAACTGTTGGAGCCAAAAACGCCATCTCGAGTCGTACACATACTGTGCTACATCCCATTGATAACTTGTCTTTCCTATTGAATTGAATAAAACTTCTTTTTACCTTTTCAGAATAACCAAACTTATAATCTCATTCCGTTGGCAAACGATGTTTTTGTCTACGTCGTAGAACAGAGCTTTCTGCTGGTCATGATTATCGGAAGATGGGCAATGCCAAAAGGTCAAATGTCGCGTGACAAACTATCTAACTTGTTGCTGGTTATGATTGGCAAAGCTTGTGACATAACAGATTTCTTCACGCTGTTCTCAAACAAGAGCGTGTTACTAGACAGAACATTCACATTTGTTGTTCTGGTGGTTTGGAGTCTTAGTGTGTTACAGTTCCCTATTTCCTTCACAGAGTCCAGAGAAGACAACCTTGTCATCAGTTTCCATAGGGACAGGCAGTATATGCAAGTGGTTGTTCGAACCCTCAACGTGTGCCTCAAAACAGAAATTTGGAGCATTTTGGCGGCAATCTTCATGCAGGAGTTCCCGTTTCTGGTTTGTCGTTCATATGCCGTCGGTGCTCTAGGAATCGTTGATGATACCATCATTTTCTTCTTATCCAAGAACTCGTTGATAATATCCATGTACCTGTACCGCCTTGTCTCTCTGTGTTTAGAGACAGATCCCTATGGTGATGTCAGGGCTGTAGTCGCAGAAGAAAAGACTTTGACGACGGTTGAGTGTACAGAGGACGAGGGTTTATCGTCTGCTGCTGTTGTAACTATAATGGAGGGAGACGTAGACGCACATATTGCAAAACAGGAGAAAAGTCAATCTAGCAGTCCACAGAGAAACCGGTTTTTAGGGAAAACTGGTAAATATGATCTAACAGAGAAGGAAGCGAAAACCAGTCCAGAAGAAGGTAGCGTGTTAGTGCAGTCCTCAACAAAACGTGATTCTTTGTAAACATCAGGTGTTCTCCTGGTTAATACACATTAGAAATGATACTTGCAGGTGTATATAATGCTTGTTCCTTGTTCCTTGAAAACTGCACAGATCATTGATGAGTAATATAGAAATTAGACTGAATTACCGTAGTTGAAACAAAAATAACCCGTGTCAAATTAGCTCTAACATGTTTTGTATCCATTTCCATCAAACGAAGTTTGATGATCAAACAAAGTGTATTCATTCTAACTACTAACCACTTTTAGCTACTAGACAAAAGAATATGTCACCTAGCAATTATGTGTCGTTTTTTAGACTTTTTTAAAAGAAAGTAGTTCTTCTATTTGATCCAAGGACTTTTTAAATCATAGTATGATATTATGTAAAAGGGCTCAAGTTTTGTTCAAATGAAGCCGAAGGATGTCCCCTTCCCAATATGGAAAAGGGGAAATGACGTTTAGTATTTTACCGAAACTTTTTTCCTGATTCATTAAGACAAATTCATTAATAACTTTTTACTGTTTCAGATAACATCTATTTGTTTAATTTATAAATAATTTAGTCCTCTGGTGCTACAGTATGGGCCAAATGCTTAACACAGAAAATACATTAAAATTCTCTGAATAGCAATTTACAAAATAAACATAGGTCATCAGTGATAAGAAAGCTCATCTGGACGGGGCATCATTTACATGAAGCCAACATCGTCATATTATTTCGAAGTCACAGTTTATAGTCTATAATATGTTATAATTCAAGAAAAATGCATCTTCGCTAGCCAAGGGTTTCGGTCCACTCCTGGGAAGATGAAAAAATGTAAAACCACATGTTTTATATGGAATAATAAATATTGAATTTTACTTAGTCTATTTGATTTTATCATGAAAATATGTTATAATATCGTATGATTCAATAGCAAATTACATAAATTGATGAAAAATTGAATCAAATGACACAATACCTTATCATATTTTTATATTGTATTAAATATGTTTTATTGTTTCATATTTCATACAATTACGATAATATAAAATTAAATAATTTGATACAAAATCAAACAATGTCATAAATAGATTTTATGATTTCATATAATATGATATGACACAGAGTATAATGTATTATAATATCATTTCCTAATAGATAATGTACCATATGATACAATTCAAAATCTATTTTATATTAGATTATTTCCATTATATGATTAAATATGTGAGATGATATGACCCAAAATAAATTAATGCAATACAATATACATGTAATACAATATCATAATATTATAAAATATTTCAGACATAATTAAATCGCTACATTAATGCAATATATGACTGCTGTCATGAGAAAAGGGCCCTTATCTTTTGACGTCACAATGCTCAGAAAACGACGTCAAAGTAGCGGCATTGTAAACGCAGTTTTTCTATTTTCTGTTTCTATTTTTTTTTTCTGCATCTGTGTTGTGTTTTTTGAATAATTAGAGTATGGCCTTGTTTAAATACTGATAATAATTGATAAATAATAATAATATATAATAAAATAATTAAAAAATAATTAATAATAATAAATAATAATAAAATAATAATTGACGTTCTTGACGCCGTGACGTTTTCGACCAGCTACGTCAAAGTCGTGTTAACATGTCTTACTAAAATTGTCATAAAATGCTTAAAACACACAAGATCTTGGATATCTCTGTATATTTGTATTCAGAAAGAGTTGACTTATCGGAATTGAGAAAAAAGTGAGTTTGTGAAATTTTGACCTTAAGGGCCCTTTTCTCGTGACGGCAGTCAATTATGATGAAATATATCCACAATCACATCAAACAAGCAGGTTTGAGCAATGTACGACCTGTAGTTACTTAGTTAAATGGCATTCAAAGTAAAGTTTTGCATCAAAAGCTAGCTATTTGCAATATAATTTAAAAAATCAATCATTCAACCATTTAAGACTAAGGTCTGCTTACTTCAAAAACTTACAACCTGCTTCAAAACTTTTAACCTCCTTCAAAAACCTTAACCTTTTCTAAACATACGTAATCAAAGATTACGTGGCTCATCGAAACGAGGGAGCACCTTTATAAAACCACAATTGTCATATTATAAAAAAAATCATTGTTTCTTATATATATAAGACAATATTGTATCATATGCTACGATACGATATTGATATGATACATTAAGTATCAAATGAAACAAAACGCTATGTATCATATGATAGGATATTTATCATTTAATACGATTTGAAATTGTATCAAATTATATCATATGCTGTTGTGTCATATGATACAATATTGTATTAAACATTACAGTACGAAATTGTTTATATGACTTACTACAATTTTATATTGTATCATTTATAATACGACATTGTATCATATGACAACATACAATATTGTATCATGTGTTACTGTATCATACCATACAATACCTTTTTAATGCAGTATAAAACGGTATTGTATCATATGACGCGATACAATTTTGTGTCCTATGATGTGGTGCGATATTGTGTAATACCTACAATACGATATTGTATCATATGATACAATTTGATTATATTGTATCATATTATTTGATATCATGAAGCAGTTTTATTAAAGTACATTCTGACTCAATTTTGTTTAATATGATATAGTGTATTTTATAATACAATATCTTATTTAAAAAATCTTATACACATCATTATATTATAACATAAACTATTATGCAATATCATAGTAAGAATATTATTATTTATCAACAATCACATCCATCTAGCAAGTTTGATTAAAGTAGGACCAAGGTTTCTTAGCATCTTTCATAATTAAGATCAGGCTCTAAAGCTATCCTTATATTACATATCCATAGTTACAAGAACCACGAAAGCCACAGTTGGTAAGGCCAATTATTTTCTTAAATGCTTTGATCTACACAAAAAACTTTCACTTGTCCTCGCATTCAGATAATCAAGATCAAGTTTTGTATCTGAAGCTACCTCTATATTACACATCAATAGTTATATTAACAGTGCACGTCTGAATGGCGTATGACCAGTAAGTTCAATTTGTTATTAACTCCAAGACTGTAACATACTTTGAATTGCTCTAAATTCTGAAACCTGCCTAAGCATCTGGATAATCCACATCGTACTCTGTATCTGAAGTAAGCTCTGTACTTAATTTAATTAAATCAACCATGCAACTTCTAATAAGTATGGACCATTATTTACCTAAACATGTGACCTGCTGCAAAAACCATAACCTCCTCCAGCATCCGAAACCATGGCTTAAATTCAGCATTAACCTGTCGAGTGCATTAGTATTACAAGATGCATCATCCATCTAAGTTTTAATAGTGATAATAGAACAAATAACAGATATGGTTATCAAAGGGCACCTGCTCCAAAAACTTAACCTGCTCCAAAAACCTTTATCTCCCCCAGCGTACAAAACCTGTGGCTTTGAATATATAAATAATAACTTAGATATGGTCATCAAAGGGCACCTGATAGGGTAAAGCATTAGCCTCCCCCCTCCCCCCAACTTCATCTTGATGAGCTAGAGACTCAAACCTTGCACCAAAAATGTCAATCTTTCATAAAAACTTAAACCTTAGATTTAGATGTAGAATTTCAGAAATTAATTAGATGTACATTTTTACTACTTGTGATATTATACCAGTGTAACTCAGTTGTGACCCGTAAATCTTTTTTTTTTTAAAATTCCACCAGGGATTCTTACATTTTGTAATTCTTAAAAATGCAATTTATGACAGAACTGAAAATTTTACAATTGGTTATTCTAGATATACTGTATTTTACATGTATTTGTATAGATATCAAGAAGTGTCCAATTCCTTCTTCGGGAGGTATAATTCTTTAACAAATAATTTGTGAAGAACTTAAATATAACAACAAAGTTTCTATACATAAAATTTATTCTTCATGATTATTGTGACAACATGATGATTCACAATGAGAAACACACGACTGAAGTGTCATTGTCAGTAATGTATTATGGACACAGTTTACATTGGGTAGCTCTGCATGACATCTTGTTTGGCCAACTCCAGCAACATAGGGTCATCGAAGAACTTGTTGATGCTGACGTCTTCACTCAAACCCTACAGCAAAGAACAGCATCAATAGTCATTCACCAAGACAATAATCACATTATTTAATGCTGCTAAAAACTAAAACACTAAGGAAATACTGCAATGTAATAAGGAAATATATATTGTATATTTAAACAATGATAAAAATGGTAAGAATAAAACCCAAGATTTACTGAAATAAAACAGCTCTTCTTGTTGAGAATGGACTCTGATATCTGATTTAAATTCTGTTTAAGCAAACTTTAAAACAAATTACACAATCTTCATATTGTGCATGCATACTATAAGGTTCTTATATACCATCAGACATCAACACGATATGTACCTTTCTACGCCGAGATTTGATCATAAACTCTCTGGCCAAATGAGTAGCAGGCTGAGCCTCTAAGGGTCGAATCAAGATACTCTTATCCAGGGGATCTCCAGGCACAATCTGCCAGTGATGAAACACAGACAGACAGAAAGCTTGTCCCTGTGTGTGTGTCCTCAGATCTGTCTCGAACCCGAACGAGTCAATGGCAGGAATGAATGCCTTGATTGTGTACAGTGGCGAACCTGGCACTGGTGCATCCTGGGTAACATGACCTCTGTAACCATAGGTTTGGCAGTTTTAAAAAATATCTACCATTATTTCAGACTTGCTTCTTAGTTATATCATTATCATTAATTTTTCAGTTAAATAGGTAGTTTAAACTTAAATAGTGTATCTAACAATAAATTATCAGTTTTACCTGCGTTTAGCCAAGACTGTGTAAACTGCTGACACACAATCAGCTGGGGCCATCACCTCCACAAAGTTGTAGGGCTCCATCATACGAGGAGTTGCCTGTAAAACAGTTTCAATCACCATCAGAACTTAATTAAATATCGAAAAATATTTGTTACAAATTTAGTTTTACATAACAAATGAAAAAATAATGGACATGATGAATTACCATACAATAGATGCAGATGGTATTAAATAAGATTTTCCAAGCACAACGAAACCAGCCCTGCGACAGCAGACCTTCAATACCCCTTAATATTGTTCACTTTGCAATACTGACCATCAAGAAAGCAGAGTAGGCCACTCTCCTGGCGGTGGGGATTATCTGACCTCCACCCCGATGTAAGGGCTCCTGGGCAATCACGGCGTCCAGAATCTTAAACTTCACATTCCTGATGGCTGAAATATCAAAGGTTGCATGCAAATCATTTTATATTTCTAAAACACTTCATAATAAAGTGTAAAAATCATCTTATATTTCTAAAACACTTTATAATAAAGTGTAAAATCTATCTACTCACTATTTGGGTTTGACTTTTGTGATTGGGATTAATAAAAGACAGCTTTAGCCTAGTTACTCAGTTTAAAGATAGCCAAGTAAATTGGAAATATATGTATTGTATATTGTACATATATTTTGAAACAAAATAATCTCAGTAATCTTGTGTTCAAATCCCCTGTAACCTTTTGTTCAAATTCCCAGTAATCTTTTGTTCAAGGCCCAATAATCTTTTGTTCAAAACCCCAGTAATCTTTTGTTCAAGCCCCAGTAATCTTAGGTTCAAAACCCCAGTAATCTTTTGTTCAAGCCCCAGTAATCTTAGGTTCAAAACCCCAGTACTCTTACGTTCATCACACAGTGGCCCTTCTCTGGTTGCCCACTGAAATCCTTGGACGATGCTGTCCTTCACAGCTCCAAGTAAACTTTTATCTACCTAATCAAATAAAAAACCCAGAAAGATTATAAAAAGCCTTCCAGCTGCAGTCTTAATCATGCTACATGTTGCTAAAAGCATTTCATCTCACCTCTGATGGCAGCGTGTCATCCACCAAGATATTTGGACCTGTGGCATCTGGTCCAAAGGCCCAGATAGATCGAGCAGCCAACAGATCCCAATCGTACTTTGTCTGGAAAAACTCTCCTAGTCTTTTCCTAGGCCAGGTGATTTGTACGACTTCATTTTCTATATCCTCTGCCAAACCTTTCTCCAGAGGTTCAGCAATCATTGTCAGCTTATTCCTGTAAAACAACAAATCAATGAAATACTTCTCAAATAACTTTTCTTCAATTTGTTTTTAGTGTTACTGAAAATGGAACAAACCTCTTGTTGGGAGTTTCAGCAAAACACTTCAGTGAAGATGTTTCCACCACCGTCTCACAAAAAGAGACAACTGGGTCGGCTACCTTGATATCTACAGACACAGAAACAAAGGCAATCATAGTTATAATTTGGATAGGACAAAATGGGTTTTTCATAATATGAACATTGAAAATATCAAACACTGTATCATTAAATCTAATCAGATTGCATATAAATCAAACTAAATATTTTACCTATTTCTGAGTACATCTTTCTCAGGTCATGCATGACACAGTCCAGGTACAGCTCCCCTGTACCCAGTATAATGTGTTCTCCAGACTCCTCTACCTGTGAATGGAACATAGTCTTACTGATAACTGAACATACACACTACATGTATATGTACATGTATACCCTTAGAGAACAGCTGCTCTCAATTCAATACTGAATGCACAATCTCAAAGTTTACTTAAAAACAGATAAATTTCACTGCTAATAAAAAAGAGTTGGTAATTTAGTACAGAATTTACGAACCTTGGTGGTGAGGAGTGGATAACTCTTGTTGACCTTGCGTAATCCATCCAACATTTTTGGAAGTTCTGAGGGATTTACAGGTTCCACTGCTATTTTGATGACAGAGCTTGTATTAAATTTTAGTGGTCTGAAAATGTACACCTACAAAATAGGGTAGAAAAGTGTCCTTTATTGCATAAGTAAACAATCCCAACACATGAATGCATAATGAGTATGTTGTCTATAGTTACACATAACACAAAACAACTCAAAGAAGTTTATATGAGACTGCACTGTACCTCATCAGAGTTGGACACATCAGTAATGGTAGAAGTCTTCACGATTGGCTGATCAATGCCCTCGATCAGAATCCAGTTCCCTGCTGGCACACGATTAACCTCCACCTTGTACCTGGTAAATATAATCAAATTAGATAATGATTAAAATGAAAACACATTAATCTAATTGCCCCAAAACTTTCCTTTTCTTATTAACCCTGTGATGGAATAAAGTTTAATATAGAATTTAAAATACATGTAGGTGGTCTTAAGAAATAGGGTTTCTTTACAGTTTTAAAAGCAGAACATACTACATCAATAAATTTTATCTTGACCCAGTACCTGGCCTCAGAAATCCAAAGACGTCCTACTTGTCCAAATCTGGAGTCCTCCTCGTCCTGGAGAGAATAATTCTCTCCCAGAATCCGGACTTCCTGATTGGCTAATAGAGTTCCACTCATGATGCGGCCCAGCACATGAAAACTTGTCGCATCCTGGGTGGGATATAGTTTGGTGGTGTGGATCATCAAAGGTCCCTAAAAGAAAAGCAAAAACTAACTCTTTATCATGCTACAATATATTATTAATTTTTTTTAATGCAAAGAAAAATTCTGTATATTCAGTTAAATTAATTTTACTAAAATAACAGGTTTAAAATTTTAGGCACTAATACTATGTTTTGGGGAATTTCATAATTTAAACTTAGATAACTTACGAAAAGTTAAGGATTTATTCTATAGAAAGTGTTTTTAATCTGCAAAAAAAGCAATTACATGTATGTGCTGATCCATAAATATAATAAAACATAACTTACATCTGGGTCACACTGACACATATGATCCACCAGGTCACTGTCTGAGGCTCCTGTGTAGATGTGTTCTATTTTGGTCTGGGCATTGTCTACTGGGGACTTTATAAAGTTCACACACATGTCCACAAATCCAGTGAAATCTCCAAAGAACCGGTTACAAACAAGCCTTAGCAAAGGTCGAATGTTCAATTTCCTCTCCTCCTTTGTAAGCGATATACCTAACTCATCACACAGCCTTGGTAGGCATTCATCCACATCACCAACAACCTACAAAAATTGTAGACCAAAACCTGTTAAACTGCTTTTAGAAACTTGATTTTCGTATTTTAATCCATTCTAAGCACCTCTTCCTTTGTATCAATCAATGTCGTCAATCAAACTGCATTACCTGAGCAAAAATCTTGTACATAGGTTCCAGAACAAATTCCACAAAGCTTCTTTGAGATGAACTCGAGGGAGGTTTCTTTGTGAATTTTCTCCTAAAATATCAGAAGGAAATTAAGAATCAAAAATATGTAATTCTCTGAAATTATGGATTTTTTTAAATGGATTAGACTGACATTATATGAAGACTCTTCAAACTCACGTTTTACTATTGAAGTAAATGTCACCCCAAAGTCTTCTTGCAAACTCTTTGTCATTTATCCCACCTGAAAAAATAAAATGGGTAAAAAAATTATTTAATAGGCACACAAAGAATAGATATTACTTCCACTATAAGAATAACCAGTTTAAAATGCTCCACCTACCAAATGAATCACTGTATATCTTGGCAAAAGACCCCAAAGTGAAACAGAATCTGTAGTAAGAACTAGCAAAGCACACATTTCCCAGCAGTGGAGAAACTGTCACACCAGTCTCATCTTCTGAGTAAACACTGCCAACAAGAAAAATTATTACGCTGTAATGCATATTACATTTATAAATGCACTACTACAATGAATTTAATTCCATTCTCATTTACAATTCATGATAATAAAGAGGAATTGCTTTCACTGTGAAAATTTAGGGACAAAATTTATTAAAGAAGTAGAAAAACTAGATTCATAGCAAGTTCACTCCCTTTCTCTAGATTTGAGAGTGAGTTACCTCCCTTGTTTCACGTATTGAATTAATTTCCTTATCTCACCTCAAAAGCGAGTTAACCTCCTCCAGAATGTGTCTCAACTTGTAGTAAGCATCAGTGGGAGGGAGCTTCAGCTCCAACATAAGCCGATCAATCTTGTTCAGACATATCGTGACTGGGAGCTTCTCCTGGACAGCGTGTTTGAGGAGCCTCTCAGTGTTTAGCATAATCTATCAAATAATATGCAATACTGTAAAACAGTCCATCATATTTACATGAATGTTTTCTAAATATTACCATCATCAAATTTTACAGTTACTTTATACAAGTTAACCAATTTGTTGTTAAATTGATCAATTAAACAATCAATTCAGTGTCCCTCTTTGAAACATAATACAGGTGTAGTGTCACCTATGCAACAATACACAACCATGCTTACCCAAAGCATTCATTGCTATCCAGGCAAGGTCCAAGTGGAGCTATTTACATGCTTGAATGATGTATACACACTTTGCAATATCAAGGGTAAAATACGATCAATATTTTTATTGGAAGAGAGATTTTAGCTATTGAGAGAACTCTGACAGATGGAAATTTGAGCTATCTAGTGTCATATGTATATTATGTTTCTATGGTTAGTTTCCTATTGAATAATTAAATACTCACTCCTTCTGCTGCGTCAATGAATATGACCACTCCATCACTGATCCTGAAAGCTGCTGTCACCTCATCAGAGAAATTCACATGACCTATTTTGAAATAAAAATTCTTTGAATGATAATCATTTTTTAATTTTTTAAAAATCTTAAATTTCACCCAAAGATCGTAAAAACTATAGAATGGTTATAGATTCAAACCTGGCGTATCAAACAGATTCATCAGGTAAGATTTATTTCTGGAATCTGGTAGGACCAGAGTAACTGGGGAGGCTTTTATACTAACTCCTCTCTGTGATAAACAATGAAAAAGAATGCCTGACTAGTTATCATCAAAACAAGATACAATATTTCTCTAAATGCATATGACAACTTTCTATTTATCAATTGCTATTGCTGCTATTATAATCATACAGTACCTCTTGTTCTGTGAATAGGGTGTCTGTGTAACGAATCTGAAACAATGTGTAAATCAATGGCAATTACTTTTTGAAACAAATAATTAACTCAAGTAAAACAAAATTAATATTCTAAAAATTATGTCATGTACATGATTTAATATCTAATAGTTTATACTTACATCTTTGTCATCACTACTGTATATTTCGGGATGAGTTTGCTCAATCAAACAATCAACAAAAGAGGTCTACAAAAAATATAATTCCATTAGAATATGCACACTGATAAGCAAATTCATTAGCCCTACTACCATTTTCTATTCCACCAAATACTTAAATTAACCATCATTTAATATGGACTCTTGTATCTTCCAGAGAAGATACTAAGAAGTAGGGTGCGTCTTTTAACCCCAAGGAACCCCAAGGATACCCCAATGATACAAATTAATACCCTATGATACTCCAGGGGACTCAATAAAATTCTAGGGACACACCTAGGAGTCCCAAGGAACCCTTATGGTACCCAAGGGAACCCCTAAGATACCCCAAAGAACCCCAAGAATACTCTAATGACATCCAATTCAATTGTAGCGAACTTATTTATTAGTTTTAAATGCATATTATATCAAATTAAAATTTTTTTTCAAATATTCATCTGAGAAATGTGAACATCTTGAAATATCATACAAGCTTGTTTTAATGAAAACTTCAACATTTTTGGAAACAAGAGATGTTTGTAAAACACTTATGCCACCCTCCCTTGGAAACATCTGTGAAGAAAATGAACCGAAACTGCAAATAATTGAAATTTTTCTAAGTCCAAGGCACATAACTCTGTCAAAAAATGCTTGAATGTACCTAAATTAAACTTGACCTAGATATTATTAAGAATAATCTGTATACCAAATTTCATTTTAGTAAGTACAACCTCTGCGAAGAAAGTGAACGGAAACTGCAAATAATTGGAATTTTTCTAAGTCCAAGGGGCATAACTCTGTCAAAAATTTCTTGATCATACCCAAAACCGAACTTGACCTAGATATTATTATGGTAAACCTGTATACCAAATTTCATCTCAATATGTGCATCCTCTGCGAAGAAAATGAACGGAAACTGTTGGTGGACCGACCGACCGACCAACCTACCGACCGACAGACAGCAGCAAAGCAATATGCCCTCCCTTCTTCAAAGGAAGGCATAAAAATAACCTTTTAGAAATCTTACTCTTTATGAAAGCAAAGCCATGATTAATCATATCTTTCATGGAAGCTGAGAACAGTCAAGCCATAACTAATCATATTCACAATGGACTGTCAATCAAAATTTTACATAGGAATTATAGAAAAATTTTAAAAAGCAGGTCAATAGTGACATGTGAGCCTTATAGCCCATGGGCCTCTTGTTTGTTTGACGATAATAGTTTTATTACCATATATTACAGTACCCCCAATAAAGAATCACATTTCTAGTATTTCTCATTACATTCATAATACACTGCCTAAATCTACTATACCAGGAGTTATTTTTGGGAACCAAGACTGTCCTTGGGTTTCCGGGGAGTCTCTTAGGGTGTCATTGAGGTGATTCATTGGTGATAAATTGGTATTGTTGGTTTCCTTGGGGTATACTTTGGGCACCCAAAGGTGTCCCTTTGGTATCATACGGTTCCATGGGTATCATGAAGTATGAATTTTTAGTATTGGGGTGTCCTTGGGGTATCATAAGAGTTCCTTGGGATTCCTAGGGATGTCCCTAGAATTTTATTGAGTCCCTTGAAGTATCATAGGGTATTAATTTGTATCATTGGGGTATCCTTGGGGTTCCTAGGGGTTCCTTGGGGTTAAAAGACGTGCTGAGGAAAAGTATGCATCATTCAAAATTGTTTTCAACATTTCAAACATCAGATCATAAATGTGTCTCTGTATCCTACTGACCTTGCCATGATGTAGATGTCCACAAAGAGTTACATTTCTGATCAGTTCTGGTGTGTCCATCAAGTCCGCCAAAAACCTGGAAGAGTTGTTAACACATATGTGATTAATATTATCAAAGCTACCAGATTCTATCATCAAGGGATGTTTTACGATTTCTAGTGAAAGCCAAGAGAAATGAAACACAATCACAGAAATGTTTAGTACTTACTCCATGTTGTATGAAGTCGCTGGAAGATCCTGTTCAGTCATGGCAAATTTCTTCTTTTTGACAGGGGCAATAATTGGTTCTGTTCAGAAATAAAAGTGTGCTCATACAATTTTAAGTATGTACTAGACTGCATTAGCAATTCATTCATAGATAACATGTATTCACTTAAATTTAATTGTACAAGTAAGTACACATACAAGGAATAATTGAAGAAGTTGTTTTCTGTAATTCTTCATTTCTCATGATCATTGATGGAGCTATGGCAATATTGATTGCGTATTTTGAATAGAAAATATTTACCTGTCAATGGTTGAGTGTCTTCTTCTTGAACAATGGTCTGAAAAAGATTAATTTATCAACATTACACAACAAATGTAATTCTAATGCCATGTGACTGAATTCTTTTATAGGGAATTCATGGCAGATAGTTTCTTACCTCCACCTCTGGGCCATACACTTCCTCTGCAGTTGGATAATACTTCTTATCCTCATGTAGAACCACTTGCATTTCATTGTGGTCATCATCTTGTTCCATTTCATCATCATCCTAAAATTATCATCATATAAATACATTTCATGTTTTCCAAATATTTTTGTTCTACTGATCCAGTGGCTAAAGGAAGTGGCACATTTAATATCAGACATTACAGTCGTTTTACCGGCAACGAATCAGTATGCGCTTTTGTCATGTATGCGACTATTATGGTCAGAATTCCGAATGTTCTTATTTGTTGTTGGAATCATTTTTCTTTGTTCTTCAAAATTGTGGTATCAAACTTTCCAAAATATGAAGGATGAATTACGAAGATAGTTATTTCAACACCCCCTCCATTTTCCTAGTTTCGAATTGGTTTTCCAGTATTGAATCAAGCGCCTTCTGTAATTTCTGATCTAATATTTTGGGACGGATCAATTTCGATAATACACCAGTGGTTCATGTCAATGAACTTACAGACAAAGAAGAGGAATTTATTGTGGGAATATGTTGTTTCAAAAAATAATATCATTACTATTTTTATTTTATTATTTTCCCCACAGTCGAGATTAAATTTTAAGAATTTTTATTTTGCATTACTTTATGAAATTAAACCTTCATGAAAACACTTTATATGTGTGATTCAAGATATGTAATTGCAATTTGCCTTCATTTTGCCCATATGTCTGTCTATTAATCCTGCCAAATAATACTTCTATCGCACTGAACCAAAACTAGGCAAACTACATGTGGTTCTTCTAAAAGTCATAATTTCGTTCAAAGCTCAATTATTATTAAATATGATGCTTAATTTTATTAAATAGATTCTAATCACTAATTATATTACTAATTGTGGTTCAATAACACACTTATTTTTGTAGTTAGAATTAATTGTTTTCACATTTTTGTTTTTTCTGCCTAGAACTTCCGGCAGCTCAAATCTGGGTCACATTTTTAATCTGTAAACATAAAACAATGTGGTAAATAATCGTGCAAATGTCAAACAACTCCACACACAAATAAAATATTTATTACTGTATTATAATTACCTAGTAAGGATTTCTAAAACTCTCACCTCATTTTTCTCCAATAATTTTTCTAAAAATTATTCGATACTGGCAAATATTCGTTTGCCGGTAAAACGACTGTACCACATTATAAAGCCATCATAGTTATCTTTATAAACAGAATGGAAGATCAAAGTAAGTGACTGCTTCCATGAAATAACGTCGTAATTTTATGGGAACAATAATAATAATTTTTTAAGGTAATTGTCCATACGTCACAAAACATCGTATGACGTAATTCACGCATTATTACGTCTTGTTCGAGCCCGATCTTTACTCTATACGCTTAGCAATGAACATAAATATATTTTCCCTAAAAATTGTTTTTGGGCTTAAAATTATACATTGAAGAAAAGTTAATTCATTTTTTTACAACAGTCTTTAAACCAGTAAACATAGTTGAATATAGGTTTTGTCTTGAAAGCATATCAGGTAATTAGCGTTCTCCGCGTATGTGACTGCAATTTCTAAATACTGATCTTGATCCATAATACTTACCAATATTAAAAAAAAAACATCTTTTGCGATTTATATAATAAAGATTAATCAACGGTTTGTTCAAAATATGTTTTCTATTTAACACAAAGCTAAATAAACTTTTTTGAGAGATGAAATGATAAAAATATGCAAAATTTTATTTTTATGGACCTTTTTTCAAAATATATATTTTAATGAATGTCACCAAAAATATGCTTGTTGTGATCCTAAAAAGGCCGGTCCTTTGGGTAATTTTATTTTCTATTGATTAAGGGCCTTAAGGCACACATTATCACTATTTCAGAGAATTCTGTAGGTAAATAAAATTATAAGAGATTAAATTCTCTTTGAAAATTTGTTTCATTTTATCTTATTTGTAAACAAATTTATCTATCTTTTAATAAATAAGCATGTGTAACATTAAAGTATTTGTTTTGAAAAATAAATTCGTTCATTTTACATAGGATATCAGTCTAAAATGATTTTCTGAAAGTCAAATTTCAGGCTTAGGCTAATATTCTTAATGTATGAAAAAAGCACCATTTTCTGCAATTGGTTCTATTTTTAGCAACGGTCCTAGCTTTTAATATAC
>WFKH01007768.1:7636862-7687028 GCA_016163765.1 Magallana hongkongensis | reverse complement strand
ATGCTTCCATACAAGTTACAGCTTTTCTGGCCTAATAGTTTTTGAGAAGAAGATTTTTGAAAAATACCTACAATTTTTTAATAATTCTAAATTATCTCCCCTTTAAAAAAGGCGTGGCCCTTCATTTGAACAAACTTGAATCCCCTTTACCCAGTGATGCTTTGTGCCAAGTTTGGTTGAAATCTGCCCAGTGGTTCTGGAGAAGAAGATGAAAATGTGAAAAGTTTACAACGACGACGACGACAACGACGACGACGACGACGACAACGACAGACAACGGACAAATTGTGATCAGAAAAGATCACTTGAGCCTTTGGCTCAGGTGATCTAAAAACCCACCGATTTCTCAAAAAATATTTTTATGAATTAATATTTCCTTCTGAATGCCGTAACATAACGTTTATTTATTTACATTTCATTTTTTCTAGTGATATGCATGTCTTTTGAGAATTGTTATAAGTGATAAACCATCCGTGAATGTCTTGAGAATTAAGATCATATATCAGAGAGAGAGAGAGAGAGTCAATGACTGAACACAAACTATAAATACTTTACAACTTTTTTAATAAATAAAACCCATTTTGGCCTCATGTTCAAATAGGGTCTGAAAAAATTTTTACTTCAAAAATGGATGTCAAAATTACGAAAGACGAATAGGGCCACATAAAAAAATATTTTTATCTCGTAATTACGAGAAAAGATCTCGTTATTACGAGAAAAGATCTCGTAATTACGAGAAAAGATCTCGTTATAACGAGTTAATTATCTCGTTATTACGAGAAAAGATCTCGTAATTACGAGAAAAGATCTCGTTATTACGAGTTAATTATCTCGTTATTACGAGAAAAGATCTCGTTATTACGAGTTAATTATCTCGTTATTACGAGAAAAGATCTCGTAATTACGAGAAAGATCTCGTAATTACGAGAAAAGATGTCGTTATTACGAGTTAATTATCTCGTTATTACGAGAAAAGATCTCGTAATTACGAGAAAAAATCTATATAAAATGATGCATTTCATTGTTCTACATGTACTGTCTTAGTCTCTTTATGTAAAATGAATGAACATATATTAAGAAATTCATTAAATTTGTTAAAAGAAAAAATTCGAAAGAAGGAGCAAAGCAGATTGATAAATAAATTAAATGACTAATAGTTCTCTGTAACTAATGGAATTGTGTTTTTATGACTAGGACTACTTGGTATTTACTTCGGAGTCGAGTTGTAATATAGGTGGAAAATAACACGAAGTTCTTTCCACTTATTCATATAAGATAAAATATCAAATCCGATTATTCTATGTAGAAGTCAATAAATTATGATCGTTGTTATTTAAAAATAATAAAAATTAAATTAACGTTTCTGGAAAAAATCCAAAATAGACTGAAAGGCTGAAACAATCGACTTGGAAGCTAGGATTCTGGTAAACGAGGAACACTTATTGTGTATGTATTTTTTCACAATAATAAATCAAATAACAACTGTAATGTATTTTATTATAACAATATATTTTCTCGTAATAACGAGATAATTAACTCGTAATAACGAGATAATTATCTCGAAATTACGAGATCTTTTCTCGTAATAACGAGAAAATTAACTCGTAATAACGAGATCTTTTCTCGTAATTACGAGATGTTTTCTCGTAATAACGAGATCTTTTCTCGTAATTACGAGATAATTAACTCGTAATAACGAGATCTTTTCTCGTAATAACGAGATCTTTTCTCGTAATAACGAGATAATTATCTCGTAATAACGAGATCTTTTCTCGTAATTACGAGATAAAAATATTTTTTTATGTGGCCCTATTCGTCTTTCGTACAAAATGACCCGAACGATGCATATATAAAACTTTGTCACTATGGCAAAGGATTCAAATAATATTCACTAGAAATTAAAAAACCTTGAAATTTCAATTCATAGCAGGCTACACATTTTTCAAATTCAAAATGAAAAACAAAGTATCTTGCATTTTATATTCATCTTATGACCTTGAATGACATTGGGTCCTTGTCAAGTACATGACACAAACTTTCGAAACTTGATTATAATTTACCTTTCAAATTACAACTTCAAAACTAAAGTTCAAGATGACCTGAATATGCATGAAAAAGTTATCTGCAAAAGACAGGACGTGCCCCTGACATGGAAAGATTTTTTTTGGTAATAAACCGCACTTGGCTGTGTTCATAAATGTATAAACATAGCAATGAAGAAGACTTAATACTTAGTAAACAAAGTTCTTAACCTGCTGCAAAGGTTTACACCAACTAAGTCAATGCTAGTGTCTGTTTATGTACACGGAAATGACACCTGAACCTGACAAAATGTACATATTGTACATATTATGTTCACAATACGAAATGTACAGCATTGAACTACATGTACTAACATGTTTTCTTTCATGTGAAACAAAGTTATCTTATAAGTTGATATCTAAATGAAATGCCCAGAAACACTGTTCACTACACAGATGTTTATTACAATTTTTGCAACCATATACTGTCTCCTTTCTTTTCCTATCACCATGTTTTGTACACCACTTGCAAGTTGATCTGGGTCGTTCCAATTTGCAGAACAACAATTTATAGCATTACACGATGTAACAACCGTTAATGATACAACACCGCTTAATGATATAAATAGCATGAGTCGTTGTAATTGCAACGTGTAATGCTATAAATTATTGCATTAACAGTTGACATCGCCAACGGCTAATGATATATCGCCGCTTAATGATAGAATTGTATCATTAAGCGTCACAAATGCACAGCACCCCTAACACTTAATGAAACAAGCAAATATCTGCATCCTCAACCGCTAATGATACAAACTTTTTTATCTTTATACCCGCACTTTATAAAGAAGGTTCGGGTATATTGTTGTTACCCTGGTCCGTCCGTCCGTCTGTCACGTTTTACTTCTTAAACTGCTCTTACATCTTATAAACCAGCAAACTGAACTCTTGGAGTTTGATTTGGGGTTTCATGTTGTTTTGTAAAAAGGTTTCAAAATTTCTGGTAGTCCTGGGGGTCAAATAATAGGTAAACAAGAGGCCCATTGGCCACATCGTTCACCTGAGCAACAGTTCATTACATCATTTTATTTTAGTTTTTAAATATTTTCCCAATATATTTCAAAGTTAAACAATGAACTAAGTCTAGGATCATAATTTAAACAATTAAGAATCTACTCTTTCTAAGAATGCTTGCAGTAATTGTAGCATTGTAGTTCTTGAGAATAAGATTTTTAAACACTTTCGCTATTTATTTCTATGTAAAACCTTGAACCCCTCTTAGGGTCCCAAGTATTAGTCAATGGTTTACAATTTTAACAATTTAGAATCTACATCGAGGATGCTTGCATAGCAGTCTCACAAATTGTAGCATTGTAGTTCTTGAGAATAAGATTTTTAAACATTTTTACTATATTTTTCTATGTAAAACTTTGAACCCCTCTTGGGGCCCCTGTATTAGTCTAGGGGTCATGATTTTGACAATTTATAATCAACATTATAGGAGGATGCTTGCATAGCAATCTTAAAAATAGTAGCATTGTGGTTCTTGAGAATAAGATTTTTAAACATTTTCACTATATATTTCTATGTTAAATTTGAACCCCTTTTGGAGCTACAGTATTGGTTCGGGGGTCACGATTTTAATAATTTATAATCTACATTAACTGAGGATGCTTGCCTAGCAATCTCACAAATTGTAGAATTGTAGTTCTTGAGAATAAGATTTTTAAACATTTCCCCTATATATTTTTATGTTAAACTTTGAACCCCTCTTGGGGCCCCAGTTTTAGTCCGGGGGTCAAGATTTTAACAATTTAGAATTTTTAATATATATACAAGCTTTGTTGTAAATATTGGTATTTCTAGTGCAGTGGTTCTTGAGAAGAAGATTTTTAAAGACATGCACCCTATTTTCACTGTTTTGCAATTATCTCTCCTTTAAAAAGGGTTTTGCCCTTTATTTTAACTGTTTAGAATCCCCTTTCCATAAGAATGCTTTGTACCAAGTTTGGTTAAATTGGGCCCAGTGGTTTTAGAGAAGAAGTCAAAAATGTGAAAAGCTTACAGACGGACGGACGACGGACAACAGGTGATCAGAAAGGCTCACTTGAACCTTCGGTTCAGGTGAGCTAAAAATGACGTTTTTTCACAAAAAAACCTGCTTCCTCGAACTCCTCTTACATTTTCAACAGTAGACAAATCATCTCTTGGAATATGTGTTGGGGTCCTATAGATGCGCAATAATGTTTCGGAACTTTCAATTTTGTCCTGGGGGTCATTTAATGGCTGAAAAATGAAGTTTTTTTTTAACAAAAAGTCTGGTTTCAAAAACTTCAACATTTTTTGCAGTAGCCTAATGATCTATTATTAGAGTATGATCGGGGGTGTCATGTTGATGTGTAATCAGGTTTTAGGATTTTTTTTATCACGGGTGTCAATTGGCAACATAAAAGATGCTTTTTTGCAAAAAAAAAAAAATAAAAAAAAAAATATATATGGTTCCTAGAAATCCTCTTACAGTTTATGCAGTAGCTATGTCATCTCTTGGGATATGATAGGGGCTGTCCTAGAGTTGTGCAATAAGGTTTTAAAAATTTAAATTTCAACCAGGGAGTCAAATAGTATCAGAAAATTGACGTTTTTCACTCCCAAAAAACCCAGTTCCCAGAACTCCTCTTATGATTTAATGAATAGCCACATCCTATCTTGGGATATGATAGGGGCTGTCCTATAGATTTGCAATAAGGTTATAAAAATTTAAATTTCATCCAGGGAGTCAAATAGTAGCAGAAAATCTTTGTTTTTCACTCCTAAAAAAAACCCCCAGTTCCCAGAACTCCTCGTATGATTTAATGAATAGCCACATCACATCTTGGGATATGATAGGGGCTGTCCTATAGATGTGCAACAAGGTTTTAAAAATTTAAATTTTATCCTGGTAGTAAAATAGTAGCAGAAAATTAATGTTATCCCTCCTTAAACTGTAAATAAAATGACGGGGTTTTTTTCTTTAAATAAAAAAACCTAAGGCTTACATTTACACTTTTCATAATTGTCAAATGATCTATTAAAATTAAAATATGATTTGTGGTTTAAAAAAAATTTTTATAAACGGGTAAAAAATGTTTTTCTAAAAAAAAAATAATACATTTACACTTTGCATAATCGACAAATGATTGATGAGATATGATTAGAAGTTTTATTTTCTCCCTGACAGGGGATCAATAACTAATATTCAAGGTAAACTTACTGACAATAAATGGTTAAAATGTAATGTTTATCCTCCATCCCCATCAAACCTGGTTCTAAAAATTCAGAGTCTCTTTTTACAATTAGCAAAATCATTTCTTGATTGGTATTTTTCTCTAGTTGAACATAAAGATTTTGGAAATTGTTTTTTAATCTTTCAAATAAACAAAATGGTATACTAGTATGTAATCGGGGCAATTATAAAGTCTGCTAAGCAAAGCAGGGTCATCATTGGGCTAGGAATTACCCATATGGGTCAAACACTACATGTGAATAAGATAAAATACTTGATTATTTCCCGAGTTCTGGAAAGTCAGGGGCATAACCTATGTACCATTTGATGCGCAATGACACGAAGAGCAAGAACGAATATTGTTTAGAGATGGGGATCTCAACAGTAACAAAGTATATTATCATTTCCTTTTTTGGGGGGGGGGGGGAAAAAAAACTCCGGGGGGGGTCATGTACTTTATACCATTTGATGCATCATAATACATTAGAGAAAGAATATATATGGTTTATTGGTGAGGATCTCAACAGTTTTCAAGATATTTGGTATTTTCCTGTTTCATGGGGGTTAGAACAATCCCATAGGGTCATGGCCTACATAACATTTGATGCATCATAATACATTAGGAATAAAAAATATATAGGATGCAATGGTTTTTAAGATACTTGGTCATTTGGGTTGGGATGACCCGAGGGGCAGGGGTCATGTCTTAAATGTATCTTGACATGATGTGCAGAATTGGACAGAATGATCATTTACAAAAGACTTCTACACAATAAAAGTTTACCCTGCATGGTCAACAAAATACATGTAACTTACACAGTTTGTCAATCATTGACAACAATAAGGAGTTAATTCATATCAGACTTATTTTTGCCCCAACTCAGAAATAAGGTGTTCAGTAAATTTCAACTATCAAAAAATTCATTAGTCAAAATTAGGTAGATAATTATGACCCAAAAGAGTATTTTAAATGCCAAATCAAGATCTTGTTAAACTTGTATCATTCTTTGTTGATCACATTTTTATGCATAGCCTTTTTAAGACAATCAATCTTGAAAATTAACAAAAAATATTGATAATATGTCATATTTAAAAATGTCTATATTTTCAAAACGATTATCTAATAAATCAGTCAAAATAAAATACATTATAACCATTTAACCAATTGGCAATTCTGCAATTGATGGACATCCCTAGTATAATATTACACACACACACACACACACACACATACACACACATATATATATATATATATATATATATATATATAGAGAGAGAGAGAGAGAGAGAGAGAGAGAGAGATCAGGATTAAAATGCACACGTTTCATGATTTCATGAGTCATAAATCTTGATCATTCTGTATCCAAGTAAATACCACATATCTCTTTACAAAAAGAGTAATTTAAGCAAAATAAAAGTACACTCATTAACTTTTTTTCTATTACTGGTGTGTGATGATGGGGTAGAAGGTTTAATGAAAAAAAGGATGCATGCTTTCATTCTCATTAGAAATGTATCTAATCCACAAATCCTGGGGATGGGGAAGGGTTAAGACCCCTTCCCCTTCCTCCCTATTATATAACTCATATAAACATGTTAAGTCTCTATATACTGTTACAAAATTTATGTAATTCTTATTAATTATATTCTTAAGTTTATTGCTAACCATTTAATTGCATAATTTTATTTGGTTTAATGATAGTAGTGAATTGATACAGTATATGTTTATGCATTGATTGATATGTGTTTGTTAATTTGTAATCTTTTCCCAGCTTCTCGAGATTCACAGTAGGGTGGGAAACTCCTCGTCGATTGAAATCAAGTGCGATTATGACGTCATTTTTTGCATGTCAAAAATCTTCAAACAAATGTCAACAATTTACCGTGGTTAAATTTAAGAATGTGTTAAAACATAACAAAATTACACCTTGTTCATTTTATGCACCATTAATTGCGTGAAATCAGCTAACACTTTTTCACGGGTGCACTAAAATATCGATATTTCTGACATGCGGGCCCATTTACGGTGGTCAGTCATTTTTAGAGAGCGCCTATTGCAATTGCTTTCATGACCTTCTACGTCACAGGTCAAATTCCTGCCCTTTTTCATGGTAAATCTATCGGATGTTTTTTAAACTAAGGGCATACAACTCTCTCTACCCCCCCCCCCCCCAACGTTCGACTGGTACAGGAACGAACGCTAACTCTTGCGTAACATAAACAAAGGATAAGCACGGAGCCAGATGCCTGTAGATAAAATTGCGAGGAAAAAATAGTTCGATATGAAATTGCGTGTTTATGAGTACAGAAGAAAAAAACTATAGGAAAACAGGTATAATGAATGTTTTTTTAACAACAACGGTGTGTATAATTCTATTTAAAAAAGATGATTAGAATGATACAATGCTAACAAATTATTTGTAAACATACCAACGTTTCGCGTAGTAATCTCAGACAATACTGCATATGCAGTGTAAAATTTTTGTCAACAAACCCACGTTGAGAACAACTGGTGACTGTCCATCTTCGACACACGTAAGGTAAGTTATATTTCTCATTGTATAAACGTTTGCCTCATCATTTTAGATTTCATGTTCAAATAATGATGATAACGTTTTCTTGATCGAGGAGCTGGTACATTCTTAATCCGAAATTCCTCTGACTCTTATCCCCGCTTGTATATTGTGTGCGGGGTACATCAATTTTATGAAAAAAAAAAATTGTTTGTGTTAGGCATTCATCGATAATTCTGAAATAATGTCGGTCTATAGTTAGGAATTCTGTACAAGGATTTCTTTAAAGATTAAGATTAGCACAATGGAATCCCATATAACGGAAGATAACGTTATACTTTTTTTTAAACCTTTGATATTTTGTGACATCTTTGCAGATCTACCATTTATGTTCATATGGTGATTTCATGATACGTTACGTACTGCACTGTATGATATAGGGTTCATTGAATTTGCTTACAGAAATTTACAATATTCAGCTTTGTTATAAAATGACTCATGAATAATGCAAATGGATTTTCTCTAAAAATATCTCAAATATAGCTTTTAAGTTTCATACAAGATCCAATCGATTGGTTGATATAATAAATATTCCAGATAGGCTATATTATAAAGATATTTAATTGAACATTTTTTAAAAAATTCACATGATTTATCCTTTTACCTACTATATTTACTTCCATCTCAGAATTAGTTATCATTAGTAGTAGAGTAGGGACAAACCGACCCCCTTTACCGGCGACAAAACCGGCGCCAAGATGGCGGCCCTTCCGCTCTCAAAGATAAGGGATATAATTGTCCACATTTTAACCCCTTTATCATTGTGAAATGTTAAAAAATGACAAAGTTCGGGTGAGCTAAATGGACCCTTGTAGGTGTCATGACTTTATTGCTGAGGCAAAAAAGTTCCCTTATTCGCTTTAAAGGTGGGGGGGGGGGGGGGGTCCGCCTGCGTCAGGCGCTGATTTCTCTATTAGATGAAAAACCCTATGTTAGATGTTTGACTGTCCCTCTATTACCTTTTAAAGTTTGTTGCATTTCGTTTCCTGAATAAATAAAAAGCCCCGGGCTTGATTTTCAGGTACATGTATAACTTCTTTCTACACTATATGGGTCCTAAAAAGCTAGCAATAATCTAGCGACTTCTTAAGCAGATATAAACAATTAAATTTCATTTATAACTTTTCCAGAACTTTTGTTTTTTTTTAAATGTGTTTTTATTTTTTTGTGACGGTAAGGGCGCAGTTTTATTACTTTAAATTGTATCTTTCCATTTTTTTAAACTACATTTTTAAGATAAGCGTCTATGGCATTATCAGTATCATAACTTATGACCCGTAGACAAAGATCAATTTTTCTATAATATACTAAATAATCCTTATCCAAGCGAGCTTTTCTGCCTCCGAAGTTGACAAACATCAAACATATTTATTCATGCATTAATCATCTTGATAATAATTATATTATGCCAACGACAAAGCAAAAAGTAATTTCTGTTCGAGTACTCGCAGTACTTTAATGATTTTTCTTATTTGCAGCTAGCATCTACGGCTTAGTGGCTGCTGTTAGTGGTTGCTAGCTTCAGCCTTTTTATCTGTCTATATAAACACGACATCTATCTATGGAAAAGCATTTTTTCTATCTATTATCTATCAATATTTATTTGTTATAGATTTCTTTCACTCTATCTTTCTATCCTCATATGCAACTACCTAAAAAACCTTTCCATCTATCTATCTATCTATCTATCTATCTATCTATCTATCTATCTGTCTGTCTGTCTGTCTGTCTGTCTTTATTAAGTTTCATCATTAATATTACTAATGCTAAGCAAATATAGGGAAATGAAATTATGTTATTTCATTAAAGACTGCATTCAATCTTACAATTTTTATCATGAAAGGGTGCGACTGCAACGCTTAATGATAAACACGGTTCCCTCAGGCCATGACGGTCACCTGAGTCCCATACCCCTCAGATTGGCATGTCAGAGAATCTCATGTTTGCATTTTAAGTTTCATTTTGAAGTCTAAACCCTAATCTGAGACTCCTCTGACTGTTACTCTGATTTCAGTGTTTGATGTTTGAAAAATATTCATTCATAAAAGGATGGTTGCAGGTTCAAGAGTCGGATGAATCTCGGATTATCCAAACCTTAGCTCCAGGAGCCAACATTTTTGTTAATAAGAGACCTGCAGGCCTTTAATGGTCAATCTTTTATTATATTCACAGTTTCATTTATAATGCACACAAAATGCATACAGCTAATTGCTACAAGTATACAATGTACAGGATATTAAAGTAGATTTCCTACAATAGAACATATATTTAATTCAATATTGCCAATTGACAATTTACCGTTTATTTTTCAAGATGAAGTGAAAATTGTTAATGGAGAACACACAGCAATTACCCTAAGTAAAAATACATGTTCGATATATGGCCATATTTACCCCCCCCCCCCCCGATAAAAAGCTTCAACTTCTGCCCCATGGCCTGGGCAGTGAATTTCACAATTTAACATCAGGACATCATGAACATAATAACAATGCACGACTTTATCTCCCATGACTGTGATAGTACAGAAAAAAATACTAAATCATATATTTTCACTATTCGGCCATATTGGCCACGCCCTAGGGCCTGAACGCCTGACCCAGGGACAATGATTTTCACAATTTGGGTAGAGGACGTCATGGACATCATAACCTTGCATTTAGTGTTTCTCAAATATATATGGGAGTAAAGAAGACGATTTTTAAGATTTAATATGTTTTTACTATATGGCCATATTGGTCCCACCCTCGAGCCTGAACCCCTGACCAAGGGGTCATGAATTCAACAATTTGGTAGAGGGCTTCATGGACATCATAACCATGGATTTAGTTTTTCTCAAATATATATGGGAGTAGAGAAGAAGAATTTTTAAGATTTAATATATTTTTACTATATGGCCAAATTGACCCACCCTATGGCCTGAACCCCTGATTCAGGGATCATAAATTTCACAATACTGGTAGAGGGCCTCATGGACATTATAACCAGGCATTTAGTTTTTCTCATATGTATATGGGAGTAGAGAAGAAGATTTTTTAAGATTAAATACATTTTTACTATCTGGCCGTATTGGCCTCACCCTAGGGCCTGATCCCCTGACCCAGGGGCCATGAATTTCATAATTTTGGTAGAAGGCCTCATGGACATCATTATCATGTATTTAATTTTTTCCCCACAGGTGTGGGAATAGAGTAGAAGATTTTTGAAAATTTGGCTTTTTTTGCATGTTTGGCACCCACCTATGGCGCCCCGGGGTGGTAGAGCCATGAATTTCGCAATTTAGATTTCTCCTACCATAGAGATGCTTCACACCAAAAATTGTAACAATTGGCCTTGTAGTTTTCAAGAAGAAGTTAAAAACGTTAAATTGTTAACGAACGACGCACGTCGCACGACGAACTACCTGAGTGACTCAAGTGACCTAAAAGTTTGTATCATTAGGGTGTAGATATTTGCTTGTTTCATTAAGCGTTAGGGCTGCTCGCCAAATGATGCAATTCTATCATTAAGCGGCGGATATATCATTGGCCGTTGGCGATGTCAAGCGTTAATGCAATTATTTATAGCATTACTCGTTGCAATTGCAACGCTTCATGCTATTTATTTCATTAAGCGGCGTTGTATCATTAACGGTTGTTACATAGCGTTTATTTACATACAGATAATCTTAGATTAGCATTCGTAAATTATAGATTACAACCGTTCAATATGGTTTTACAGATGAAAACTATATAGTTAATAAATTGTATAGTTTACGGTTCGTTAACCACAGTATAGTTTACAGTCGATAAACCTAGTTTATCAACTGTGAAACTATATTAAGCTAATTTTTGTGAATTTGGCGTGCCATACAAGTCCCTACCGAACGTCTGAATAATTACATGTGTGGTATAAAACCTTAGATAGAAGTAAGAGTCTGGCTGAGTTTAACACACATTCATTCTAATTAATGAATGACTGAAAATTGAAAACATTTTTTAGCCCTGTTCCCGGAGTCGTAAAACAGACTTAGACATAAGTCAGAATTTGTATATAACGCTACATTTTTATTATCTACTTCCTATATTTTAAATTCAATTTATGATTATTTCCCAATCATATTGCATTGTACACATTCAGAGCATCCATCTATGATTAATAAATGTTTCACCCAGGTCTCACCATTGAAGATAGCTAATATAAGTTTCTACTTTGAAAGATGTTACCATACTACATGTACATCTATTGTGAGAACCAAAATAGAAAAATTCTATAGTGTACAAAAGCTCTGCAAGCTTTACTAAATGCAATTTAGTCATAATTGTAATTACATGTAGTAATGAAATAAAACATACAAAGAAAAAAACTAACTTCCCGAAAGATTAACACTTAATTTTTGAGAGCATTCATCTGGAAATCAGGAACAGCACGTCGCTGATTTTTTTTTTTTTGGAAAACCCAGTTAGCACAACAAGTTTATTAAAACGTTTTAGTTGTATTTGGAGCTGATAGGGACTGTCGGGACATATAATTAAATGATTGTTAATTCGTGCCTTCGTGAATCTGATGCGCACATTCGGATTTATCAACAGCCCTTCGGGCTTACACAATTAACTTCAGTGAAAACTAATGTAAATTTTTTGTAGAATAAAAATGAATACAATCGCCTATTAAGGAGGCTGGGTGGTCAACAAATTACCAATCAGATCTATTCTATAAATTTTATCTGGTGAAGAAAAAAATCCAAATATTTAAGCTTTAAAATTGTACTTTTACTTTCTTTTTAAAATATCTTTATCCAGAGCTCTTCTTTTAAAAGAGATTGATATAATTTTAAAATGGCCAAAACCATCCAGATCTCTTAACTACCGGCACAACAGTTATTTGAGTCATTATAGCTCTGGTTAATAATATACTATAGTAAATAAATATAATTCTGATATTTATATTTTTTTAATCGTCTGAACAACTGCGATACCCTGGAATGTACAATAACTTGTAAACAACCAAACATGTACATCCAATAATATACGGGATGTACAACAAATCTAATCTTAGTGTTAATGAACGCAAAATGAAATAAATTATGGGTGAATCTATGGAATATGCATATATAATAAGACCCTGCTATGACCACTGAATTTTAAAAGATTCTAATTCCATACTATTGATATTCACTTCTGAGTTCTGCGTCAATGCCTCCTTCTCATGAAGGTACGTTAAAGACATTCTCTGCGCATTCTTAATCTTGAGGTCAGTGAATATATTATACAACTTGAGTCTGGACACAGCAGATGAACACGGTGGATTCGCACTGGAAACCCGGCACGATGGCTCACGCTGGTGCAGTGTTAAGCCGGTACCCAGCGAGTTCTGTTGTTCAGATATAAAGGTTTTCAAGTTCGCTATCACTAAATTGCACGGGAAGTCTGACTTTAAGAAACTAAGTTCTTTCGTTTCGTATTTCCGGCTGGCAACGAACGGAAGTAGTGGATGTTGAAGGAAGTCATTGATGAGGAAGCTCTCCATTGATGGATGGGCTAGCCTTAGCCGGTGATCTTTGGTCAGAGGTTCCTCTTTATTGAAACTTTCGACTTGTAGAATAAATTTACTTACGGTTGGTTTATTGTCGGTCACAGGTTCCTCCAAACCTTTCCCTGAGGAGGTGGGAACTCGGTCAATCAGAAATTCAAGGGAACCGGACCTGAAGCTTCCTACACCCAAAGGCTGGGCAACGTGCACCGTCAGTCTCGTTTCCGAGTCTTCCAGAACTGCCATGGACGTTATTGGGAAAATATTGGCAGGCATTGGATAGTTCTTCCGTGTTTGCCTGCTGATCAACTGGAATGAGTTTGAGTCGGTATAGTACTGCATGTTCGGGTTTTGTACCGAGGTTTGGAGCTCCATGAACAGTTCTTTGTCCCTGTCTTCTGCTAACAGTAACGTAGCCACGTTTTCGATGTACACATACTTTCCGTGTATATCAATGGTGTTATAAATGGTGGTGGTGTGTTGTAGTAACGCGTGATTGATAATCACCGTGGTACTGTACAGACCGGATACAACCCTCACCATCACATCCTCAACGAACAGCCTCGTTTTCGTTCCATCCGTTCCAAAACAATATGCGTTGCTGTTCACCCCCTTGTACCAATGCCAACCAACTTTAATATCGGTACAGAGTTTTTCATTTTTTCCTTTCCGACAAACTGATTTTAATAATCCTTTTTTGGAAAAGGTGACATCTAACTGCCGAGTATTAACGGTAAACCCTTCTTGGGTTGGTTGGGCTTCCTCTGGCTTGAATATGTCTGGTAATAGAGAAATAACTTTCCCGTTGATGACTTTCACACCAGAGTAATGAGGGGAGCTATTTTTCGATCTTTTTAGGACAAATATTGCAAAGGACATAGCTTGTATTTCTACTGGGAATATCGCTTCAAACATTCCCTTAGCGATAGTCTTCTGGTTATCCCAGCAAGGATTGATCTGGACACCCAGAACCTCTTTATCGTGTTGATCGAAAACTTTAATTGTTGGAGAATTTACTATCAAACTCACGTAGTCTTTACGCTTTTGTGTGTACGAATTAGTGAAGATAACCTGTGTTCCAGACTCTGAGACTGCGACGGTGCGTTTCTCCAAAGGATCGGTAGGTTTGGACTGGAAGTGAATTGGAGCGATATTGATATTTGTGTTCGCCGTTTCTTTCAAGAGAAGACTTTCAATGTCTCTTGAGATAACCCCCTGAAGAAGGGTAATGGCGGCGGTAATCCTGTTTTCAAAATCCACCACCGTCGGATGGGCAGAGGTTCCAGTGATTGCGTCATGGTGCTGAACCAAACCATGGGTACGTCTAGCGTCTTGTAGGTTTTTCAGAACAGCTTGTACATTTTTGTAGGGATAACCTTGTTGTTCCGCCCGATACACGGCAAACGAGGTCAACATCTCGGCTGTTTTTAAAACTTCTAACAGATACCTTATCATGCGTTTGTCAAATGGCCGTGAGGTATAATATCCGCTCCAATACTCGTCGTCTCGGTCCGTGTAGGTGAAGAAGTCCCCCGTCAGGGATTTGTCAGGCTGGCCATACTTGGCGATACTCTTATGGACCTCGTTAAAATATTCACCCACTGTTCCAAATCGCATCTGAATGTTCAGCTCTTTCCTTGAGTTTATGTGATCCATGAGTTTTTTCATGTTAACGTAGTTCGATTGGAATTCGTGGTCCATTATGTACCTAAAGTCGTCCCCGTGGGGCATCAGTAGCACGTCATGCTGATAGTGCGCTGCCTTTTTCCGGTACTGGTCAGCCACCATGGATGCATACTCGCGAAGATTCTTGGCTTGCCTACTGCCATCTCCGATGGGTATCGCTTGATTCTTATCATCAGGAAGGCCCGCTCGTCGCCCAAAGTCCATCACTGCACACACTTCTTGGTCTGGTCCACAGCTATACTCAATGTTATACAAGGTGTACGGTTCAACGTGACATAAAATGTCGTTTTTCCCCGGTAAGTCCCACGGTTGGCGCCAATTGAACGTCATCACGTGACGATGACCCATGTACTGCTTTAGTGCACCATGAACTCGTAATATAGTCATGTCGTTCATACCAGATTTATACCACAAGTAGGGTAAACTAGTGGAATATCCAAACGGGTCGATTGACCAGCTGATATTTGGAGTGACACCCAGAATTTCTTTAATCCAAAGGTGCCCCTCCACCAGCTGGTCAATGACAGCGGTGTAGTGGGTAGTGGCCTCGTCAACAGACACCCATCCCCCGGACAGTATCTCGATCCTACCCTGCTTTACCAGATCCTTGAACTTGTTCTGCATGTCTAGGGGACTTTCTTTCCACCATATATCGAGAAATACGGTCTCTGTCCATATCATTTTGAAGTCTGGGTATTTCTCGAGGAACAGCACGGTGTTGGTGAGGATGCTCCGTGTTCTGACCGTATAGTAGGTTTCTAGGGTCCACAGCCAGCCAGGGTCGTTATGAGAGTGCGGGACTACAATGATTTGTAATGGTTCGTTGCCTTTCTTCTGATGCCTCTTATATTCTTCGCTCTTCTCGTGAAGAACATAGAGCCCGCCACTTTTTCTAGAGTTTGTCGTAAAGTTCATTTCGTCATACATTTCCTCCACCATATAGTCTGACGTCACTCGCTTGCCAACACAGGAACCGGAAAACACAAGAGAATCGCCCGCTCCCGGAAAGTTAAACCTTGGAAAATTCCCGATCATTTCAGTCACTGACTTTCTCTGCGAGAGTTTATAGAGCACCACAATGGTCAGGGCCACACAAATTAATGACGTCAGCACCACGCGCTGTCTGAGCTTCATCGTCCCTCCTGTTCCGACAGCAGTTATCCAGAAAAACTGTTCATTTCCTTTCTTGTCTCATCTGCAAGGAAGCAGATAAAACTTTTGTTATTATGTTAATTAAGATAACGAATTTCAAACTATATATTTCATTAAATTCCCACTCGCATAATAAAACCGTTTAAATATTACGATTCACAGGATTTTGACACAATCTGTGCAAAAAATGAACATTGAATGTCGAACTCGGCAATTATGAACGTGTCTCACCTGTGGGGAAAGGGGGGGGGGGGGTTCAATACAATTTATCACAAAAACTCTGTCGACATGGTGTACAAATGTAGAGAGATAACAAGAAAGGTTTATAACGTTTACGTCCATGACGGTCTGGATAAGCCGTCAGCATGCGGGTATCAAGGCGGGGAGTCGGGCGGGTTCGCCCCCCCCCCCTTAAATTTAAATTCCCATAGTAAATTTACCGAAAATAGGTCTGGGACAATCCCCTCCCCGGCATACCCTCGGACCCCCTCCCCTGGAAATTTCTGGATCCTCGCATGGTCACTCCATTACATAGGTAAAGTGCTTCATAGTCTAAATACAATTTAACAAAAATAGATATGGGTTACCCCATATCCAAGATATTCGACTTTTAAATTACTTGAATTTTCACTGTGCTCATGCAGCCGATCTCTTAAGTTAAAATCACTGAACTTGTTAAGAAACTGACGTATATAGTTCTTCATGTCCGTATTAAATACTGCCACCCGTCATTAGCAAACAGTGCACACATCTGTGCTTAAACAGAGTCTACACAAGTGCGACCAGAAATATGGTGCAGGTGTTGCGTAACCATTCCGTCGTTTAAAAAAAGAAGAAAAGAAATAACACACACTCATACACAACAAATAATTAAAAGAGATTGTGTGATAACTAACGAACAATAATCATGAAAGTAATATAATATTTGTAATAATATAAGCAATATTCATTAGTGAAAAAATTGTCAATCGAAGAATGACCTATTATTTCGTGAAAAAGACTGAGGAGGCAGCTAGCGTAGGAATATGAATACTTCACATTTACATTTCTTGGGGTGGGGTGTTTTTTCAAAATAATTTTACGATAATTTTGTTTTCTTCCACGTGTTACATATACATCGATATTCTAAACATTTATTGTAATGTTGTATCTGCTGATCATGAACAGAACTATATTTTTCAGTGCAATTGTGTAAAGAGTACCTGACTTTAGTAATATATCTTGAATAGATAGCAGGCACTGATCGAATATATTAAAAAGTGAATCGACCAGACTGAGTATACAATTCCCCTTATATACCCTCACAAGATATGTTTACAGTCCTGTATTAAAAATATAAGTACATAAGCATTTTTCATATTGTATTCAAGCTCATTTTACTTAATCATACGTGGCAATTTTAAATGCCAATTCAATTTTCTAAATCACCAACCGAAAACAGGTTTCCAATAAGCAAAATTGTAAATCCTTCAAATGCAAATACACGTGTACATTAGAGCGTGTTGTTGTTAAGCTGAATACTCAGTTCTGGTCCGGTGGATCGTTTTGTCGTATATTTTTTTTTTAATCTGTCGCGGCAGTTTCTCAGTGAACTGTGCAGTCTTCAATCAAGTTCACCACACAATCTATATCCTGGGGGTAACTAATTTTGAATTGACGACGTTGATATTATCAAAAAGCAGTGGGGTTAGTTTGGTCACGTATTGAGTACTTAAACACATGGCAATGCGCAGCGTAGAATGCGAGTTTAAAAAAATGTACTGTACATGTACAGGTATGAAATACAAAATACTTATAAAACATAATTAAAAAGATTACAAATTGACGATGGATTCCCAGTTTTACATGGAATAGCCCATTACCTTTTCACAGAACCACTTTCACACGTCACGGTATACAACATCAAACCTAGAGCTCAATGAAAGGAATCTCCTGGATATATTGATAGAGTCACTTGCAATGATTTCTTACATTTAAAAGTCCTGCTGTGTACTCTAAATAATTTCGCGTAGCTCAGTCGAGATACTTGAGTGACGATGGTGTTATTTACAAGCCTTCCTGAGCAATATATTTCAGGTAAAGGGGACATGTCGCTATATCCAAGTTTACATGTTATATATATACCATCGAGTTGTGATAAGAACTTTTTCACTATGTTTTATCTCGGCCTTTGGTCAAGACACAAAAAAGATAGGGTCAAATAATTTTTTATTTCAGATTACCTCAAAATGAATCCACTGGAAACAAATTTAGTGATCCAGGTAAATCATCTGCAATTAAAATAAAGAAATGAAAAATATACACACATTATGATATTTCTTACCTCATATTTTTGTTTAAGGCATTTGGCTCTAAATTCTGTTTTGTTCTGCTATATAGATATATACAGTAGTGAGTGTGTGTGTGTATATATATATATATATATCCACACACTAGTATACTAATTAAATGTTCATGTCTGTCCTAGCTCTTTCAATCATCCAACTCTTTCCCTCTTGTATATGTAATGTTTACTGAATGTCTTATATGTACATTGGATGTTCTATGTACTATCCTCATGTTGCCCCTTGAGGGCCCTTAATTGGTTAATAAAGAATTGAATTATACACTTACTGTAAAGGAGAAATCATCCTTTACGTTGCCTAAACTTCTAGCCGTCCTTTGCAAGCTTGCACGCCCATGCACACACACACACACACACACACACAGAGAGAGAGTACTGTTTACTAACAAAATCAAACCTCACATAGCTTCCTCATATGAATCCGCCATTAATCAGTAATCGATACAAAAGGCACCACAGCGTTATGTAGCTGTTGTAATGTCTATTCGTCGTATATTCCCGTACGCTCTGTTTGTTTACAAGCAGTTGGCTTTTGTGCAAATCACGATAAATGCATGTGTAAGAGAGAAATGAAAGTGACGTACCTCGTCTGTTTATTACATAGCAAGGCTTTCGCAGTGTCCCTGCAAGCCCTATTTCATGGCTGGCGCTCCACAATAACAATGCGGTCTAAGGAAAGGTGGTGCGGATCCAAACGGCGCGCGATTTTATTTTTATATCAAAAGAAAAAAGATCGACTAACGGGACGCTTCGTCGAATTTTGTAAATTATGCATATTTTCCTGCATTGCTAAATTGCGGAATAATTATCTTCTTTATATAGGACTGATATAATCATTATAAGATAAGAATACGACTGATAATATGATATAACAGTAGATTGATGTACTGATTAATTTAATTTAACAAATATTTTATTATGCAAATAAATACATAATAGGATTGGACATCAGGCTATGCCTATTTTAGTCCTCTCCCCAAGGATCAAAGTTACATCTGATATTTCAGTTACATTTGGATTATATAAGAATAATAGTTACAGAACATAGTAAGTTCATAATATAACATGAAACATGTTATTGCATTTAAGAAGTTGGAACTGATTGACATATACCGAGTATTTCCTCCTCTATTTCTTAAGAACCGATTGTTATTCATAGCTTCATAGAAACTGACTGAACTCTATACGATCTAGTTCTAATTTAACCAGTTTATCGATCTGTCGAAACCTTCAACGAAATAATCATAATATAATTCCCATATATATCTAAGACAACTTGGCTATTTCGTTTATCTAACGTACTGATGTACATTAACAATAATTTAGCTACTTTTAATTATGTTCTTTTAACGATCATTTCTTATTTTATTAAAAGATAGAAGTAAATATAAATCATTGCAGAAAAAAATTATATAACCCGCTATCTCTGGTTATGTATTTTTCTGCAATGTGGCTTTCATATCCCGCATGAATCACTAAAGAAAGCATTTTATTGTTTAACTAAAACACAAAAACCAAACCTTCACGGAGAACAAGCAAACCTTTTAATGTATTCAAGTCAATTGTTGATTGTAAAATTGGGCAATAAAACACCAGCCAGCCACATCTTTGGTGTTAGCCCTAGCGTTTGCAAGAAAAATCTGGTCGTGGGTTACTGCTGGGATGCACCAGCAAATGACACTAATTACCAGTTCTCTCTCTCTCTCTCTCTCTCTCATCACCTCTGGTATTCAATAGGTAATGAATGTTATGCAATTTTATCCAATAGAATTATGGGACATCTGTATTTTAACAACAGATCAGGCATATATGTACTTTATTCAGCCCTTAAAAGTGAAACAGCTGTCCATGTCCATGATAAAGAATTGGAGGTTTTGGGGGTTTTGTGTTTCCTATCGGCGGCATACCGGTATTATATTTTTGATACATTTATGATACTGCAGATCAAACATTGATTCTGAAGCAAAGTTAATATTTCCTTTATCATTGACTATGTATAACTTTCTTCATGTACCCAGATAGCAGGACGTCATTGGACCTTTGCTGGGCCAACAATGCTCCTTATATTAGGCCACCGTATGCATTTAACGTTGGGCCAGCGGCAATTTGCTCATCGGCCCTTAATCAGACCAACTTGTTGGCTTATTGTTGGGCCAATGTAACAGACAATATTGGGCCATTGTTGGGCCACTGTATTCTTTTAATATTGGGCAAACGTCACTTTTGTACGGTTGGGCCATTGTTAGCAATTAACATTGGGCCAACCGCAATTTGCTCATCGGCCCTTAATCGGACCAACTTGTTGTCTTATTGTTAGGCCAATGAAACAAACAATATTGGGCCATTGTTGGACCACTGTATTCTTTCAATATAAGACAAAAAATACCTGAGCAAAATGAAAAGAGTAAAATATAATTAAATTGTAACATATTTTATTGGTCATGAATGCACTTCATGAAGAAAACATTTATTAAAAAACAAGAAAACATTTATTAAAAAACAAGAAGTTAATGCTCACTTGTATTAATACATGTATGGTTTTATCCCTGCTCTGATGTGAATGCACAAGTTCAGTAAACTTAAGATATCAATAAGCAAGTCTAAAAAAAAAAACAAAGAGGGTAAAACCACAGTTATGCCATAGTATTTTTCAAAATATAAAAAAATATGCACTGCCACTTTCCATCTGCTCCCTCTCCCGAGTCTCCTTCTCCCTTCTTTTCTTCTCTGCAGCAGTGCCCGTTACTTCCTTCCCCCTCTCTTTGGCATATCATTTCCATTGATATTGTTCTCAATGTCCTTTATTTATAGAATCAGCCGTTGCTCTGTTCTTTCGAACAATCTCTAAAACTGTAGTATTTAGTATTTAAAACATTTGTTACTTTTCTCAGTAAAGAGTAAACATACATTACGATTAAATTTATAAATACATGTATATCACTACATGTTTAAGCTTTCATATAAGAATTTAACAAGAATAACAAGTCATTGAGTTTACATCATTCCTGCTAAAGTAAAGATGTTTATACTAAAATAACTGGTAAATAACCTTTTAAATTCTACTTACTTTCAATGACTGTCCTTTAAGACAATCCTTGGAAGAAAAGATTTTCCATTTCCCATTAATACTTACGATTTGGATGCAGATATGCAAGGTATCGGTCTCATTACTCAAATGAAAATGGCGCAGGTACGATATTACGAAAAGTAGCCCGGATGTTGTTTACCCATGATGCTTAGCTAGATTCATGACATTGGGCCAACCCAGGGCCGATGTCAACCCTGCAACAAATACTCTCTCTAACTACAAGAATTTTATGATATTATGCCAACAGTTAGCCCAACATTGGCCCCATAATACATAACCAACTATCAATATTTCCTGTTGGACCACCGTTGGCCCAATAGAGATAACCCAACGGCGATAATACAACCATATTGTGAGAATGGGCCAACGATGTGCTGCTATCTGGGCGTATACATGATGGCTGAGAAGAGAAAAATAAGATGATATATTATGTAGGAAAATTATATTACATAAGCTCTCCTAAGGTAAACAAAGTATTTTCAACGTGGCCTAAATTAGTTTTAAGAAATGTTATGATAAAAAAATAACGAAAACCACTATTTTAGATAAGTGTTATGATTCAAAGACTTGTTTAAAAGGAGACATATTTTATATAATTATAATGAAAGTAAAAAGTGGTGATTAAAAACATATTTTCCCAGTTCCAATGAGCATAGATATAATTATATTGGATTTAAAAGTTAAACATAAGATTATATAGAAAAACTGGGTCCTGTATGTTCGGTTATTTTTTGCAGTGATCCAATTTTCGCGTTTTTGCGATCACCTTCACAGCGCAAAAATACATAACGCTGAATTATGAGCGATATTGTTTGCTTTAAAAACTTTACAAATCGCAAAAAATGACTAGCTCAAATAATTAGCCCCATTTTTTTCAAATTTTGTGCCACGCGAAAAAACCTCCGGATATTCAGTATTTCTAAGTTTACCCTTTGATAATGTCATTTGATATTTCTTTTGAATACCGTAAATCAAAATCTAACACTTTTTGATTTAAGTACTATGTAATTGAGGGCTCTAAAATTCCCGCAAATATTACAAGAACATGTATATATAGGTGTGATTTTTTATGAGATGCATGTATGTGTTATTTTGGGACATTTATTCCCATTTATTTCAAATAGCTGGGTATTGGCTTTTTACACTAATGTCTATCGTAGTATCGTAAGTAAGCCACTAGTGAGTTTCACATAATCTATAAATACAAGCATTTGACGGAATGCCCATTTTTCATCTTAACCGAGAATAAAAATGGTACAAATTGTCATCCGTACTTTCATTTCGTTTCTACTTTCATTTCGCCCACATATGTAAGTCTCATAATTAATAATTTCGTATTTTGTAGCTTATCATATGTGTAAATAACTTCGAATTTAATGTTCTTTTTATTAACTTCCTAGATGAGGCAATGTTTAATTTGTTAGGTTTGTTATTGTTTATTTTTGTGTTGAAAATAACAGACTTGATAAGAGCGCCAAATCTAAATTTTAAATAGATATATAGACCAAGAGTTCTACTTGATGTTTGATTGCAGGGAGGAGAAACATGCATCACTGGCCAAGGAAATCAAAGCAATCGATAAAAAGTCGGTTCATAGAATCTGCTCTGGACAAGTTGTTTTAACGCTTGCAACTGCAGTGAAAGAGTTGGTGGAAAATAGCATTGATGCAGGGGCAACATCTGTTGGCAAGTAGAAAATTGCAAAACTGAACAAGAATACAGAGGCTATCGATTATCCCATATACGTGATATTAGACTTATGATTCATATTATACATATTACATATATTACATGGCTCAGAGGGCGACATACCAGCTAGAACATTTGCCCTGAGGTTGCCTGATGAATTAGGCAGTATTATGAATTATATTTTATATAGGTTCATTGATGTGAGTCAAAACAAATTGATTATGAAAGACTTCAAAGTAGCATTTTAAATCTGACAGCTAAATCTATAGTGTGACTTTCAAATGCTGGTATACTAATTAAGAGAACAATGTTAAATAAAATTTTAAATTATTATAAAGTTTACACGTGAGCTTTGTTTTGCAGAAATAAAACTCAAGGACTATGGGCTGGAGTCAGTTGAAGTCAGTGATAATGGAAGTGGAGTGGAAGAAAATAACTTTGAAGGACTAAGTAGGTAACCCTTTGTTCCATTCTTTACTGGCATGTACCGTTAGTTCGTTTATTTTGTGGATGAATTCCATGCATGACACTTTATTAAATGATATGAATTTTCTCTGCAGCTTTAAAGCATCACACCTCTAAGCTCCAGGACTTTACTGACCTAATAAATGTTGATACATTTGGTTTTCGAGGAGAAGCACTGAGCTCTCTTTGTGCTCTCAGGTAAACCATTGTCATGATGTATGATGTGCATGGAAAACAGACAAATAACCGATTTAAGATAAATTAACAACTTTTAAGAGAATGATTAGGATTGGGTTTTTTTTCTTTTATAGCTCACTTACAGTAACAACCAAACACAAAAATGCCAGTGTTGGCATGAAATTGGAATTTGATTATAATGGAAAAATAAAGACAAGAACCCCTCATGCTAGACAGGTTTAATTCATTCAGATAACACAAAGTTTTCAATTGTAATGCATGTGCAAATATATGACCTTTCCAAATCTTTACTCTTAATCTTGTGCAGGGAGGGACCACAGTGCTTCTACAAGATCTATTCTCCACTCTGCCTGTCCGTCATAAGGAATTCCATAGAAACATCAAAAAGGAATTCAGTAAAATGGTGCAGGTCCTAACGTCCTACTGTATTATTAGTACAGGGGTCAGGATTACCTGCTCCAACCAAACCAAGAAAGGGTAAGTATGATGCTCAGAACTACAGTAAACATGGCAATTTTTATGAGGTAAAATTTTGTTTTTGCCATGTAAAAAAGCATTAGTTTGGTGATAATTGTGCCAAAAAAAGAGTGTGATCATTGTGTGAACCCATCCACTTACAATTATTTTAAGACCTGATAATTTTTAGCTCACCGAGACAAAGTCGGGGGAGCTTATGCTATACACCCGGCGTTGGCGTCAGCGTCTGGACCTGGTTAAAGTTTTTGTTGCAGGTCCTGTATCTAAGTGATTACTTGTCCTATATTCACCAAACTTGCATGGATGATGCATCTGGACGTACTTATGGACTTGAAAGACTTGGATGCTGAATCTGGGCCATAAATTTCAGATGCTGGAGGAGGTTAAGATTTTTGGAGCAGATTAAAGTTTTTGGAGCAGGTGCCCTTTGATAGCCATTTCTAAGTTACTACTTGTCCTAACTTCACTAAACTTGCATGGATGGTGCATCTTATGATACTGATGCACCTGACAGGCTTGAATACTGAATTTGAGCCATAGGTTTCGGATGCTGGAGGAGGTTAATGTTTTTAGAGCAGGTTAAAGTTTCTGGAGCAGGTGCCCTCTGATGATCATATCTTAGTTATTACTGGTCCTAACTAGTGTTGTTACGATAGTCGCCGACTATCGAAAAATCGTCGCTGAAGGCAGCAAGTCGGCGACAATCGATAGTAAGTTTTCATCATCGATAGTCACTAAAATTCAGTCACGTGACAGATGACCTTTTACTGCGTAGCAATATCTATAAAACGACTAAAGTATTATCAGAGACATAAATAACATGTTTTTAATGTCTCTGGTATTATATACAGTGACCAACCTAGGGGGCGACCTGCTTTGTGATCGGTAACTTCGCCGGAATTTCCTCCGAAAGAGAAGTTGAAGTCGCACTGTATTCTGAGTTTACGATCTTGTTAATTTAACCCAAATGCAATAAAATGAAAATTATCAAATTCATAAGACGTTTTCACAAGCTCAGTTAGACCCTGTTGTGATTAGTAACTTGCGACTGTCTTATCTTCATGTGTTATAAAAACGGGTGATACTGTGCACTGAAAATTACAACCGATGTTTATTACATTTCATGCCGATATTACAATTATAGTTTGAAACTTGTAATTAGTTAATAATACTGCCAAATTATTGCTAAAATAATCATAAAACGTTTGTTTACAGTTGTCTTCAAAATTAAACAGATCTGCTACATAACGGTTGTAATTGGGTTAAGGGTTGCACTAATACCTCCAAAATACACAAAAGTACATGGACTGATTTTATTTGTCATTTAACTTACAGAAGTACAAAACATTTAATGTATAAAATGTGTGAATGTATCAGATCAATTAAATTTAACAAATTAGATAAGGTTTTACAAATTTTAGAAGTTGTTTTATTTTTATTATCTTGCTTCTAAGGTTGGCCTTTAAGTATAATATTTAATTCATTTGAAAATAAGTTCATTAAAATAACTATTGATAAATGAATTATAAATTTAAAAAAGGTATTTTCTTTTATGCTGGTATCTTTCACTTATTGACAGGATGAAAAAAATCTTTGCTGGAATTTGAAAGTTTACATAATCGATTTTATAATCGATTGTGAGCTGCCGATTCAATTTGATAATCGATAGTAAAATTGTTCCGATTTTACAACACTAGTCCTAACTTCACCAAACTTGCATGGATGGTGGTCTTATGATACTGATGCACCTGACAGGCTTGAATGCTGAATCTGAGCCATAGGTTTCGGATGCTGGAGGAGGTTAATTTTTTTGGAGCAGGTTAAAGTTTTTGGAGCAGGTGCCCTCTGATGATTTTGCTTGTCCTAACTTCACCAAAATTGCATGGATGGTGCATCTCATGATACTGATGCACCTGACAGGCTTGAATGCTGGATCTGAGCCATAGGTTTCCGATGCTGGATGAGGTTTAGTTTTTTGGAACAGGTCACATGTTTAATAGATAATAGTACTATTTCAAACTTGCATAGTTGATTTAACTATAAAATAAATGAATTGCAGAGGAAGCTTCAGATGCAGAGCCTGATCTCCATTATCAAGGATGCTAAAAAAGTACTCCTACCTCACTCAAACATGCTTGATAGATGTGTTTGTTGTTAAATGATATAGGTAACATGATTCCTATGATATAGTATTGTATGATTTGATACACTATTGTTTATATGATACATTATTATATGTAATATTGTAAAAAATTATATGATACGATATGATATTGTATCATTTTTTGTATATTTTGATATGATATTATATCATGATAATGTTATGTATAGTATTGTATATTATGATACAATATTGTATAATATGATATTGTATTATATATTATTGTATCTCATGATATTGTTTTATATGATATTGTAATATATAATATTGTATCATATGATACCATATTGTTTAATATATAATATTGTATCATATAATACGATGTTGTATAATATGAAATTGTATTATATATTATATTATTGTATTACATGAAATTGTAATATTTGATATTCTAATATATAACATTGTATCATGTGATTTAATATTATATAATATGATATTGTTACATATGAAATATTACTGTATCACATGATATTGTATCATATGGTATGATACAATGTTGTATCAAATTATATTATATGATACAATATCATTATATATCATATATGATACAATATCATACAATACAATATCATACTATGTTATACAATATAATATCATTTGATACAATATTGTGATGTATTATTTGATATGATATATATATTATGATATTGTAATATGTGATCGAATACAATGATGTATAACATGATACAATGTCATATCATATGTAACAATATCATATTGTATCATTATTTATTACAGAATTGTATCATATGATATATATTTATAGTATCATAGGAAGTAATATCGTATTTTATATTATTGTATTGATAAATATTGTATCTTACAATTCCGTATGAAATGAACATATGATTATCATACAATTTTTAACATGCGATATACGATACTGTGTCAAAATAGTATCCATGAATATCCAAGATCATTAACTATGATTTTTATATAATATGATATTAAAGGTGGTCTCATAAAGGTGATGCCTCATAAAAGTGAAGCTTTGTCTCAGTGAGCTTTGTAATCTGTGATTACCTATGTTTTTGAAAAATAAAGTCAATGTGAAATTCACAGAAGTTTCTCCCATGCAAACATTTCCAATTTCCATCTGCAGTTTAAAACATATACAACTACTAAGATAAATACATATTTTGACAGAACATTTTGAATGCATGTTACATGTTTAGTATTTTTATAAAGAGCTACCAGTACAAGTGAGAATACCAAATGTATCACAGAATATGATTTTTTTTTAATGAAAATTCTGAATTGTAACAAGCCATATTTTTTAGTGTATTACAATGATTCTTCATTGTCTTGATTTTGATCTTGTTGATTCTTGTAGTGGGCGATCAACTGTGGTGTCAAGCAGTGGAAACAAAACACTGAGAGAAAATATTGCTGATGTGTTTGGACCCAAGCAGGTACTGTATCTATTACATCTGTCAGTTTTCTTTTAGCCAATTAAATTATCACTTACTGTGGATGTTGATATTTATCATTTATATGTAGGATGTTAACTGCTTTCATTGAAATTTCATAAATGTATGTCTATGTCTATGTAGATGCAAAGTCTTATGGAGTTCAAGAAATATAACCCAAGTGAAGAAGTACTGGATGAGTTCAATCTCAAGGTCACGGAAGATATCGGGGATTGTTTTAGGTCTACTGTACAATTATTCTGAATCTCTCACAAACCTTGCAGTAATTTACTCAATCATTCCAAAACTTTCATTCCTATACATATAGTAGGGTTGATTAAGTTAATTCCAAGTTTAATGTCTTCTTCAAAATACTTTCATTTTTAATTATTCTCATTCTTTCTTAGATATCGTAATTTACAAACATGGTGCCACTTGCTCTTATGTTTCAAAAATTCAAAGAATACCCTTTTATGCTTCTTTCTCCTGTTTAATGATGAAATTGTCTCTGGATTTTTGGACAGAATGGAAGGGTTTGTGTCTAAGTGTGCTCATGGTCAGGGAAGGAGCAGCACAGACAGACAGTTCATTTTTATCAATGGTCGACCCTGTGATTCAGCAAAGGTGATAACCCTTCTATCATAATACATGATATATTTTATTTTAAAAAGAAATTGGGATTTGCCTAATTTGATTTCTGTTTCATGCAATCATTGAATTATTTTCCAGATTTCAAAGGTGATAAATGAAATTTACCATCAATATAATCGACACCAGTATCCATTCGTAGCTCTGCATATTACCATGAAAAAAGGTTTGCAGAGAATTTTAATTTCCATTGTGACATTCATTTGCTTAAATACATGTACATGTAGGTCTTTAAAACACAGGCTTATGAAAACAATAGAACCAAGAGTAGCAAATTGAATGTCAATAATACACATGTATAAGGGTCTTTTATATGGTAAGCAAAGGACACAGCTGTACTTCTTTTGAATGAGTACAGTTCCATGTACATGTATATGTTCAACAGTTTAGAGAATTATAACCTGGTACATTTTAGATGCAGTAAGTTGTAGGTTTGCATTAATTGTGCATTGATTACATATATTTAAAATGGTACATGAAGCAGGTGTTCTTGGGTCAATATTTAAAACATGAAGACATGCTAAAAAGGATTGCTCTTGAATGTGATATCTACATGATATGTAAAGATGATGTGACTTGTGTATTGTAGAATCTGTAGATGTCAACGTCACTCCTGACAAACGTCAGATCTTCATGGAAAATGAGAAAATTCTTTTGGCCACTATCAAAGTAAGTATATTTTGTAATTTGTAAGAGAGAAACTTTCTGCTAACAACCATCAAACATGGAATGCTCTCCCTTTGCTTTACATGTAATATGACTCATCAGTCATATTACATGTACTGGTTTTATTTACAGACTTCCTTGGTGAGGATTTATGAACCTACTGTGTCATCATATCCAGTGGCCATTTTCACAGACAAAGAGTTCCAAAATAAGCCTTCCCCAGCTAATGGCCCATCAGATACAAGTAAATACATGTATATAAATTCCTAATTCTACACCCTATCAATGAAGTTGAAGAGCATGGTTTGAAAAGAAAATTTTATCTTTTATTTTATCATTTTGCAGAATGTGAGGACAAGACAGACAAGTATGTAATTGTATGCAATTTTTTAAAATAAAGATATTCTGTATTAGTCCAAATTTGTTTCTCCATGAGCCTTCTTTCTACATGCCTGCATTATTCTTTATTCACCTAACATGTATGTTGAAGTGTTCATTTAATGGGGTTTTTATCTTTACAGTCACCACCAGGACAGTAAAAACCAGGTAAAAGACCTATAGTTGTATGAAAATAAAAAAAAAATCAGTATAAAACTTCTATTTTTTCTATGATTTGCACTTGTGCAGTAGATATTTACATGTTTTATTAAGTTTCCCAAACCAAGTTTGGAGACATTGTTTTTGTATGGTTCTTCTTTTCCGTCTTCTTCTTTCTTAACCCTGAACTTGTCCATCACTTTTCCCAAAGATGGCCAAATGGAATTATACAAAACTCAAGGATATGATAGGCCTGCATATCTAGTTGTGCACCCTAGTTTGATTTTTTTCATTTAGGGTTGGTCAACCACATTTTTGGGGGGTCAAAGGGGTGTGGGGTCTAACATAGAATCCTATGGGAAAAATTGTAGACTCTATTGTAAACGGTTATAACTTAAAAATGGTCAGAGATAATAACATAGGGTCTTCAGAATCAGATATTGACTGTTACAGACAAAATATGGGGTATATTAGATCTGGCCCCTGGGGTCATCCCTACCCCCAGGAATTGGAAATGACCAAATATCTCAAAAACGGTTGGGATCCTGACCCCTAAACCATATATATTCTTGTTCCTTGTGTCAAGGGACATCAAATGGTATGTAGATCATGAGCCCCAGGGGTGGTCCTGGCCCCCCTTGAACAGGAAGTGCCCAAATATCTTAAAAACGGTTGAGATCCCCACCCCTAAACCATATATATTCTTGTTCAGTGTGTTAAGGGGCATCAAATGGTATGTAGGTCATGAGCCCAGGGGTAGTCCTGACCCCCCCCCCCCCCAAACAGGAAGTGCCCAAATATCTTGAAAACGGTTGAGATCCCCATCCCTAAACCATATTTATTCTTGTTCCTTGATAACCCCTGGGGGAACATTATGAATTTCCAGATATAGAAACAATCAAGTATTAAATCTTTTTTTTATGTAAAGTTTGACCCATGTGGGTCATCCCTTCCCCCAATGATGGCCTCGCTTCATTTGGGAGACTTTATAATCGCCCCGATTATAATAACATCTTGTTCTCAACCTAATGACAATTGATTTATAGTTATTTTATATCATTTTCAAACAATAGAAAAAAAAAACTTGTTTTAAAAAGAGTTATCTATTCAATTGTCATTGTAATAGAAATGCTAATGTCACCTAGAAAACTGAGTTACTGAATGCTGTTCAACATGTGAAATATCTTAAGGTTTTAGATTTCAGCATTGAGCAATTTGAAGAGAAAGTTTTCTAGTGCATTTGCCAAACCTGAGCAACAAGGAGCAGCATCTCCTCAACAAAAAGAAAGAAGCCCTGCTCCCAAGCGTCAGTATACTCCTATTATTCCCAAAGCACCATATACAGTTGAACTTCGATATCTCGAACACTAATATCTCGAATACAATGGATATGTCGAAGTGATTTGTAGGTCCCAACCACTTATTTTTAAACTATTTAATCCTCGATATCTCGAATACTCAGATATCTCAAAGTTTTTAAACAGTCCCATCTAGTTCGAGATAACGAAGTTTGACTGTACTAGCTGTTCTAGTTCAAATCTGTGGTTTGGTAGAGTATTTTCTATTTAACTTTTATAATGACATAGAGATTGTAAAGGAAATGTATAAAAGTGAAGAGGTTCTATTTATAGAGAGAAGACTTGACAAATTCCTTTTTACTGCATCACCAAAGAAAGAAAGCAATGCATGTACTGCAGAAATCAAACAGGAAATAGCCAGTGATCTGGTTATCACCATAGAAGATGGCTCCACTGTATCCACAGAGAAAATGAAGGAAGAAAGTACTGAAGACAAGAGTATTGCAGAGAGAAGACTCTCAATGGGACCAGATGGAGATTCTGTAAAATCAGATTTCAAGGTCATATTTCATGGTTCATCAGACTGTGAAGAGAGTACAGATTTCTCTCCTGAGGAGCAGGGAACATTGACTCTAATAAACCTTAATCCAGGGTCTAATAAACAAGATCTTTTGTGTTCTGACAGTAGTGATTCCAGTATTTCTAAAACATGTGACAGAGTAAACTGTCAAAAGTCTTCCATTGTTCATGTTGTCGCCTCTGACTGTTCAGAAAGAGACGGTGAAGATACCAAAGTGTTTTTAGATGATGACCCAGTGTGTTCAAACATGATTTCAGACAATATCTCAGAGAATGATAATCAAGAGACTTTGGATTGCTCTGATAGGATTTCTGGAAGTAATGTCAAAGTTTTACATTCTGTGTGTGATGATAAAGATGAGAAACAAGATCCCAGGTATCCATCTTCTATAGAATGTTCCAATCAAACAGGTACTGAGGCACCCACCGAAAACTTGCAACAAACAGTGATGAGGCTGGTAAGAGTTAATTATTTTCAAGTACTGTAAATGTTAAAATATTAAGCCTAATTTTCTTTTGATATGTAAGAACTGTCCTATCATTTTTTAAAGTAAGATTTATATTGTGGATATAATACCTATGCTGGTAAATGTTTCACCTTGGACTATTAACTGCTGCACCACTCGGTAAATACCCACATTTACAGCATACTACAACATGGCATAAAGCAACCAGTATTGTTTAAAATACATAACTGAACTATTTTTTTTAATAATTAAATACATGTATATCTTAAACTTTAGTTCATCTAAATAAGTGCAGCAGCTGTTAATAAGATTGCAATGATAATAGGGAAGCAAGTTGAAAAATTTGAGCTTTAGGAGGAATTAAAATAAACAAGTACAAGTGTACTTGGGTGAACCTTCTGATCAATGATTTACCAAAAAAGTATCCCAAATAAATGTAGCACTAGACATGCGAAAATAAAATCCTGTGAACAATTGATCTACATGTATATGTATGTTCTTTTCTTATACCAATACATGCCTCATAGCATATTTCTGTAGACACTCGTCCAATTTTGTATTTTTTTTTCATCAAACTTGTTTTTAGACTCCATTCAAAATTGTTGAAAAATGATTTTAATTTTCTTTGATTAATTCTTTTTTTAGGATGAGAAAGAATCTCATTTTAAAAGAGAAAATACTGTTCAGTTTAAATTTGAAAAATTTAAAGAGAAGTTTAAAACAAAACCACGTAAGTCATCTTCTGCTTATTTGTAGTCTGAAAATATTTGAATGATTGTATGCATCTTCCCTGGATCAAGAATGCATGTATGGTTATTTTAATTAATTATTTAGTAGCCAGTGATTTGGTAGTAGCAGTAGACAGATTCAGTAAATAAAAAATAATGAAAATTTGATTACATGTACTTATACAAACAGATATCACCAGTCTGATTAAATTAATCTAACATTAATCTTGACAAAGAGAGAAGGGTGGGGGCTGATTTTTAGTCATACTGCAGATATCATCTATAGAATCCTTAGAATATTGTGAAAAGTTGTGAAATATTGATATTTCATGTTTTTCTCTGATAATTTATAGAAAAGGGGGATAGTGCTGAGGATGGGTGCAGGAAGTTTCGTGCAGTGATCTCCCCTACTGAGAACCAGTCAGCAGAGGAGGAACTGAGCAGAGAAATCTCGTAATTTGAATTTCACTCAGATTAAAGTTATTTTCAAGATTTATTCATATGATCTTAATGAGAGAAGTGGAATCGATATTTAGTTGTGAATTGATATCTTGTTTATTCCAAATTAATGACTCTGGGAGCAGAAATGTTCATGCTGTACATACCGTACATGTATTAAATTATGTCCCAGGTTCCCATTTCCGTCACTTTTTTTGTTTAATTTGCATTATTCATAAAAATGTTTATGTCCATACTATATTCATTCACTAGAATAAAACAATCCAAGAATTCTCTATACAGTATACCCTCTAACACATAAGGTTTAAAGACACAGCTGAAAATGAATAGTCTACTGTGATTTTGTATTGCAAACAGCATGAAAGTACATGGATGATAATGTTAAAAATTGTGCGAGGTGTTCCAAGTATTTCCAAATGGATAAAAGATGTCAGATTTTCCCATTAAAAATTTTTTTTCATTCTTTTCAAACTATCTGGAGTAAAAAGAGGGGAGAGGTAAAAGAAGAAATCTTGGACCTTTTTCCTTATATCAATTTATATTGCTGATAAGAATTATTATTTATTATGAAAATAGACTGTATAAAATACATGCATTTCAATGTGCTCAATGATAATGTTTCTTCTTTTTGTCCAGAAAAAGCATGTTCAAAGAGATGGAGATCCTTGGACAGGTAAAACATTTATTTGATTGATTCTTGTTTGAAAACGTTGAGTACGTCTGAGTTTAAACTTAAAATTAAATTTTATGATCTTAAATCATTTAGTGAAAGAACAGTAAGATATCAATGTCTTAAATATTTCAGTTCAATCTTGGCTTTATCATTGTGAAGTTAAAAGATGACTTGTTTATTGTGGATCAGCATGCGACAGATGAGAAATACAATTTTGAAATGCTCCAACAGCACACTGTCATTCAATGCCAAAAGCTGATACAGTAAGCTCATTCTTAAACTGCTGATTTTTAAAGCACTCAATCTAAAGTACTGCACTGGTGCAGAAGGCACATGCAAGTTTCTGTAGCAATTTGTGAATTTGGCATTAATATGTGAAGTGTTCAGAATAACATGATTGTAAACTTTTGCTGATTTTAGGCCCCAAAGTTTGGAGCTGACAGCCAGCAATGAAATCATTCTGATAGACAACCTTGAGGTGTTCAGAAGAAATGGATTTGATTTTCTCATTGATGAAAATGGTTTGTGATTTACATTTTAATTATCACAGCTGGGTTTTCTTTGTGACCTAATCTTTTTGTTGATTTTTGTCCCTCTAAGAAGAGAGATGCATGTTACTCTCAGTAAGATAAAGCTAGTGCTTGTAAAACATAACAAGTCTTTTTTCATTTTACAGCTCCACCTATGCAGAGAGTGAAGCTCACCTCAATCCCAGTCAGCAGGAACTGGACCTTTGGCAAGGAAGGTTAGATAACTGTTGTATGACTGTAACTTTCTTTGTATTTAAATATAGAGTTTATACCTCTTTAAATTCATTGACATTTTTTTAGCTAACCTGGGTCATTCTGTAATCATTAGGGCCATAGAATGGCCAGTATGGCAGGGTCCAATTTTACATACAATATTATACAGAAAAAAATCTTTTGAAGAAAAAATAGATGCTAGCTAATTTGAACATTTCATTTATGCACGAACTCCTTGGGTCATACAGAATTGCTATGGGATGGTTTGTTCAATTTACATTTACATAGAACATTAAAAGAAAATTCCTTCAAAGAAAGGAATGTGAATTGATGTTGAAGCTGTGTGTTATGTTGGAGTTTCAAGCTCTTTGGCTCAGAATGGGGACAATTTTTTGGGAAATGGAATAATTTAACCAAACATTCTGCAGGTGATTATGGTTGAGACAGTGTTTTGTTTAAAAATTGATGTTTAAGCAAGCTATTACAAAGCTGTTTCAAGTTTTATTTTTTCAAACTATGACTTGCAGGGGTCAGGAAGGGGCCATTATAAATATAGCAGTCACTTTTTGAATAGCATGGGGACATTTGTAAAAATAATATGAAAATGGAAACATGTTTATGTATAGATGTGTGAGTGAACAGTTACTGGTTGGTTACAGAAAATGGTGGCTGAAAATGAAAATGGGTTCAAATTGTTAAACAGAAATGTATAGAGAAATGTTCTTCATAATGTGGAGGCAAAGCTTGAATAGAAAAGATTTATTATATTAATAGTTTAAACCACTGGGATCAGAAAGGTGCCATAATAGGAAATCCACAAAGGACTATATGATAAGGTTCTCAGAAAAGGAATAACATATTTTTACCGTAAATATATGTTCACTTAGTACAGATATACATGTGAGGTTTTTTAATTGTTTTCATTTTTGATCCAGATATCCTCAATCTAGAAGTATTACATCATAAAGTTAATCTTTTTCTGCCATTTTCAAAAATTTTGCATAAAACTGCTTTCAAGAGTTGTACATGTATTACACTCAGGTGACTGCTAAGGTTCATGGGCCTCCTGTTTTCTTTACAGACATAGAAGAACTGATCTTCATGCTGTCTGACTCACCTGTAAGTGTCATCAAAATTATGGTGCCAAAAATACCTTAATTCTTTTACCTAGCAATTTGTGCATTGTCCACTTTGGATATTATTAATAAAAAAGATTCACAGGACATATATAAAATCTTGATACTAGTACATATATCTGTATGTCTGTCTTTGAAATACATGTATTTATATAACTTTTTAAGTATGTAAGCAATATATATATATATATTTAGAAGACCTTGTTACATGCTTTAAAATGAAAAGTGCAGGACAATTATCCCTGTTCTGTTTCTGCATTACAACAAATTGATTTTCTTAATTCTATGTTTAGATAGATGTGTACTTAACCATTACCAGTGCATTTTCTTTAATCATAATGATTATTTCTTACAAATTATGTGAACAATGCCCCATGTTTTAGCTTGTATTGATCATAGCTTTTAGCCGTTTTCCTTTGTTTATTTTTTCCAGAATGTGATGTGTCGTCCCTCCAGAGTTCGTCAGATGTTCGCATCCAGAGCCTGCAGAAAATCAATCATGATAGGTACTGCACTCAAGAAATCCGAAATGAAAAAGGTAAGAAAATATTTACTTATAAAAATATTGTATAATTATCTTAAAAATAGATAAAGCTATATGTCTAGTTGGTTTTTTTTTCTGCTTTTTTGATAGCTTGTATGCCACATGGGAGAGATCGAACAGCCTTGGGTATGCACTTTATGTTATGTTAAAACTTGTGAAGATTATGATGTTATTGCAGGGAAACCAAAAGTATCATGCTAAAGAATTGAAATGAATAGTTTCAAATAAAACATAGATAAAATCTGTGATAATAATATTCAAAAGCATTTATTTATCTTTATTTCAGAATTGCCCTCATGGAAGACCAACAATGAGACATCTCATCAACTTAAATATGGTGCCTAAATAAGTCTGCTATGGAGATTCAATTTATTGTTCTTCTATGTTAATCTTATTTTTAGAATAAAGAACAAAAAATATGTTGAGGATTTATTCTGCTTTTGAGCCTGTATTTTAATTCTGTTTCAGACATGGTAAACAAATGTTATTATAAAAGTCAGATGTAAAATTACTTAAATTAGATATACATGTAGTTTAGAGGTGAAATATAAGAAATCAACTCCAGACTGTAGTCACATTGTAAACAAAGATGTCACTCCTGCCCATTTGATGATCATAGTGAGAGACTGTAATGCTTAGTTGTAATAATCAAGCACCTGCTACCGAAGTGACCTTAGTTGGGGGTTACATGTATATCAGTATGTGGCGCTACACAATGCAGAAAATAATGCAAATGAGTTCGAAGTATTTTTTCCGGGCAGGCTGACATAGATAATAGTTATACAAGACGATTTTCTGGGGTCGTTAGTCTGTGTACAGCATGTTACAGTAGCCTTTTCGTTGACGATTGTGAATTGCTTGTAGTTCTTTATAGAACGATTTCACAGACTTAGATTTTTAAACGTTTGGTCAGTGTAATCGCATTGTTGACCAAGTAACGGTCCTATTTTTCACCTTTTCACATATTTTGCTACCCGGTAATGGCTTTGTATGCAACCATTTCCATGTGTACTTTTCTTTATTGTATTTTTAGTGTTTACTTTCTCAGGTCAAATATTTGGTTTTAATAAATAAACGCAACATTTAACGGCGGCTTTGATATGAAGCAAAGGAATTATTTCGTACAGAAACTTTTCCATGTTGACTAAATTACTGGGGGTTGGAAATGTAAAATGTAAGTACACGTATCTTGTTTGTTAATTACACAACTTGTTTGTATGATCTTTTTTAAAATTTAGTCAAAAGTATCAAAATTTCGATTACATGCAAGTTTTACGATGTCAATTGACGAATTGGAGCTAAATTCCACGAGACGCTTTTTTGTTGCCTTGGTTATGATCACATGATCTAAACGAAAGTCTGCACCATCAATATGCTGGATCTATGGATGCCGTATCAAAATCAAGGTCTCGCTTGAGGTGATTGGTTTCTCAAATAAGATTTCTGCAATGAGTTTCAGAAGACGTGGTTTATGTAAGCTTACTAATCTATACGTATACAGAATATCGGATATCGGGAAAATTGAAGTATCAACCTCAAGTAAACTGTAGAATAAATTATTGATCGGTTGGCGACGATGGCCAATGCTTGTGTTTATATCGTGTGTATTATTCATAACAGAATGACATATTGTATATTTTCATGTATTTTCTCCCGAGTTGATTAAATTATTGTGGAAAATATCAGTGTTTTGGCAAATTTAGTACAAAATCATGGTAAGTAAAGTCTAAGGAATTGTCAATCTGATAGGCCTAATGAATGAATCTTATTGAAGTGTGTTTGGAACCTATTTTACTGAATGCTTGATTAAATTACAAATATAATGTTGAAGTAGAGAGGGTAAACATTTAATCAAATAAAAAAGTTAGCATATTATAAATGTTCTATATTTTCTTGGAAGGATGTGAAGATTTTTTATGTTTGAGAAAGAAATAGACGTTTACCATGACTAAAGACCTTGATGTAGACTCCATAATAGAGCAACTGCTTACAGCCAAAGATTCATCTTCAAAGCAGGTTAGTTGAACAATTTGTTGTACAGTTGGATTGTAAGGCCATAGCTAGTGAGTCCCTAGTCCGAAATATCTGATGTTTTCCTGGCTTTTTTAATGATTTTGATATTTTATATGCCAGGAAAATGTCAGAACCGGCGCCATTACGAAAACTGGAAATTCACTGTCTCAAACTAGAAGCAGCATGCTAGGCTTGATTATAAATAGATATACCTATATTTAAACTAAAAAATACAGCCTAAAATATAATTTAACTGCACATTTTGATAATCACACTGATTAACAATAGTGTTGTTGACCTATATTCTCGCGAGATTTCAAAAATGCACGATATCAAAACAAATCTCAACCGTTCGAAAAAATGTGTTCAACAGTCTGTTTATGGGATGTAAGGGCCCATAAAAGCAATATTAGTGAGCAGTAAAATCATTGTTTTAGTAATTAGTTGTGAGTGAAACATTTGATTCAACTCGTAAATATTTAAAATCGAGCCGAGAATATGCCGCCTCCAACTGGAGGTGGCGAATTTCCAGTTTTCATAATGGCGTCTCGTGGAATTTAGCTCCAATTCGACTAGTGTGTCCCAAGTTACTGATAATTTTCCACAAATGTTTGCCTAAATTTTGATATTCATAAATACCGAAGTGTAACACTCTATAGGTAAGAAAACAAAGAAAATGCTATAAAAATATGCAGTTGTTTATTAGATTTAGCATAAGCATTAACATGAATCATTAACATAAATGTGTGAAGGAGGCCATAGGAATAGGATTTGAATTTATCATGAAAACAAGAAAATTTTAGCTAGTTGGCCCATAGTCAGTAAGCATATAGAATACAATGGGTTTCTGATGCTATCTGAATTACAGGCAGTTTAGAAACAGTATATAAATCAAGCAAGAGAGTACTGTGAAAGTGAAGACTAGATTTATGTATTATTCCAAATGAGTATGTTCAGTTTAAAAATAACATTTACTAGCCATTACTTTTATCTCTAGGTTCAATTACCCGAAACACAAATAAGACAGTTATGTCAGCTCTCCCGAGAAATATTTTTGGAGCAACCCATGTTAATCGAGATCACAGCGCCTGTGACTATATGTGGAGATATTCATGGACAGTATGAAGACTTAATGAGACATTTTGATAACTGTGGATTTCCTCCAGAGTCAAATTACTTGTTTTTGGGTGACTATGTAGATCGGTAAGTCATTTATGATTTGTAGTGCTCGATACAACAACGAAGGAATGATCCAGGAACTCTCAGTTTGTGTGCATTTTAAAACGGCATACATGTATGATTTAACATTATTATTAAGTCATTGATTTTCAATAAACATTTTAAAATAAAATGTATCTGTCAGTGAATAATACATAAGTTACCAGAAAAGCTGTGAAATATTAAAGCAATCCAATGAAAAAAAAATGCTTAATTTGAAATCAATACACAGATTAGCAAATTTAATGTTATTTTAAAAGCATCCAATAAAATTTATATATTTACATTTGGGATATTTCTGTCCTAGATCAACATACCAATTTGAAATACCTTCAATTCGTGATGAAGATATTAGAGGGACAAAGGTCCTTAATCAATATTAATGTGCAGTTATAAATGAGAAAGAAATAAAACTGTCACTGTGTAACAAAAATAATGCAATGGTTATTTGTTTCACAAACAAATATACAGATGTCTTTAAAATGCAAAAAAATGTATACATATTTATATTAATGGTACTTTAAATTACAAATCTGAGTTATTTCTAATTTAGCCCTGATATGTTGACTGCATGGGTCTCTGAGGTTCTTGTATAAACACTCCCATGCGTTGAACATATGTCTAAGATGGTGAAAACAATGTCTCTTGTGAAATGTTCCATTTACATATTGAAACTTAAATTACTAAACCTATACATGTTTAATGTAGTTATCATATATTCATCATAAACTGAGTGGCAGGGGATGTTGAAAAAACTTTGAAGTAATTGCTGGTTATTAAAGTTATATTGAAAACATCTCAAATGCAAATTAACACACTAAACTTTACTGGGATATGAAGTTGGTTGGGTATGTGATTAAATCTACTGAGAAGACATTTGGGCTTCACCAGATTTTATAATGTGACCAACCAGTTTCATAATCTTGTGAAGTTTTAAACTTTTCATCTATTTCTTAACTGAATTTGATTGACCCAATGTTACCATGAAGTATATAAATGTCCTATGATATATAACCATCTGAAATCTCCTACTTTTAATAATAATATAATAAATTTTCCAAGGAACATTTTCTGCTAATACTGACATTCATTTCAGAGGAAAAAGGTCCCTAGAAACCATATGTCTGATGCTGGCTTACAAAATCAAGTATCCAAACAATTTCTTTTTGTTAAGAGGAAATCATGAGTGTGCCTCCATTAACAGGTACTAAATAAATAATGTTGATAATGATAAAAAATAAACATGGCATTCAGTGGCTGATTATATACAGATCTGAAATTTTGGTTCTGAAGCATCATTATTTCTAAATAAAAAATTGTAAGGTTTTAGGTTTTTCAAGATATGAAGCTGAAAATAGAATTTACTTTCTTTTTAGAGGGTTTTAAGAATAGAGTCTGTTTTAAAAAACTGTAAAATGTTTAATATTTGTAGAATTTATGGATTTTATGATGAATGCAAGAGAAGATACAACATAAAGCTCTGGAAAACATTCACTGATTGCTTCAACTGTCTACCAGTGGGTATGTCATATTTCCGTCACACTTCTTTATGCATGTGTAATTATGACTTCATTCAAAAATAGTGCTGTGATCTTGTTATTCAATTAAACAGACACAGATTCTGCAATTTGCTGCACTTTATGCTATGGATGGTGTAAATCAAGTTGGCAGAGTGTGTGCATATAGATGCACCAAGATTGGTTGCACAAAAGAAATTTTTGATAAAGCAGTATTGTACAACAAATAAAGGCATGAGAAACATATTCACCATTCTAATGCTTTCAGCTGCACTAGTTGAAGATACCATATTTTGTATGCATGGTGGATTATCACCAGATTTAACAGACTTAAAACAGGTAAACAATGTCACTCACTTTTGTGTAGCTTTGAAGATCATCTTCTTATGAATTTTCTAACAATTAAAATCATTTCTCACAATAATCACCCCTCCCAACTAGGTTGGACTCTGGGGATGTAGCAATGTGCTTGAGAGTGGTTGAGTTGGTGTAAAACAAAAGTAATTTAATTACACATCAGGATCGACATTGATGTTTGCTAAGTAAATTGAATGTAATTGTTTATAAAAAATATTCTTGTTTTCTGGGTTGTTTTAATATGTCAATCATATCAATATTAAATTTAATGTTTTGATGATAAAATATATATATACACCTTATTTCTGGACTCTGGTAATTTTCCAATGATTCATCTTTTACTATTCATGATCTTTTCATAATCTCAAAAAAATAAAAAATGCAGAAATTACATTGGTAATAGTGTCCAATAGAAAACTTTTGTAATTGCAGAAATAACTCTTGCAAATAAAAAAACCCATATATATATATTTACAGCATTGTGATGAAATTTCACCACAATTATCAAAATGAAGAATGGAATATAAATTTTGAAACTTTATGTTTTTATGTGTGTGTATTTGCAGAAATTGTATTAAAATGATGAACGTGTACATATTTTAAGTGCCTGACTCTGACACAACTGACCTTCGAATTGTAGAAGTTTATGTGAAGATACTCTATAAGATTTATTTTTTCCAGATATCTGAGCTTGAAAGGCCATTGGATGTACCAGACCATGGTCTCATTTGTGATTTACTTTGGTCAGACCCAGATGAGGTATGTATTTGTGAGACTATAAAATTTACTATATAAAAGGGATGTAAACTTGTGTAATTTGTACTGATTCATATTTAATTATACTGTTAGAATATTTGATATGTTTTTATACTGGATGAGCATTTAAAGGGTTTTTGAAAAAGTCAACTTTTTTGAGGACAGTGATATTATACAATCATAACCATTATGCAAGATTCCATTGTAAAATATTGTAGGACATCACTGGTTGGGGAGAAAATGACAGAGGTGTGTCTTTTACCTTTGGTGGAGATATCGTAAAGGAGTTTTTGAAGAAGCACAATTTCAGTCTTGTTGTCAGAGCACACCAGGTACTGGTTGTACACGCATAAACTTTTAAGTATAATTTACACTTAGTTTACCTAAGGGTATGTGAAGTCTGCAGTTACCCAAACCAAGATGACAAGTAATAAATAAAATTTTATACATAAATAAAGAATTAATGTCTGATCATAATGGTAATTGTTGCTCGTTAAGCGTAATGTTCTTATACTATAGTCTGTCCCAAGATATTTATGCAGCACATCTGGACGATTTTTAATAAAAATACACTTACCTGTGAAAGAAGTGCAATTGAAATAGATGAAAGGGAAAATATCCAAGATAGCTTCATTCACACATTATCATTTTTCACTTGGAAAAATTCACAGGAACAAAAACAGATTACGGAGATTTACAGTGGGAAATGTTGACATCTTTTCTCGATTCGGAAGTCACTCGGAATACCTCGCACAATTTTTCAACGTTATCATCCGGGTCTGTTGCAATACAAAATCCCCATAGACATCACATTTTTTAGCTGTGTATTGAAACCTGATAAGCTAGAGGGGGCATTTCAAAGAAGAAATCTTGAAAATTTTTCATACTTTTGAATGAACATCGTTTGATCCCTGAGGTATTTATAAATATCGAGGAATTAAGTAAAATGTGAATCGAAGATATCTTGGTACAGAGTATAGCTAGGATATATGTATGTTCTATGAAAAAAGGTATGACATTGAATCTGTGTATTGATTTATATTTATATTCAGGAAATGATTTTGAATGTTATTGCAACAAACTTTGAAATTCAAGGTGATTACACATATAAATACATGTAATGTATTTACATTTTAGGTTGTAGAAGATGGGTATCAATTTTTTCAGAAAAGAAGAGTAAGTGTTAAAATTACAGACATCTTCAAATATAAGGATAAAAGCATGCAGTTATTAAAAAAAAAGTACCAGTATTGTGTAATTTAGTAAAAATTTGATCTGTAGTGTTTGTTTAACCATTAAATATTTTATCTATGATTATGTGAGAATTACACCTTCCCTACCAAATTTCTACAATTCAAGACTCCAGGGCCAGGGGCTTAAAAAACACTGATACTGCTATGCAAGTGTCCTGATATAGTATAACTTTCAAGTTTGAAACTCCTCCTCACGACCACACAAAGATTTCATAACTTTATTAAACATGGAAAGGAATAGCAAAAATAACTTATGAACTGTTAATGAATTTAGCAGTATAATTAATGGACTTAATGTATTTTCTGCAAAATATGTATTATATCTTCCTTGTAAACTAAACAGCAACAAGGGTATGTATCTTGCATACATGTACAATATTCACATTTACAATTTGTTACAGCTGCTGACTTTGTTCAGTGCGCCTAATTATTGTGGTGAATTTGACAATGCTGGAGCTGTGATGAGAGTAACTGATGACCTAACTTGTTCCTTCAAAATACTTGAGGTATAGTAGTCAATTGTTCATCTGTGTTCACTTTATTCAGAAACATCATTTTAAAAACCTACCAGGATATTGAAAGAGAATTTTTATGCACTAATTATTCCTAATTTATTTTTAAAATGTTTTATTAAAAGTTGACTGTCTTTGTTTTAACCTGAATAGTTTTTGTTTTGAATGACTGGAAAAATTTTAGGTATTAAAAACTGGTGATATTTTCATTAATGACATATTTGAAATGGTAAAAAAAAAATGCAAATGAAGGAATCCCTTCTTGCTACTCTATAATATGACATGGTTACAGATATTTTACAGTACTGTAGCAAACATGACAGCTTAGGATGACCAGAAGGGTCGAGACTCGTTAGGAAAGCTCTGAATGACTCGTCCATCAGAACCGATCATGGTTTTAGCTTGATAACATTTCTTTTTGTTCTTTCATAGCCAAAGATTGAGAAGAGTGTAGCAGTAACAAAAGGAAAGAAATAACTAGGATCTTTAAACCATAAAATTGACTGTTATTGTGCAATCTCACTGTTTTTTTCGTCTTTGTTGAGAAATCTGTGGTGATGTGAACATTATTTATTATTCGCGTTGTTTTGAAATTTACTGCTTTGTATTGAGAATTTTATAATAAAAGTACATGTATGAACAAGTAAATATTATACACACAAATAAGATTGTAAACATTAATAACTAGTCTTAATGATGAATGTATTATTTTCAAGACATTTACTTGTATGATATTTAGGATATAAGATTATTCTTGTTGTGATATCTACTAAATGCTAATCAAACATGACTGAAGGATTTTCCAAATATTTTGCCAAAAGAAAATATTAGTTCATTTTAAGATGCTTTACTCTTTTCAGGATGTTTTTATTGTTGAAAGTTGTTTCCCTGTGTCTATATGTCATACTTTAATATTTCAAGGTATTGCATTTATGGCTTACTAGTACATAATTCAAAGCAACTTAAACATTTTACAAAGCAACTTAAACATTTTACTTGCATGTATTGTCCAAGTTAAAACAGTTCCAGGTGTTTTCTGTAATGATATCTAGTGTATTCCAAAGTTTTAATAAAAAGTGTTGAATGATTTTGGAATTTTTAAAATAAAATCTATTTTGAACTTCAAATTGTGTGACCCAACAGTGTCAGATAATATTATGGTGGAGAAAATACAATGTAAATTATGGTCCCATTGTGTGGGTGTCCTATTGAGATTAGTCTGCATGTTTTCCTTTCCTTTTGACTAAGTTGGGCTCAAACAGAGCCCTTGGGTACCTTTCCTTTTGACTAAGTTGGGCTCAAACAGAGCAATTGGGTATATGGTATGCAATGACCTTGAACCCATTTGCTAGATCAATTGTTAAGATCATATGACATCTCTGTTTAAAATCCTTTTACAGATTATATTTTCTCTCCCTTTGGTCCTTTTGGGCTCAAACTTCATCGATTTAGTGCACACGGGTAGAGGGTATGCAGTGGCTCTGTACCAGTTTTCTAGATCAATGGTCAAGGTTGAATAACCTCCGTAAAATTCTTGAACAAAGCATAATTTAATTTCTCTACCCTGTCCAGTTTGGCTTTGACTTCTTGAAAAAAAGGTGTCATTGGGTAGAGGGTTTGCTGCTTAAGGTAAGATTTTGTCTGTTCATCTAGAAAAGGCGAAAGAGAGAAAAAATAATTGTACATGTACAATTCTTCATTACCCCGAGACGACACTTTACTAAGTACAAAATGGTCCTCTTCAAAATTGGCCCTTTAAAACTACTTTGTTATTATAAGCGAAGCCCTTTGAGATGGTCATCTCAATATTTAGTACATAAATTCGTCTTTAAATTTGCTGAATTTACTAATAATAATTGACATCTTTGTAACGAAAAAAAAATCACTTTCGTTATATTATAGTTTTTATTCCACATCGTTTTGATTAGTATATGTATAAATGTAGTTGAAATTTTTATCTCCCATGTATTGAGGTAATAAAAATAAGACAAAATGGCCACAACTCCCAAAGTTGAAGAAGGTCTTTGTAACGAAGAATATTGACCCGGGTTGAAAACTGACCCGGGGGTCATTTTTCAACGTTGAAAATTGAGATCAAAAGCCGTGAAATTTATACCAGGGGTCATTTTTCTCAACAGCTTGAAAAAAAAAAATTCTTATCTCTGATGACATGCACCTGTTGAAAAATGAGCTTGTCGAAAATTGACCCCAATATATAACAAACTTTTGAACTGGAACTTGCTCTACGCAATTTAAATAAATACACTTAAAACTTTCAAACACTTTTTCGTGAGGGTGTTAAGGGGGTACATGTATTGGATATTTCTGAAACACTAGCTATAACAATTTCATTAACGAAATTTTAAACTCTGAAAAATCTACAGGGATGAACTGCACCTAATACCTCCCCTTACACATGTAATCATCTACTTAAAGCAACAAGAGCTTTAATTTTTCATGCAAATTTTATTAAAATATTGTAATTTACCACTTCAGTGACCCCAAAAAATAAGTAAATAAATAGTGATAAAATTGATGTCATGTTTGTGCGAGAAAAACTATTTAGAGATTTAAATCAAAGCAAATTTACATAATTGTCATCCTGTGCAACAGTTTAGTTGCTATATATTTCATTATGCAGAATTTTTTTTCTAGAAAAAATAAACGTTTTTTTTTTTCAATCTTGTTCATCATACATATTTTTGGTAAAATGCAATCTTATCACAATAGCACAGTTTCACAACAAAATAAACTACGGAAAAATACCGGTTTTCAAGATGGATATTGATAGTTACATTTACAGGGAATGAGTATGCATGAAAATGTACATGCAGCATGCCTCAAACCGCTAACGTTTCCGAAATACACATGTACACTGTAATGAGATTACGAATTTAAGGAAAATGAACTTGAAAAAAATGATTGCTGTAAAACTTTTCTCTTTAGCTAATTTAATACTGTTAGCCTATTGTCATATCGTAAAGTTTACTGGGTAGGTGTAAATATTTCGTATTGTAAATTTTGGTGTAAATTAACTGGGATGATGTAAATAAAATATTTAAAAACACATTTTATATATACTTAATGGGTGGAAGAACAAAATTCACTATATGTTATATTGTAAATTTTGTATTTACACCCACCAAAAAAATTACAATATGACAATTTACTGGTTAAGTGTACATACAAAATTAAACAATATATGATGTATTGTAAATTTTGTATTTACACCCTTCAGCAAATATAATGAAAAAAGGTATTTCTGAACGAAATAGTTCATTTATTTCGTGTAACCATGTAAACCAATAAAATCAATTATTAATATATGTCATATTTTTGAAATATAAATATCACAAAACATGGAGATTATACGCTAAAAGTTCAGTATATTTAAAAGAGTTAATGTACATATACATAAAGGGTTAATCTGACAATTTGACACCTAATCATGAAAACGTTTCATGTTTTCGAGAGACTGTTTATGCTCATATTGAAACATGTTAATCTAAAGAATAAATATGAATAAACTGTAATTTTTTTGATTGAATAAATCAAAGCTTTAAAATCAATCCATTAATATGTGTTTATTTGCTGTTGAACTTAGAACCGGTTTCATGATTAAAATTCCACGGTGCGGGTCAATTTTCAACAGACTAGGGTCTTAATTCAACACCTTTGGTCTCAATATTCAACGTTGAAAAATGACCCCCGGGTCAATTTCCAACCCGGGTCAACATTCTTCGTTACAGTCTTCATTAAAAAAATTTATTATACCCCCGCAAACAAATTTTGGGGGGGAGGTATATAGGAATCACCTTGCCGTCTGTCCGTCCGTCTGTCTGTGCAATCGTGTCCGGTCCATATCTTTCTTATAGAGAAACACTGGAAGTTCTTACTTCACAAAAAGATTGCTTATGACCTGAGGATGTGTCATGATTTTGACCCAAGGTCATTTGGGCAAGTTCAAGGTCACTGGAAGGAAAAGTGCAAAATTCATGTCCGGTCTATATCTTTATTATGGAGAAACTTTGGAAGTTCTTACTTCACAAAAAGATTGCTTATGACCTGAGGGGGTGTCATGATTTTGACCCAAGGTCATTTGAGCAAATTCAAGGTCATTTGAAGAAAACGTCCATAATTTATGTTTATACCTTTCTTATAGAGAAACATTGGGTGTTCCTACTTCACATAAAGATTGCTGTGTCATGTACTTGACCCAGGGTCAGTTGTGCAAGTTCAAGGTCATTGTTAAAAATATGCATAATTCCTGTCTAGGCCATATCTTGTAATAGAAATTATTAGAAGGTAAAATTTGACACAGATTGCTTGTGACTTGTAAATATGTCCTGATCTTGAGTTTTGGTCAGTTTTACAAGTTCAAGGTCACTATAAGAAAAATGGTGCATCCATTACTTTCCAATAGAGAAATACTTGAGTTATTACACTTTCTTAGCGGGAGGTATCATTTGTGAGCTTGCTCACAGTGCCTCTGGTTAAAATTGTGTATATAATGTCAACATGTCATGTAGAGTAGACACTGTATACTATAACTAGACATCATTGGGCAATGTTCCCCGCTTAAAATAAGATATATAGGATGAAAAGCATTTCAGAGGATTTGTTTTGCCTTTTGACTTACAAATCTTCAATTTGACATAGAACTTTAATTAAAGGTCACTGCAAACCCCTTATCTACAGGCATTCTATTACTGTATTGGTTTAATCTTTGCAAGATTGGGTCCAAGACTGGATTATTATGAGATTTGCTATAACTAAAATTTGAACTGGAAATGTGGTTCAAGGTCACTAATTCACACCCAAAAGCACTCTTTCTGTGATGTATGAACCAGATAGGGCTAAGGGGGAGAATATATGGTCTTGACAATGATTTTTTTAATGGTCTGATATGACCTAGACTTAGAAACTTGGCTCATGGTCACTGCACACCTTTGGGTGCAAGGCATTCTGTGGGTGGAGTAGGAGCCATATTGGAGCAAGGGGAGATAATATATGGTCTGGACTAGGATTTTTTTTACATATAATTTTGCTATGATCTTAACTGTACACCTAGAAACTTGGTTCAAAGTCACTGCACACCCTTCACCCAAAGGCACTCTATGGGTGAAGTATAAGCCAGATTGGGCCAAAGGATGAGAAAATATGCTCCGGACAAGTAATCTTTGATGTTTGGACAGACTGATCACTATAGGGGCATTGTTTTGAAGAAACATGAGAAGCTTTTACTTGGTTTAAAGGTTGCCCTTGACAGAAAATAAAATAGTGCAACATCCAAGATTCTAAATTATTTAACAAGAGGCCCAGGGGCCACATCGCTCACCTGAGCAACAATAGCCTTAACTCTGATCAAATTATCATAACAGTAACAAAATCAAAATATCTTGACAACTAAGTACGGTAGATCTTGCTAAAAAAATTTAAAATATCTGCCGATTTTTATCCACATATTTTTATGGTAAATACCAAGCCCCTTTTGTTGTATCTGTAAGAAGATTTTTCTCTATTCCTATATACCCCCCCCCCCCCCTTTGTGGCCCCCCCCTACTTCCCCGGCCCATGATTTGAACAAACTTGAATCTACACTACCTTAGGATGCATCCATACAAGTTACAGCTTTCCTGGCCTAATACTTTTTGAGAACAAGATTTTTAAAGATTTTCTCTACATATTCCTATGTAAAAATTCATCCCCCCATTGGGGCCCCCATCCTACCCAGGGGAGCATGATTGAAACAAACTTGAATCTTCACTATCTGAGAATGCTTCCACTCCCAATTTGAGCTTTCCTGGCCTAATGGTTTTTGAGAAGAAGATTTTAAAAGATTTTCTCTATATATTCCTATGTAAAAATTCATCCCCCCATTGTGTCCCCACCCTATCCCCGGGGACCATGATTTGAACAAACTTGAATCTACACTACCTGAGGATGCTTCCATACAAGTTACAGCTTTCCTGGCCTAATAGTTTTTGAGAAGAAGATTTTTTAAGATTTTCTCTATATATTCC